>CM053764.1:114394192-114656742 GCA_028658305.1 Pachyuromys duprasi | reverse complement strand
TGGACATTAGCCCTCTGTCAGAAGTAGGATTGGTAATGATCCTTTCCCAATCTGTAGGCTGTCGATTCATTTGGATGACAGTGTCCTTTGCTTTACAGAAGCTTTTCAGCTTCATGAGGTCCCACTTATTGATTGTTGATCTTAGAGCCTGTGCTGTTGGTGTTCTATTCAGGAAGTAGTCTCCTGTGCCAATGAGTTCTAGGGTCTTCCCCACTTTTTCTTCTAGCCGGTTTAGTGTGTCTGGTTTTATGTTGAGGTTTTTGATCCACTTGGACTTTAGCTTTGTGCAAGGTGATAAATATGGATCTATTTTCATTTTTCTGCATACAGCTATCCAGTTGGACCAGCACCATTTGTTGAAGATGCTGTCTTTTTTTCCATTGAATGGTTTTGGCTTCTTTGTCAAAAATCAAGTTTCCATAGGTGTATGGGTTCATTTCGTACCACCGTTTCTTTATCCATTTTTAGGTTGAAGAACATCTGGGTTGTTTCTAGATTCTGGCTATTATGAATAAAGCTGCTATGAACATAGTTGAACAAATGTCCTTGATGTATGGTAGAACAACTTTTGGTTATATTCCCAGGAGTGGTATAGCTGTATACTTTAATTTGAGAAAATAGTTAAATACCATTTCAAATTCAGATATTTCATAGTACATTTCCAGATCCTTTAAAATATTGTTAAAATTTTGGGACCTGTCTAGAGCCAAGGATTCACCATGGTAGCCCAAAAGGGAATCTGCAGCTGGGCAATTCATTCAGAAGAAGAAAGTCAAACTCACCCTTACTCCCTTCGAGTAGGTTGAAGGAGACTTCCTCTTCAGTGTTAACGGCGGATATGCTAGGTCCACTTGCTTCATGGACATTCCCATGAAGGAAAGACCAGATTCTGCTTCCTCACTCACTTGCTCCTTTGCTCCTCACAGCTACAAATCCTGTGGTAATTACCGTCTTGTCATCGGCCTTCAGTAAAACACCCCCAAGGCCTCCAGTGGCAAACGCTAGAAGAAGCTGTTACCTTCTGGTTCTCTCCTTGTGACCTGATTGTTCAGTGATATTTTAGATTTTATTGGAAATAAGGAAAACCCAAGAATTTAGCTTCAAATAATACCTAGCAAGAAAGAGGCTTTCATTCAACACTAAGAAACGCACAAAGCACTATACTGAAACACTGAATGGATTCATACAAGGGAAAAATAAATAAGCACAGAATTGCTAGAATGTTGAGATGAGTTTAAGCTAAAGATATGTGCAGGCAAAATGGGCTTGATATAAAATCTGAAGGATTTATAGAAATTGAATCAGTAAATCTGTGTGTAAGTAGGCAAGTACCTGGCTAATTAAATTAACACTAATAAACAAGGCATGATTCTAGCTAGATGCAGAGGCATGCTCCTGGAATTCCAGCACCTGAGGCAAAGGCAGGAACATCTGAGGCCAGCCAAGTTCCCACTGTGTGTGTGTGTGTACACATATGTATGTGTCTATGTATATATGTACATATGCATGTATATAAAAACAGGCATCTGTATGTTCTACAGCTCAATATTTATATCAGTTGAGAAATATGAAAAAAGATTTCTATATTTAACTCCTTCAAAACTTATATTATCTTCTTCAGGAAATTTTTTTATTATTTTCAGTAAACAATTGTTTTTTTCCTCAGAATGAGTAAAGAGGCAGAGAATACTCAGTGACTCCTTTGCTTGCCCATGCAGTAATACACACACACACACACACACACACAGCCACAGTCACATACTAACACTATTCTGCCCTCATTCACTGTAGGATAAAAAACGTGGGGTCAATTTCAAACTCATGTGAGAGAGAAAGTGGGGTCATCCCTTCTGGTTCATCCTAACACACATGCTGTGGTAATTTCAAAGTTTGTTTTGCAATTTAAGTGAAAGGAAGATACAAATGCTTTACAAATATTCCTGCCTAGATACTAGAGAAGATGGAAAAATATTTCCATTACAGAAAAAGTTTTTCAGGAGGCGCGCGGGTGACCAGATGCTCCTAATGAGCGATGAGAACACCCGGCAAACATCTACAAGTCCTGTGTACTCGTCAAGGCTCGTATATATGCCTTGTTTGCAGCGGTCTTGGACCTGCTTTCTTTCTCTGCATCACTGCTCTACAAAAACAGTAGAATAAATGGTGGGGATAGTGTGTCTTCTGATGTAACTCATTCTCCCTGAGGTTTGAAAGCCTTGCTTGGCATGTCTGCTCTCTGCCAGGCAAATGTGTGCTTTAATTTCCCTCTCTTTGTCCAGGTCTGTCTATGGGTAACATCAACGGCCATTGTTGCCTGGGATGGATGAGGAGCTCCGGGGTGGAGCTCTGTGCTGTCCTGTGTCTGACAGCCTCGGTCTAATGGACAATTTGAGTTCAGTGTCAGCCTCAGAAGTGGGTGCAACAGGGACAGGAGCTCAAGCAGTGACAGGAGAGTGATCCAGGCTCCAGCAACCGGGTCAGCTGAAGGCACAGAGTGAGAGCCAACTGTAGTACGCCCTCTTCTCTGCTGCTTTTTGGGAAAAGACCATGTAAGCCTACAGGGGCCTGAAATCATTAGACTAAAGCTGTGACTATAGGTCAGTGTGGGACCTGGTCCACCCAGAAGCCTCTGGTGTTGGTCACAGGAGGCCTGAACATGCCTTTCTCAGATATCTTGGTAATGGTGGTGTGCTTCACATCTTTTGCAGATCCTAAAATTTCTTCATCATTGGGTGAAGCCCCAGCCCGTTTCTGGAATTGAGACAGGATGCTCCTGGTCTCAGAGTTTGGTTTTACAACATGGCAGGCCTGTTGTGAGCACCTCATATCTTCTTGGTGGGGGTGGGGGTGCTGTTGTGGTCTGCTGTATTAGTGACTTTTCCTGTTGCTTACACAAACATTTCTGGCAAGAGGTACTTACGGGAGGAAGGGATGGCTTAGCTCAGAGGCTGAGGGTGTGTGGTCCATCATGGTGGGAAGGGCGTGGTGGCAGCAGAAGCCTGAGATCCTGGCCACATTGCATCGATATGCAGGAAGCAGAGCGTGGAATGCTGGGCTGTGGTTAGCCTCCTTCCTTTTCCTTTGTCATCCATGTGATGATGACACTCACATTGAAAGTGGTCTTCCCTTCTCAGTTAAACTCCTCTCTGGAGATGCCTCTACAGAGACTTGGAGTTGTGTCTGGTAGGGTGTCTAAACCACATCAAGATGATAATGAAGCTGATTGTCACAGAACTAAGCTCACACTCTCCAACAGTAGTGACAATTGAGGGCTTCCATCTCTAATTCCATCATTGAATATTATGTCAAAATCTATGAACTTGGATAAGGAATTATCTATCAAAAGATTGAAAACCTGGATCCCACCGTGTACAGCCTATAACATGGGTTCTAAGTACAACTGCAATGATGTATCTGACCTGGAACACAGTAAATTCACCTCCTGAGCAAGTGTATATTGTTAAATGCTTGTTGGCATTTTGTTGTTGTTGTTGTTGTTAAGTTGGGGAAATAATCCAGTTTATTTGAAAAAATGCCTGGTGTATAATAATGATTACATTTAGAAGGAAAATTAGCATGTGCTTGTGCCAGAAATAGTGTGTACAGTTGTTTGATGCATAACCAATGAAAAGTTCTTGTTGAAATAGTCTTGACATTTTCACTGACAACAATAGGGTATTGTAAAAATGATGCAAAATAATACAATAACTGCTTTATTACTTGGGAAGTATTCCTGCAATGGAAACAACTCCTCTGTTCAAATGCTCGTGTTTAATATTGCTCGTAATGACCAGTTCCACAATGTAAATGAATTTCTAGGAACGTATCCATTCCAGTCTCAGCTCTGTCTTACTGCTGCCATCAAATCTGATATTATCCATAAAATATGTGGTTTGAAGAGCTACAATGTGGCCTGTGTGATCCCTTCCAGAGCTGGGTGTCTTAGGAAAGATAAATTTCAAGAAATGTAATAAATTTTAAGTCATCCTTTGTCCCGTGTTATGAAAGTTAATAGAGTTCAATCTATGTTCCCACCATATTCTCTCTCGAATAAGAAACTAGTTCTTGTTTGATAGTGATGGGAAAATACAAATGCATCTCTTTTTGGCCGTGCACATCCCCAAAGGTTTACAAAATGAGCACAAAGTTCTAAAGTCTAATATAAAGCAACCTTAGAATGTGTGGAAGTGACTTGTACACTGAGCTCAGACATATCTCCTCTTGTGCCTGTATATCTTTGTACAGTTTATGTGCAACTCATGCATGGTTCATGCACAGCTTCCACACAGCTCATTTACAGATTGTGCATAGCTCATGCACAGACCATGCTCACCTCATGCACAGCTCACGCACATGAAGCAGAGTGAAGCATCTTCACACAGTGTGCATTCATCTCTGTTTCCTCAGAGTGTGTCTGTCTAGTGTTTCTCTTCTACACAGTTTCTGGGCCCGTTTCCCAGGTCCTATCCCTTCCTATGCCATTCAGTGCACCTGATTGGTGAGACTCTGCATTTCATCAGCGAGCACCCTGACGACAGGGATGTGCTTTGGTCAGAGTTCTGCCAGAGGGTTTAACTTGTTTAAAATAGATAACTAGGGACTTGTCAGTGTTACTGCAAGTAACGCCTTCTTGGATTCGAGCTTTTCAGTTTAGGGAGTGAATCACAGAACTCAGTTGTCATGCGGGCAGGCTGACTGTGTACATCCAGAGGCATGCAGGTTCCAGAGTAGGGAGGTGTAGGGAGGAATGCAGACGGCACACACGGTCATTTCGGTAATGTGAGGGCTAGGCTAGCTACATGACAGAAAGTTCCCTAAAGAGACTGGACAGCACTCCAGTGGATGCAGAATCACTGTGCATATGGTGCCCTGAGTTAAGAGGAAGGGGCCTTGCTCTTGAAGGTCAATAAGAGGCATGTACAGTATCTGCTGTCTTACTGCAACATTGCAAAACATTGCACAAGGAAATTTAAAAAAGGAAATTTGAAAGCTACACTATCCTTGAATATAAATGCTGCATTTCAGACCCTTCAAGACACATTTTTATTCCTAAAAATCACCCAGCGTGTTACAGGTCATACATAGGTGATAGGGGTGCTATATTTATGGAATGGGATGAGGGCTGGAAGTCTCCTTCCTAATTCTTGAGACAGTAAGTTAAAGTGTGGACAGGGCCATTCAATACATAGTACAATATCTTCTTTCTTGTTAATTCAAGTAGTCACTTCAAACACCAAGAATCTAACCAAGTTTTACATGTCTTATTTCAAGCCATATAATGGAAATTAGGGTAGCACACTTTCCATCCATAAATGGGAAGTAAAACTCTGTCTGGACTGAAACTCCGGAAAGTGGTAGAATGTGGATTTGATCTTTGATGGAAAATAAGACTGGGTGTGACTGTGGTGGTTAGGACCGTGTCCTTTGAAGTGACCTTGTTAGTGACCTTTTCACATACAGGTCTGGCTTTTATAATGTTATTTAACAAAGATGGACTCACTGAGTTTTATTTATAATAGAACCAATATTTGTGCCTCACCACAGAAAGGTGTGAACCCTTACTACATGCTCCATTTTATATCCTCAATGCCTTCAAAAGCTGAAACAAATTAAGACCATGTATCTTCAAAGAAGATTATCACAAAAATAGGCTAGCAGCCAGATCTTTACTGAAGCTTGAGGGTCCATAGCTGGGTGAGAGCAATTATTACATATCTCCTCTGACAAAGCGTATAGTACCTTCCAGCGCTAAAACACTAGCCAGTAGAGGAGAAGCTTCCAGATGAGAACCAGCCCAATTCCTCCATGTTCTATGATGTAAGTATCTTCAGCAATAGGATCTTACCTTCTGGTTGTGGAGGGTAACCCATCCCATTGGCAATGCCCTGTGATGTTTGGTATCTACGGGAAACTGTTGGACAATGACTCAAAAGATGTAAGCCATTCCCAATGCTGGGGTTTTTACTGGGTAGCATATGGTCCACATGCTATATGCTAACTCAACTTAAACTGGGAGAGGGAAAATCAGTTTCCTTCAACTACTCCAAGGCAGTCCCCATACTCAAAAATACTTAACCAACACAAATTGGACTCCATGATTTTTTAAAGGGAGCAAGAGCATAAAGTTGAATGGGTGGAGAGTTGGGGGAGGTAAATAATATGATAAAAATATATTGCATAAAATTCTCAAAGACTAAATAAAATATTGTTAAAAATAAAAATACATTAACTTAAAAAATAACCACTTACACATTTTCATTTGTAAGTGACTTACATATGACCTTTTCTGTATAACTAGATATTAAAATATGATATTTATCACCGTTACAATAGAGTCTGGGAGAACATGTGTTTCTTTCTGATTGCAACCCGGGCAAACTTCCTTCACTGGCTTGGGCTGTGCAGTTTAATTCATTGCAGTTTGCAGAGGTAGCAAAATCCTAAATTTTAAAGCTGTGCAAATCAACATATTTCTGTGGGTAATTTAAATTTCGCATTCTGCACAGATAACCAAGAGGATGCCTTGTGAGAACGCATCCTGGCGAGAGGCAGATCAAAGCACCCTCTTCCTAAGAGGGGCGCTATTTTGAGCTTCTGCTGTCCATTTCATATTCACACACAGCAACTGGTGGCAACTAAGAATAACAAGCTTGGCTACCAGCTCAGAATCCAGTCCCATCGGGGCACCGGCAGGGAGCACCAGAAAGATTCCTGATGCCTTGGGTAGCATCTCCCTCCTGCCCACTCATCAGTATAGTCTCCTGCTCTTTGAAAGCTGTTGAGAAGCCATTAGCAGGCAGGACTGGGAGGGAGAGCCGCAGTGCAGCACACCTCCACGCTAGCAGCAGGCTATAGCCGCACGTGAGCACCAATTAGAGCGACCCTTCCCAGTACGGCGGCACTGGAGTGTGTCAGTCAAGGGCGCTAGGTAGCACGTGCAGCGGCAGAGGCTCAAGCCACCCCGGGGGCTGCTCTCAACTCCAGCTGCTGAATGGAAATGAGTTGATGCTTTCTGCAAGAGCGTGAACGGGAGCCTCTGTTCAGCAATGCATTCTGAAGTACACCGTTACCTGAGCAGGGACCCTAAATTATGCATTTCCTGGGGACAACTGTCATAGCGGAAGAGAATGCTGGGACCCACGGCAGGATTCGTGCTTGAGAAGAGGGGATGTCTCACTACCATTTTATCAAGTGCTGTAAGTAGGCTCACTGACTCGTGTGTGAATATGTTTGTCTCTTCAAGCATTATTTTAAACGTATGCCAAAATTAAGGCAGGTGTTCTGGTGTGTGTCGTACAGACGGGTGAAACAAATTGGTGACTGTGAAGGGCAAGCTGCGTTCCATTTCACTTCAGGTTCTAGAATAATTCATTCTTTTAATCTAAATGCTGTAGTGTGAAAAATCTTTAAGACGATGCATATTTAAAAGGATTTGTAGGATACCAAAAAAAAAAAAAACTGAGAAAGAAAAGAAGTATGTAAACCAAAGTTGCTTAAGGATTCCCACACTATTAGGCATTTGGGAAATGCGTGTACAACTTACTTGGCTAGTGCAAGCCTGGAGGCACTTTGCGGTTTACCTCACTCTCGAGTTCGCTGCTGTGGTCCCACTCGGCGCTCACCCGCTCAGCCTGTCTCCGGGCTCTCCTTGGCTGGGGAATTTTGTCCTTGTGCCCTTCACCTTGCAGAGACGCTGTACCCGGGCGCTGCACTGATGCTCAGAAGGTGCAGAATAGTCAGCCAGCAGCTGTCCTTGTGGCTTTCCTTAACATTGGAATTCCAGCAAGGTGCTGGCAGCTAGATGCTACATTAACCCAAACCTTCTCTGCTAGTGACAAGGACAGAGAGGACATATTTACAGCAAAAAAAAAAAAAATGCCCTGTTGGATGCAATTTTTTTCCTGCAGCACTCCTGAAAACTTCTGCACATTTCTGTCATGATCTTACAGTGATTAGGAGATGTTGCTGGAGGACAGACTTCTGGTAAGATTGGGGGTGTTGCTGACAAGGACATGCCAATGTTAATTAAGCATCTTGCTGAGGGAACATGGTTTAAACGGATCTTGATTTTTTTTGTCCTAAAGGAGACTTGAAAAAATGTGTTTGAGAAGAAAATAGTTGTCTTGCTCTTATTTTTGTTGGATAATAGACAAGAGGGTGGTAGCCTGTGATTGTTAAGATAAAAATGCCTCCTTCTGAAGCCTTGCTTCCAGAACCAAAAGGAATGCACTGCTCAGCCTGTACGTTTGGAAATTAGCTCTTTAACTGATAGACTCCTGAGACTACGGCATCTTTGAGAAATGTGGAGCAGCCTTTAACCCCTTAAGCCTGGAAGGGACTGACCTGGTAACACACATTGTGCAGCACCCTGGCTGGGTTTCACTGAACTGCACCAGCAGGGTGCTGTCGTGTTCCTGTCGGGCTTCTGCAGAGGGGATTCCCAAAACCCTCTGCGTCATTTCACCAGGGAGCCCTGGCTCACTGCAGATGATGAGTGCACCGGGTGGAGAAAGCACAGGCAGAAGCTCACACACCTGGTGGAGCGGGTGTGGGCAGAAGCTCAATGGGGCGGAGTCCTGAAGAGCTGGTGGTGGCCAGGCATGCATGAGGCTGGACTAGAAATTCAGAACCTTGAAAGAGGCAGTGGCTAAATGCTTTAGGCAAGTCTTACCATTGGTCGCCATAAGACATGAAAGCAGAGATAATGAATTTAATGAGTTGATAATGTTCGTTAATGAAAATGTTTCAAGTGCGGGGGGCGGGGGGGGGACATTCCTGATCAATTTACCAAAGCAATTAGGAAGCGCTTACTTACGACTCACCCATTTCCTGAGCCACTAGCGACCAAGTGGGATTGCCCTCCAGTGCCAGCCTGCGCTGCAGACTTCAGAAGCTGGGTTTCACTGTGTGGTATTAGAGAGTTGTGCCTGCCGTTTGGTGGCAGTGTGAAATGACTAAAGTGAGGGGAACAAGTGAGGAAGCTTTATTGATGAAGGTGACAGTTCACAGTGCAGGAGTCACACTGGATACTTCCCACAATTCAGTTCCTGATGCTTTGTCTGCTCTTGTGACCCCATGTGAGGAGAGGCGAAAGTCTCTCACTCCCCACACTCACTCAGTCTCCTCCCCGCCCTCCTCTAGGACTCCATTTGCATTATGTCCCTGGCCTGTCGTCCTACTAAGCTCACTTTCAAAGCCAAGCAGAAGCGAGAAGAGATACAAACACATAATTAAAAATAAAATAAGTCTTAAGAAAAAAGCCGAAACAAAGAAAATCACTGTCAGCAGTGGTTGTTTCTATCATCAGAGAAAGAGAACTCCCAGGAAGTGTGAGCAGATACCCAGGGAGGCAAATAGTTCCCAATCTTTGCTCTACCTCTGTCATTCTCTTTGGCATGAGAATGGACTTTGTGTACCTGATACAGCTTACATATTAATGTTTAAAACTAGAACAAAACTTTTGCTGTGGAGATTGAGTCAGCAGGAAAGTGGCCCAGATAGTGAGGGTGCCTTTGGTCAGAGGGTGTCCTCCTGCAACTGGATGCATCTGTGGCAGAGTCCATCCTGTGCTGTGCTTGGGGTCAGCAGGCCAGGAGGATGGGCATCACGCCGAGTCACATGACTAGGCTCAGGGGTCAGTGGGAAGGAGAAATGGATCTGGGGAGCAATGACCCCAGGTTTTCTGAAACACTTCTGCTTTCTCCTTAATCAAAGGGAGCAGCAGCCTCTGTCAACCTCTCAAGCCTTTTCCAACTGGGCGTCCATTCCTTCTCTGAGCATGTGCATTCAAGGTGATAGGAGGTTAAAGTTCATCTGTATAGACAGGAAGAAGGTTACAGTTGTCCAAGGTCAATGTTCCCCAGGCTACTGACTCACCACAGTGACCAGGCCCTAGCTGAAATTGTCCATGTAAGACAAGGTCACCTTCCCACCTTCCAGCCCCTCATTCTCACAAATGAGCCTCCACCAAGTGACCACTCTGCCCTTCTGCCCACCAAACATTCTGCTCACTGGCCAGGAGCCTCTGGGCAGTGATGCTCCTGTGCTCTGCCTCACAGAACCCTGGCCTTGCTGTCTTCACTATTCCCCAGCCTCTTCCCCCAACCTAAGGTCAGTACCTGAGCTCACCAGGCTCTTTTCCCCACCACCCTCTGTCTCACTGAAGTGGCAAATGACTTCATAATATTGAGTGTGATTTCCCCGCCTGACTGTCTGGCAAAATGGTGGTGGCATGATCAGTAAAGGACAGAAGAGTGAGAGCATACTGATGGACACGGTTGCTTCCTGGATCCCCTTGTCAGTCTCAGTCTGCAAAGGTGCCCACGTGGACATTTTTTGAAGACTCCTCTCCTATAATAGCAAGTGTGTTCCCCGGGTGCAAAGGCAGTGTGCACCCCAGGCTGTTCCCCGGAGGGGCCCCACCTGCTTCTGCCATCTCTGCCTCTCCTGTGACACCAGATTCCTCAGGAGTAAACGGGAGTGTGTTTTCCATCTCCTCAAATCCACCTATGCTTTTTGATTGCAACAACATGGGGTGGTCTACACTCTCGCCCCTCTCACTGTTCCAGTGGCTGGTTCTTCCTGACTCTGAATCCACGTGGAACTGGATTCAGAACTAGGAGAAGCTCAGCAACAGTAGGCCCTCTATCCTCATGACAGTGACTTCCGACTTGACACCCACCTTTGTTCATCTTACAGGTCCCAAGGCTTTCTCTTTTCTCTTTTTCAAAGGATTTCTTCATGTAGTCTTGGTTGTCCTGGACCTAGCTCTGTAGACCAGGCTAGCCTTGAACTCAGAGAGCTGCCTATCAAGGCTTTCTCTAAGGTTGATGATAACTGACTTTGTCTCAGTTACTGGCTTCCCCCTAGCACATGGCCTTGACACTTCTCAAAAATCCTTGTCCACTTCCTCCGTTTGTGACATGAGATATCATGCCTTCATAAATATGTGCCAGCCAAGACACAGGTGTGACATCCTGTCTTGTCACACACCTTCCTCCCTTCATAGATACATTTTCATCCTTATTTTTATGTGCATGGTGTTTTGCCCGCCCGTGTCTACACATATTTAGAACCTCAGAGGCCAAACAGTCTGACAGTACAGATAGTTGTGAGAAATCATGTGGTTTCTGGGAATAGAACCCAGGTCCTCTGGAAGAGCAGCCAGCGCTCTTAACCACTGAGCCATCTCTTCAGCTCAAACTCTTCTCTCTTTGACTACCTGTAATGATGACCAAATTGTAACTCTGTGTTTACTCTCATGCGTTTTGGGTTAATTTATTGCCTTGTGATACTTTCTTAAGGTCTAATAATGAGTATTCTACATCTTTTTGGAAAAAAATTTATTTTCATAATTAAAATATTTTACAAAATTAAGGTGCATGTATAATAAGAAGTTAGGTTTACTACACTTCTGTCTCTTCACTCACAATATATTATCTTTGAAATCCCCCCTTTTATTCTATTTTAAATACCCAAATGTCTCTTTTAAATTTTTTAAAAATATTTTTTACAATTTATTCATTATATATCCCGATTGAAGCCCCCTCCATCCCACCCTCCCTCTCTCTTCCTCCCATCACCTTCCCATAGTCCACTGAAAGCGGGAGTTCTCCTCTGCCATCTGTGAATAGCCTATCAAGTCTCATCAGGACTGCCTGGATCCTCTTCCTCTGTGGCCTGGTAAGGCCACACCATCAGGGGAAAGTGATCAAATAGCACACAACTGAGTCCATGACAGAGGCAGCCTTGTCCCCCTCCCTCGGAGATCCACATGGAGACTGAGCTGCCAATCTGCCACATCTGAGCAGGGGGGTCTCCGCCCTTTCCATGCATGGTCCTTGGTTGGAGCATCAGTCTTTGCAGGACCCCCTGGGCTCAGGTGTTTATCTTTGTTGGTCTCCTTGTGGGGCGCCTGTCCCCTCGGTGTCCTTCTATCTCCCTTTCTTCTATAAGACTCTCTGTGACAAGTGGATACAGAAATTGTGACACATTTACACAATGGACTACTACTCAGCTCTCAAAACAAGGAAATCATGAAATGTGCAGGCAAATGGACGGAACTAGAAAAGATCATCCTGAGTGAGGTGACCCAGAAGCAGAAAGACACATATGATATATACTCACTTATAAGTGGCTATTAGCCATATAACATAGGATAACCATACTAAAATCTGCAGACCTAAAGAAGCTAAATAACAAGGAGGACCCTAGGGAGGATGCTTAATTCGCATTCAGAATGACAAATAGGATAGACACCAGAAGCAGCAGAAGAGAGGGAACAGGATGGGAGCCCACCATAGATGTCCTCTGAAAGACCCCACCCAACAGGGGATCAAAGCAAATGCTAAGACTCACGGCTAACTTTGGACAGAGCCCAAATGTCTTGATATCTTGTTTTTGGTTGATCACTCAGCAGAACACACTGGTTTGGTCACTGGCTTGGTAGTGAGTTTTGTTATTTGCAAGCCAAATCCTCACTATACCGTCTCTTCACTTCCTTCGATACACTGAAATACTTACTTTCCACTGAGTGTTACAACCAACACAAAACACACTCTAGATTTTTTTCGTGTGTGTGTGTCCGTGTCTGTGTGTGTCTTTTTGGTTTTATTTCTGTGCTTACTTTCATTTTTTAAACCAGAAAAATAATATGAAGTTGGACAGGTAAAGAGGATAAGATTTGGTAGGAAAGGGTTGGGAGAAGGGAATATTTTAAAACAAAATATAGTGCATAATTTTAAAATAATGAAATGATTATTAGTAGGATTAAAATAGAAATAAAGAAATAACAATCCAGAGTTTATAAAATACATCCAGCACGTTAAATTTAAAATAAGCCTCAGAATAAGTTCTCTTTATCTGTAGTATTCACATCTTGCCTAGTTTGAACACAGTGCTCAGTTATACCACAGTGATGCTTATTTCCACAAGCAAATCTGTAATCACTTAGAATTTCATGAGTTTATCACAACACAGTATGAAATATCATTAAAGCAAGTGACGTTCTTGTAAGAGTGATAAATCTGAAGGTAACAAACACAGCGCAGTTAAGAAAAAGACAGCAATCGCCGAGTGTGCTGCTGCCCGGACATCTTCAGCCTCAGATCATTATAGTAGCAGCCACAAACAAACAAACAAACAAACAAACAAAAACCCCTCTGTGTTTCTTATTAGTCTGTGTGAGCATGCGTGCGTGCGTGTGTGTAACTGTGTTTGTTCCTCTTAGATCGTGAAGCAGAGTTGTGGAAAGCATTGCACAATAAAGTTTTGTTAGTGCATGTCTGCTGTTTAGTCTCCAAGTGCAGGACTTTCACACAGACTTTTAAGAATGGCATGGACTGTTTGTGTCCCAGGGGTCTGACCATATGGCTCTGCAGACCTCTATGTTGACACTGCATTATTAAAGGCTGGCCATTGTATGTGGAGGGATCCACGCCTACATCCTTACTTGACATCTGGTGTTCTAATTCGATATGTTCTCTCTCTCTTTCCTCCTCTCTCTCCTCTCTCTTTTTCCTCCTCTCCTTTTCTCCTTCTCTTTCTTTTATTGTTTATTGTGTGTCTATTCTTAACTTTAAGGACATAATCACAACATTCTCTCTTGACTGAGCTGGGCATATTTCATTTTCTCCAGTTTGCTTCATTTTGTGTTCCATTCTTGACTCATTAATTCAAGAATTCTGTACTGAACTCCTGCTGCTTTCTAGCATGGATATACAGCTAAGGACACGGCTAATGTCCTTGCTCCTTTGAAAGCATCGGGTCAGTGAGATAAAGAATAACATGTAAAAATAAACTGATTCTTACAAGTAGCAAAACCTGATGTTTGTAAAAAAATTGTGGAAATTGCCAGTGACCTGAGTCTTGAATTGGGGTGCAAAGCTATTTTAAAAAGGCCTTAGGAAGTTCTCCTTGGACATGTTATTTTTTCTTTCTTTTGTGTTACTTTTTTGCATATGAAATTGTATGAAATAATGAATTTTGTTCTTATGTTTTAGGGATGTTTTTAAAATCTTCACTTATTATTTAAATGATGCCCCAATCATTCAATATCATATTATTCAAGCTCTACATGTTTTAGTGTCTCGTATAGGCTTTCTGTTTCTGACTTAGAACTTTATCGCAATATGATTTGATTGCATAGCAGACATTATTTCATTCTTTTTATGCATTTAAGTATTGCTTTATGGCCTACACCATGATTTTTAAAGACATATCATAGTCATAGCCTGCTGAGGAAAATATGTGTTCAACAACTCCGTGGAGGGTCCTGCAGACGTGTGTTCAGAGCATATGACCTATGAGTGGAGAGATGAACCCTAAAACATCCCTGTTGGATTTTTACCTGGATGGTTTGTATGCTGGTGATCATGGGGTATTGTAGCTACCCATTATTGTTGTATGTAGATCTGTCTGTCCATTTTGTCTAGAAGTCACGGTCTTATGAAACTGTGCCCATCAAAGTTAATAACACACATGTCTGTCGTTGGGTCACTTCATTAATATGTGAGAATCATCATTATCCCTTCTGACTAGTTTCAGTGTGGTGTGTGGTTTGTCCCATGTGTAACTACTGCTGCTTACTTTCAGACTCCATTTACTTAGAATGTCACCTTTTACCTGTTCACTTTCAGTCTCTATGATTGTATCTGGATGGAGAATTTCTTGCAACATCAAATAGTTAGACCTTGTTTTTTCTTGTTTGTTTGCTTTTCCATTCAACCAGTCTAGCTCTTTAATTGGAGAGGGAGCCTGTTTCCACTTGAGCATTTGCAGCGGTTTCAATGAGGCGTGTTTACACGTGGGTTTTGTGATGGTTGCATGCACGTCCTCCCACTTTCTCAGGCATAGGAATGTCTGGTCCCAGCTGATGGTGCTGCCTGTGTGTTGTTTTGCTGGAGAAAATGTGTCACTGGAGGTGGGCTTTGAAGTTTCCAAAGCCGCACAGCAACCATTCCCAGCCATTCTTTACTTCCCGCTTACTGTCATAAGATATGAGCTCTCAGATTGCTGCTCCGGCTTTTACTTTTAGTATTTTAACTATTATATAACACAGAGAGGTTTCTTTCTGGTCATGTCTGCTGGGTTCTTCATTCTCTTGTACTGAGATGTTTGGGTCTTGCCCAGATTTGGGAGAATTTCTGATATAATTCATTGAAAGGCTTTCTACATTTTTATGCTACGTCTTGGGTCCTTCTTCTGCATCACAGTTCCATAGGTTTGGCCCTTTAGCCATGAGTCATAACTGTCTCCTTATGTTTTTTTTTTAATACCTTAACTGTGTCTTCAACACCTGATGTTTCCCCCACTTGGTCTGTTGTATTTGCAACACTTTTGTAGGGCTTTTCATTTGATCTGTTGATTCATTTCAAGGATTTCCATTTGTTTTATTTGTTAGGAACCCTATTTGCTGATTGTCTCCTCATAGTTATTAAGTTTTTCTTCCAAGTCTTGTGCAACATATTGATTTTATTAATACACTTATTTGAATACTGTATGAGATCATTCACAATAAAAACTGGACTTTTGAATTCTTACTTGGGATTTTAACAGTTTCCATACCTTTAAGTTCCTCTATTGAATAGTTATGAGCTCTTGGATAAGCCACTGCTGTGGTCTATCACACTATTCTAGCCTGTGCTGTGAGCACTTTATGAGATTAGTATCTTTTTCTAGCTTTGTGCAGTGGTACTCACAGTGAGCTGCCTTGTTTGGGGGTTTTATTCGCTAAAATAACTCAGAATGATGATGAAGAAAAAAATCCAATAAGAAGAATAGAAGAAGGGATAGAAGAAAAAGAAGAAGAAAAAGAAGATTCAAAGACCTGCATAGGGAGACCATATGTGAAAACAATCAGAAGGGCACAGCAGCTGAGTTCAGTAAGCTTCTGAGAGTCACCTGTGATAACTTATGTGCCTGAGGATGAAAGAAAGTATGAATTTGAAAGAGAATTGGAACCAATCCCACAAGGTCTTGGTGCAGGCTTGGAAGTTATAGGGGGTGAAAGGGAATTATAGTGAGCAAGTGTTTGTGGTAGTATTTGTGAGCTCCTGGTGGGAACTGAGCAAAGGCGCAGGGTCAGCACAGGCTGGTGGAGCTCACGGAGAGCTGCCTAGATGCCGTTGTGTACAGGGCTGTACGCATGGTGTTGCACTAGACTAAAGCTCAAAGGGGAGATGTCTGTGACAGAGATGTGGGAGTCATTACTACTCTGTTGACAACTACAGTGAGAAAAGAGAGAAAATCGACATCGAGAAAAGAAATGGTTCAGGTCAGAGGTGCCAGGCAGGCAGCCAGGAGGAGTCACATCTACAGTGGGATTGAGAGGTCTTCAATGGAGAACACAGGAGAAACACACAAGAAGTGTGTGCAGAAGTGACAGGATTTTGCATGAGGAGTGTGCTCAAGGACCTCATTCATGGCCTACACATCCAGAAGAGCCAATAGGAAAACGGAAGTCAAGTTCAAGTGAATGACATCACAGGACAGAGTGAGTATATGGAATACTTGAGTACTAAGCTCACAAGGGCATGAACAGAGAAGGGACTCAGTGCTTAAAAGCATCTATCTTAAGACAGGGAGTATGGTGTAGGAGTGATCACTAGCAACAGAGGATCACAAGTGTCTTGCGGACTTCCTCCCTGGCTGTGAACACCAGAATCCATCTATCTGTCATTGTATGTCTGGAGCCATCAATGAGAAGCTGGAGAGCTGAAGTTCAGTCTCCACAGGGGGTGAAAGAAAAACCGTGGAAGGTTTGTGTTGGTGCCGTACTTCATTACTCTGTTGGCATCTTACGCTTGCTTGTGAAAATAAAATGATCCCACCCCTCCAACACCCCCATCACCGCAATAACTTCGAGAAAGATGGGAGTCAGTGATCACTGACACCAAGGGAGCTGTTTTTCATTCACTGCTGTAGGTGAATGAAGGCCAGAGTGGAACCCAAGCCTTGTGCTTCTAGTGTGGCATTGTGTGAGAACAGCCATCAGTGAATACTGGAGCCTCCAACCAGAGAGTCTTCATTCACTGCCTTCGAGAGGGATGAATGCTTTATGTAGCTGTGAGTTACACATAAGTGGTTCACCAACCAAGGCATTTTAAGCTGTATAGTGTACTCAGGACACTATCCAGAGGTCATATTGGAGAGGTCGAGGGATATGCCATGTGTAGGGATCCTTATGGTTAAAAAATATAGTCAGAAGTTCTCTATATGCGAAGATAATAAAATGCAAAGGAAGCACTCTGATAAACCTGCTTGAGTCAACTGCTGGTGCGTGGAACTGCTGTCCTGTTTTGTTTATTTGATCTTTAAAGGTCTTTTGCTGAGAGTAAGGAATTTTGAGAAGAATAATTAAAGGCAAGAAGCGAAAGGATTCTCTAAACAAGAGAGATTAAGAGACTTGAATTATTTATTATCTAGAAATGAGGAATGGCAGGGGAGGTAGATGCAAATTAATCACTGGTTTGTGAGATCAGCTGGCCGAGCTTCTTCACTCCAATGAGAAAGGCAGGAGAGGAAGCTACTGATTGAACAGGTTAGCAGCAAATGCAAAATTAATGACAGACATGACTCACGGCACCTCGTTCAAGGATGCAAAAAACATTTCTATGCCTTTTTATTGAAGAGCATGATGCTCTTTCAAGATGGAAGTGTCTCCCAAACTTCCAGTTCCTGTTTCTTTCCTCCCAACACCGTCACCTTTTAAGTTCAGCATGAGAGGGCTTGACTGAGGCCAGCACACAGACATCTGTGGGTTGAATGCGGGCAGAGCCACATGCTGCCTCTGTTACTTTGTTCTCAGTCACCTCACCAGCTTCAGCATGTCATAGGTAATTGTCCCTGAGAAGCTGGTGTAAGCTCTGCCTAGCAGATCATGGCCTCATGTCCCCTGCTGATGGAAATTCAGATGACAGATGCAGCCAGCATGGCTGGTGGAGACAGAAAGCTGCCCAAACCCCTTTGGGTAACTTTCATTGTACCTTGCAGAGACTTCAGGACCAACCCCAGGTCAGTCTCCAGTTCTTCATTTTCCTGGTATCTCTCTTATCGTGTCTCAGTCTGGCTATGGCTCAGTGACACTCCCTTTTTCTTAGCTGATAAGCCACAGGATGGCTAATGGAGACTTGATTAAATTCTGAACCTCGCTTATAGCAGCCTCTTAAAATACATTTGAATGAGTGGATAAGTTAGTATGTGAGTGAGTAAATGTATGCATGCTTTATAGTTGGTCCCAGACACGTTCTGTTGCTGCAAATGTGAATGAACACAGAGCTGTTCCGTGCCTTTACAGAATCAGTGCCAAAGGGCAGGGGGACTAATATTGACTGGTGTGTTCTTGTAAGGCTTGGAAGATGGCTCTGCAGAAAAAAACAGTTGTAAATGCAGATGAAGCCGCATGTGCCTGCAATGTTCTTACAGGCAGAAAACGTCCTGCAAGTTCGTAAGAGGGGTTGCTGGGCATGCCTAATGCTGAACAAGCACAGAGCCTGTCTTAAACAACACAGCAGGCAAGGACTGAAGTTGTCCTCTGCCTTTCATATAGCCTCCTTGGCACATGCATGCCCGTGCTCACATTCACATACAAACATACACACGTGCACATACATTACAAACATGCAAGAAGAAGAAAAAAATATGTGGCCTCTCCTTGATCCCTGAAGCATAATTAGAGAGAGACCTTTGCCTCACAGCAGGTTGTCAGACACATTCAGAAGAAAGAAACGTTAAATGCAAGGATTGAGTTTGGCGCTGTGAAAAGGCCTAAGAGGGCCAGGCTGACCCAGTGGTCTGGGAGCAGGCTCCCTCGTCCCCAGGGCTCACTGACCTCTGTCCCTCTGCCCCTTTCATATGCATGTGAGCTTCAGTTTCAGCCTTACATTTGTAAGCAGGGATACGGACTTTCTATGGCTTAGTTTACAGCATGAGCATAGAAAGCATTCAGCCAATACTTGGTCTAATAGCTGATTGAGAGTATTTTGTGTTCTATCTTCAGTATAATACATGATGAGCAGGAAGCAGGAAGCTACCCAAAAACTCAAAGCTTCAAAACTGACAGATATGTAATGACTATGCCATGTATCATATAAATTCCTGGTGATCCTGTGAGATGTATGTCCATGGCAAAAGGAGAACAGAGTGGCCAATGAGGTGGTTCAGAGGGTGTCAGCTGCCTGAGTTCCGTTTTTGGAGCGGGCATGGTGGATGGACAGAACCAGTTGCCACAGGCTGTCTTCTGACCTCCACACCGACTGGAGAGATGGCTCAGCAGTTAAGAGCACTGGTTTCCAGTGGGCCCAAGTTTGAGTCCCAGCACACACACGGCAGCTCATACCTTTCTGCAACTCCAGTTCCAGGGGATCTGATTCCTTCTTCCAGCTCCTGTGACTACTGCACACAGACTATACACACATGTAGGCAGAACAAATAAAAATATGTGTCTTATGAGTGTGCCTATGAGCAGATGTCCTGGAAGGGTGTGCCCTGCAACAACACTGACTTGCCTTCTTCATGAGTCCCTTGTTGGCCATAGACAGAAATCATTTGTAGTGGCTCAAACACAGAATGGAATTGGTGGATTGCCTCTCTGGAAAACATCCTTGATACCTAGAAAGTCTAAACCTGACGTTATTCTGCCTTCAGTCACTGCAATGCTGGTACCTGAGGGTGTAACTAAGGCCGGTGTTTCTTTCTCTTTCTCTTTCTCTATCTGCCGCTCCCTAATTCTCAGAAGGGAATGGTGTTGGCATCAAATGTCTGTGTCTAAGTAGGATGATCTTAAGGCAACATATTCCTATAACAGAAGTCTTCCAAGTATGATTTTTATCAATCAGATCTCACGGAAGAATCCTGAGTTGTCCTAGCTCAGACCACACCCTGAAAGGGCCAGTCATTGACGCTGTTTAGTGTTGAGTTATTATGACGGACTCAGGCAACATCAGCGTTCAGCCTTGAATCTTGACCAACTTTCTCTCCCACGCTGTCATTCTGTATTAGTGTTAAGTTGGTGCTTTAAGCACACCTGCCTGGAAGAATGTGGTTCTGGGAGAGTAAGGACAAGGTGTGCAGTGCAGCGATCCAGCTCCAGGATTATCAGTGCCCTTGTGTTGCGCATACAATGGTAGGCTGCCCCCACCCCGTCCTTTGTTCTGCTGACGGTTTCTCAGATCAACTCGAAGACTTTCTTTCATCTGAAAGTTCTTACAAATCAATGTGAATAGCAATGAGAATCATCTCAGCTTCAAAGTCTCTTCCCACCCCAAAGAGTACAAATTATAATACTATTTTATCCTAATATATTTATCCTGGAAAGGGGCTGAATAAACATCATGAATTAAAATTAAATGGGAGTTTTCAGTGTTGTCTCAGTTCCTTTTAGGAAAATGAAACATTTCATATTAAAGTAGTGTTTTAAATGATTTAAGATCCATAAATATGTCTAAATTTACATTTTTTTACTGATAGCTATGAAATTGAAATGCATGAACATACAGTTTTGAGTTGTAGGAAAGGACCTTGATGAAGAATGAGTAGAAGCCCATAATCTTTGGTGTAGTGTCTGAAACATGCTTTGTTCACCTTAGGATGCTGCTTCAGAGCTTGGACTAAACTCCTTGTTCCAGAAGGCTGGGGGGCGTTGACGCTCAGACTCATGCTAGGACTGGCTGGACACTGCTTAGTAAATACCCTGTTTGGTAGCAATAGGAGCTGAGTCCTTTCCAACTGGAGATGAGGAGGTTGATGAATGATGTGTTATGTTCAAGCGGATACAGAGCTCAGAGTTATTTAGTATTTGGGGGCTCAAATAAGCATATCAGAGCCACAGGGTCTACAGTTTTTACCCATTGCATACAAACCCCAAAGAAAACCTCCAGTAGCTGCAGCATGGAGAAGTGAGGAGTCCATGTTTGTTTGGCACCATTTCAACTACAAAGCATTTTCTCTGCAGTGAGCAGAGCGGCAGTTCCAGGTTTCCAGTCTTGAGAGACAGCTGTGCACTCCTGGGATTTAGAATAGAAGGAGGCTCAGGAAAAACAGGTCTGAGAGCCACAGTATCGCCTGCCCTGAGCAGCTGTCAGTGGGAGTCTATGACTTTATAGGGCTGGCCTTCTCCAGAGGAGGCCTTTCCCAGAGAACATCTGAGGACAGAGAGCCTCTGTCGGCTCTTCACATGCATTTGGCCATTGGCTCCTTCTCGTGAGGCACAGAGAGGAAATGCCTTTGAGCAGCATTCCCAGCAAGTGTGCAGCTGAGCATGGGTCTGAAATGATCTGGTTGACCCCGAGGGGCTGCAGATTGCTGGGATGGGTGCAGCTGTGGTGACTTTGACTAACCAGCATTCCCTGTGTCGGGCAAGCCCTTGTGACGTCTTCAGCAGAGGGAGTCACTGTGGAGCCACCTGAGGCACAGGACAAAGCTCAAAGGACAAGCCAAGAAGGTTTGGTTCACTTGAAAGAAACACTAGAAATGAGCGGGGATCTATTCAAGATTTTGCCACCAGAAACAAAGGCTGGAGAGTGAAATGATTTCAATCTGCACCATCAGGCTATGTGTCATGACCAAGCCACCTATCATTAGAGAAATACTAGTAGAAAATCAGGTGCAGAAATGTATAATACACAGTAAATCTATGTGTGTTTATTTCATTTCCACTTCTATTTAAAAAGAAAGCCTTTAGCAGGTTTCCTCAACAGAGGAGGTGGAAACAATTGGGTAGGAGCCCAAGAAATGTTGTCTAGGTACAAAAAACTAAAAAGTTAAAAGAATTTTAAAAGAAATCTGAAAAAACAGTAAATTGCAAAATGTCATTGAGTTTCTTAAACTTAACTCAAACTCTTAAGCTTTGTTGAAATATTTCATGTCTCCAACTTATAGAAGAGAATTAAAGGAGATACCTCGAACCTCAATCTTCAGACTGTAATGTGTACATCTTGCTGAAATAGAATTTCTTTCTATGTTTTGTTCTGTGAGGAAGGATATATTCTTTTTATTTCAGAAATGCTACGTTCTCAGCCTCTAAGACGTCTGCACTTCATTGTAGATGTACAGCTGGGGGAGGACGTAGAAGCGATTATGCTCTTCTCTTTGAAAATCCCAATTGTTCCTTTGTTTTATAGCCATTTTCTGTGCGGAAGAAATGGCACAAAAAGCATCTGGGTCTTGTAACAATGGAGGCTAAGAATACATGTCCAAGGGAGGAGTTGCTGAGTGCACAGATACCAGTGTGTGTGAGTGTGTGTGTGTGTGTGTGTGTGTGTCTGTGCGCACACATAGGCTCAGTTCCTGTGTGTAAGCTTGCTCATTCTTGCCTCAACAGCCATACTCTCAGCTTTCAGAATGTAAAAAACATTTTTATGAAGCATGATAAACACTGAGATTGTTGTTACAATCTCATGAAAATAGCCATGCATCTATTTTAAAGTTCCTGTGTTACAATCTCTAACATGTTGAGACATAACACAAGTTATCCTCCTCACCACCGCGTGTGCATGGTTCAAGAATGGTCTGTACACTCATACTGTTTGGGATGATTTCCAGGATACTTCGTCTCACAGAGCACAAAGCTGTTGGACACAAGCTCGCTGCTGTCCAGGAGTCTGACTGACTTGCAAAAGGAGACTCCAACTGTTCTGACCTTCTCCTGAAAGACTTAACTTCCTTACCTCACATTATGTTTCCCAGGGTCATCTATACTGAAGCTCATAAAGGAATTTCCTTTCAGGATGACTAACAGGTAGTTATAGGTGTGTCTTCATTTAGTTTAGCATCTGTGGGCATCCAGGCTTGGATGTGCAGCATCTCTTCAGCCTTTGTGGTATTTACCCCGAAACACAATTCAGGATGGAGTCTACACTTGTGATGTCTTTAAGAAGCTTCTACAATGGTTCATGTAGCATCTTCCTCATTTTGCATTTGTTCAGGAGAATTTCCCTTGCTCCACACCCACACCAACATTTCCTGTTCTCTGTGTCACTGGCAGCAGCCGTTATGGCGGATAATAAATCCTTTCTAGTTGTGGTTTGGACTTGCAGTGGTGAGTGGTGTTGGCACAGGGTAGGAGTGGGAAATCTGAAGACCATGGTTCACCTGTTTGCATTTCTGGAAAGACATTTGTCTAGTTATTTGCCCACTGTGATCAGGGTCGGCCTGTAACAGTTCCTCGTGTATTCTGTGTGCCATCCTCCTGACTGGTTATGGTTTGAGACACTTTCTCTTATCGTACAGATTGTTTTTTTTTTTTATTCTGTTCAGTGTTTTCTGATGCTCAACAGTTTACAAACATTGTGAGGTCTCATTGTTCATTTCCTCCAGTGTTCCTTGTGCTTTGGGTATTATATCTAATGTCATGAAGTCTTGGTTTTCTTCAAGCAGTTGTAAACTTTATATTCAGACCTTTGACTCACATTTAAGTTAACTTGTTTATGACCCAGATAAAGGTCCACATTAATTCTTCAGCATGTGTGTCATTATTTCTTTGCTTTACTTATTATTTTCTCTTAAATACCATTTTAAGACTTATAGCATTAGTATTTTCAATCTGCATAAGATTTGCATCTGCACAGATTGAGCCTGTATTTAGTTTTAGCATATATATATATATATATATGATAAAATCTACATCACTTAATAGATTTATGCCTATGATCCCAGTACTGAAATTATTTAGGTAGGATTCCAGAAGTCTAAGGCTAGCCTGGGCTATGAGAGTAGTTCCAGATCAGCATTGGCTGTGGTGAGACACTCTGTCTGAAAAATGAATATTTGAAAAAAATCAGTCTCTTAAATTATGAACATTAATAGAGAATTGTAAAGTCTGCGTGTGAGTGCATACATACATCTGTGTACATATGTGTGGGTGCCTATTTTGCAATATGTCTTACATGTATTTGATTGTGTCCTTTGCAAGGAAATTCTGAGAGGAGCATTCAGAAGTACTATATGTCTTGGGACTGCCTGCCAGTCCTCATCCCTAGAGGGGAATGAACACAGAGGAGAACTGAATAGGAAAGAGGAAAACATGGCCCTGAGCAGTGTCAGAGCTGGCCGGGATCCGTCTTGTAACGCAGAGCCTCGGCCATTCTCAGTGACACAGGAGACAGCGTGTGTACCTCTCAGTGTCTGTGGTTTACACCATCCAGGAGAGTCTTTTACCCAGACCATGCAGGTCATAGGAGACAGGTGTGAGCCCAGCCAGCAGTGTGGTCTGAGCAGCCTTGTCAGCTTCTGTCATGGGCAGCGGCCTCCTCCGCACGGCACTTCACTCTCCTAACTTTATACAAATATGCTTTCTTGCTAATGTACTATAAAGCATATTTTCTTTCATTTCACATGGAAAATTGTAGTGTTTTTATTTTCTTTCCAAGAGTCCCTTTTTCATTTGGGAAATTGAGTAAAAAGCTCTGTATTCCCAACTGTGCCAGAAATACATTAAGCCTGTTGCTATATTTTGTTCTTTCCCAGCTATATGAAGCCCATTCATGTAAGAAAATTGCTCCAAACTCTAGTTCAAAACTCATAAAAGGATCAGTCACAGGAGACAAGCAAACCATTTTTCTGGTGCTGGCCTTGACATAAGGGTGAGGCTCAGCCAAGCTATGCAAAGGCAGAAGCCTCCAGAAGACAGAGCTTACCTTTTCTTAGAGTGTGTCGAGGCTTTGGCATGGGAAGCCATCTAGAAGGGTCCTAAAATGTCAATATATACTAGACCAACTAAATAGAACTGCCAAGTGATTTATCAATTGGCTGGAGTGTTTTTCAATTTTTAGTCAATGAATGGTCATAAAAAATAGTTTTGTGTGTGATGTTTTCTACTTTGATGTCACAGTGGAGCATGAAGTTGACCATATTGGGAAAATCACACTGTGATAAAAAAATAAAATAAAAATAATAAAAAAATCAGTGCAAGCCAAAGAGCCCATTTCCACCCTACCAGCACACTACTCTCTAGAAAGTGAAAGTGTTCATTCAGAAACATTAGTGTTCTCAGCACAATTGAGCATTGTGGGAAAAGAGTTAAGGCCCAGGGTCTGCTTAGCTGGCGCTAACAGCTGAGACAGTGAGCATTCCCAAAGCACTGTTGGACATGTACTTCTTGGTCAGTCATGTCAGGGTAATCACTCATTAGTGGGATGCCCCCTCTAGGCAAAGACAAAGGCTCTGAGTGTGGTCACTGGTGACAAGTAGCCTCCGTGGCCACAGGGCTTAGAACATCGGTTAGGAAGAAGAGAGGACCACAGCGTGATAGGTGAGGTATCGTAGGCTGGGCCTGCAAACTCTGAGATGACCATGTACTTGTTTCTAAGAAGAAAAGCTGATTTTGTGCGGATCCGGTCATTCCTTGTGACAGCAGTAAGTGCACTCCGTGTTTCTGCAGGCATTCTTGTGATCCACATTCATCTGTCTTCAATGTCAGTTTGTGTGAGGGTCCACACAGGATAGTGAGCCAGCAAAGAAGAGACCAGTCCCTGTTGGTCCTTCTTCTGCCGCTGTCCAGACACACCGTGAGGACTTGGTCATGAGGCAGCCAGGAGTCCCTGCCCACGCTCAGGATGCATAAGTACAGAGGGGTGCATTGAAGGGGTGCATCCCCTCTCCTGTCCTTTCTCCCCTGCCTGATCACCCACCTGTAGCATCCCCTGATGCTACAGGGTCATGTTTATTGTCCTGCCTGTAATTTACAGATAGTCAGCAGCCGCATAAAACTGTTCCTCCTAACTGTTATTTTTCATGTGTTTGCTATCAGAATGGCAGTCTCCCTTCCACAGGTCTCTGCTGACTAACCTGTAATTAAAAAAAAGTTATCACAACACATCAAATACTTTTAGACTACAATAAACTTATAGTTTATTAAAAGTCAAAGCATATGGTTCTATTTGATGATAAAATATGTTAAAATCCCAAATTAGAACAAGGTATTCTGAGACATATGCATGGAAATGTCACAAGGAAACCCATTACTTTGTGTGATAACCTAAGAAATTAACAGGAAGAGAAATATACTAGAAATGAGTATGTGTGACTGTGAAGTGTAGCAACTGTGGCTGTGGACATGGAGACATTATGACATGTTAGCTTTGCTGACCCCGTTGGAAGCCCGTCACGGATTACACATGGCTGTCACTGCAGAGTCCTTGGAAGTTAATTGACACTTTTACCAAGAGGCCCTTCCTCAGAGCCAAGCAGCAGAAGAACACGGTGTTTATTAGATTATCCCCCCTGTCAACACTGTGCTCATCCACACAAGGCCTTCTGGGATGCTGCTTGCTTCCGTAGGTTTCCCTGTAGCCTGACAGTCCCCTGGGTATCCACTGACAAGTCACGACAGTCACAGAAGCCAAAATGTCAACAGCTCAAAGTCAATAAGTCAAACTTGGTACAGTTTTCTGAATGATCACTTGGGAACACTCCCTGCCTAACACTGATGAGCACTCTCAGATGCCGAGAGTCATGCAGGAGGAGCAGCAAAACAGCTGTAGAACTCACGCAATGTGGCCCACTAGTTAGCACGACTGTGACTGGTGTGCTTCAGGGAGACACAGACTGTGTGTCCTGAGGACTTTAAGCTGTCATGGAGCATGGCTCCGCTTGCTGCCTTTGCGGCTACCAGGTCCCTCATAGCATAGCAGAGTTGGATGAAAACTCTTAAGAGGAAGGGTTACTGCCACTTGTGATAAACGGTGCTTGATCTTTTTCGATCATTGCTGCTGGAGCAGATTAATGATTCAGCCACCGCCCTTGGAAAGAACTTAGAGACGTAGATTGTTAACAGTGACCGCCATCCTTGGAAAGAATGTGGAAAAATAGATGGCTTAGTAAGGTTAAGTTAAGATGTTTGTTTCTGTAGAAAAATCTTAGGGAACAACTTGAAGTTCAGGAAGGCACACTCTTAACAGTTGAGCTAGGGACCTTTTGAGGTAAGGGAGCAAAAATAATAGCCCAAATGACCAGTGGCTGGTGTGACTCTCTTGCGGAAGCTGGGCTAGTGATCAAGGTGACGATTAAGTTCTCATACCCACTTTTGCCCTCAGCTTCCTAATATGATTTAATAAAAGAGAGTGAAAGAGTAGATGTGCACCTTGAGGCTTTAAAGGAGACAGCTGATTGTTTTTATATAAAAGTTTAGATTTGTGACTCTTTGAAGATTTTTTTATAAGATTACTTTTTAAGATGATTGATTCTTTCTTTGTAACTGCCAATTGAAACCTGTCGGTAAAGAAAACATGGTTGAAAAATTACCTTGTTTGCTTAAAATTAGTTAATCTATAAATGGTCGGTTAGTTACAAAATGTACGTGTGTTCTTGAAAATAATTTGTCTTCATCATCAGTAATCCGTAAATGATTTTCATGTTAAAGGTATTGGGATCATGCTTTTTCATGATCATTCACTAAAAGAAAAATAGAATGTAAACACATTGTAATTTTTATACAGCTTAAAAGATTTTGCTGGTATATGTAAGTTGTTGGAGCTTATTGCTTCATCTATCAAGTGTGTGTGTGTTCGTGTGTGTGTGTGTGTGTGTTTTCTTCAAAGGCCACATGGGCCCCTGCTGTTTACAAGCAGTTCTGGCTCAGAGAATCAAGCTTTGTACCCACAGAGAAAAGTCTGCTGGAGATCAGTCATGGATCAGCCCTGCCTCAGTTTACCCCTGACCTTTAAAAGGTGGCCTCGACACTCAGAGCCTCTGCAGCTTCAGCAGGGCTCTCACTAAACCAGATTTCCATGCAATGGTTTGTCATGTTTGAAAGCTACCATTGGCTGTCCTGTTGAGAGTACTGGAAAGGGTAGCTAGCTGATACTTCTATCACTTTTAGATGCCTGCTTCCCCTTGATGGAAGTAGACAATTGCATAAGACACGGCTGGTTTCCGGGAGACACCATGCTTTCTTATTTGTGAGTCTAAGTGAAGCTCTTTTTTACTGTAGTAGACAAACATCTCTTCGATGGTAGAAAAGCCACAACTTCTCTCAATTCTGAGTTCTTTACTTAGCACATGGTGTGTGTGTGTGTGTGTGTGTGTGTGTGTGTGTGTGTGTGTGAGAACAGTGGTCTGCAATGTAACAGTGAAAACAGGGTGGCACATGGTATTTACACAGCTTATCCTTTCAAAGCAACAAGAAACAGAGCAGCTTGATGATGTAGAGACTTCGCAGCTGTTTACTTTTTCACATTAAGCATAGAATCAGCCACATTCTGTAGAGAGCTGTTACCTTGTCTGGGACTCTGGGCCCATATACATTAAGAAAAGAGCATATATTCGGGCATGGTCACATAGGCCTGTAACTCCAGGACTCTAGAATCTGAGGCAGGAGGATCATATGTTTGAGGCCAGTTTGGGGCACACAGTGCCTGGCTAATCTAGGCTAAGTCCTGTCTTAAAGCATTAGGTTAAAAAAAAAAGGTTTTAGGTCAGAGAGATGGCTAAGGAGTCACCAAGCCTGATAACCCAGGTTGGATCCTCAAGACCCACATGGTGGAAGGAGATAATGAACTCAACAAACTACCCTCTGGGTCACATACACACCTACCCCCATTCAGAGTCCATAAATGCAAATGTATAGAAAGGATTGTGTTTGTTTAAAAGCAATTAGACACTTCACTGAATATATGAGCCAGATTTGATGATTCATAATGATAATTTTCTTTCAGTCATAAGTTTTATCCACGTGGTAAACGTGTTTGTGCACTGTTGTCTCAGGGCGTTGTGTGGTTTTGTAGGAAGGATATAATTGAAAAGTAAAGTGAATGTTCTAAATTCCAGAATGATGAATCCAGTTAGTCACTACATTAATAAGATGATGATTGTGACAGCCATAATTTTATCCATAATTTTGAGATGATAAAAATTCAATTTCTCTGCCAAGTCTGTATTTATATTTTACCGTACTTAGTTTTCTTAGAAACAAGTGCCACCTATCACAAGGAAAAGGGGTCCGCTAGAAGTTAGTGAGAATAATGACTAACACTATGGACAACTGACAGCATATGTTTCAAGTTCCATTCCGTTGTGCCAGCTAAGATGCCTGCCACACAGTGGAAGACCAGTTTTATTAAGATGTTTGGAAAGAGTTGCAGGGGCATGGTCATATCAGTGCACCTGGTGTTTGTAAATGGTAAGGTTTGCCAAGGGAGGGAGAAGCAGATATAAGAACTGCATGTACAATTTGGTCCCAAATTTCAACAGTTTAGTTCTTACTACTCAATCATAATTGAGTTCAATGGCTAAACATCTGAGACATTTGTATAGATTTATAGACATCTTGAAGGATGGGCTGAGTTCACAATTGTGTTGAGGAAAAGTTCATATTCTATTTTTTTGCTTTATTACTGTGAAATTGTGGGTGCAGTGACACTATTTCCCTTGTTCTGTAAAATGGGTCACGCTGCATTTGTGTGTTAAGCAGAGGAGATAGGGTAGGTTGTTCCTGCTCTGCAATGAGGATTGCAGATTTAGGAATACAGAGGACGATACAGAATCAGGAATGCAGTGGACATTGTAGAATAAGAAATGCAGTGGGCACTGCAAGATCAGGGATGCAGTGCACGATACAGTGTTGTGGTGTTGAGTGTGCAATGTTGGCATGAACCAAGAGTGAACCCAGTGACTTTTCTCTCTTCTTTCAGGTTGCTACCAGCTATGTAACGTTTTTCGATCCCATGAGATGGAAATTGACCAGTGCTTGCTGGAGTCCCTCCCCCTGGGCCAGCGGCAGCGTCTGGTGAAGCGCATGCGCTGTGAGCAAATCAAAGCCTACTATGAGCGAGAAAAGGTGTTCCAGAAGCAGGAAGGGCTCCTGAAGAGGATCAAGCCTGCGAAGAGCCAGAAGGTCCGCTTTGGCCTTGCTGACATGATTCAGGATGCCATCACCCACCACCACGACAAAGAGGGTGCGTCTTCCCTATGGGGCTTCTCACAATGTATTTTTGTTTGTAGTTTTCTAGGGAGATGAGGATGCCGTTAAAAGCGCTGTGCTCTCCAAGATATGATCTGAAACTTCACCAGGCTTTGCTACTTCATTTATTTTTAGCTGCTTTTTGTAAAAAGCTAATTTTGTGTCAGGATGGAATTGAGTTTCAGTATCCAGTCCATTGAGGACCAGTGTTCCTGCACATATCTTAGAAGATTTGTGAAAAAGTAAAAATTTGGAGGAATGTTGCATGTAGCTCAAGAGAGAATTACCTGTGTAAAGGGCAAGAGTCTTCTTTTAAAATAGCATACTTTAGTTTTTAATTGGACGCTTAGTTTTTAGATTAGTGGTCCTCAACCTGGGGATTGTGACCCCTTTAGGGCTTAAAGGATCTTTTCACACGGGTCATATATCAGACATCCTGCATATCAGATATTTACATTACGATTCATGAAGTAGCAAAATTATAGTTATGAAGTAGCAACAAAAGTAATTTTATGTTTGGGGTTTGTCACAACATGAGGACCTGTATTAAAGGGTCAGTGTTGGGAAGACTGAGGGTCACTGCCTGAGAAGTGACTGTTCCTCTCCATTCTTTTCTCACGTATGCATAGATACAGTGGCAAACACAGTTGTCTCAAAATGTTCATAGGATTAGGCGTCAATTTTTCTAAAATTCATTTGCTGGCTCGAATTATGACTTTCCCTTGTCTTCATGTAGTATGTGAATGGTCTCAGATATTACATTTGGGTCTTTGATCTTTTTTTATCTGCTTTTTGTAAAAGGCTGTTTTTGCATCAGAATGGAGTTGGGTTTCAGCATTCTGTCTGCTGGTGTCCGGTTTCCTAGCATCATGTGTTTAGATTGCAGTTTCCCCTTTGGTTGTGGGTTTCAGAGTTAATTTGGGGATCTCTGCTCTGTTCCACTTGCTCGCTGTGTCTATTTTTATGCCACCATTAGGATACTGGGAAACTTTGCAGTCTGCCATCTGGGGATGGTGGTTCTACCACATTCGTTGCTCTGTTCAAGATGGCCTTGGCATTTCTAAAAATCCTGGGTTATGTTGTGAAGATTTCTTAAGCATGGCTGATCTAAATCCTTTTTTGTCTTAACATGATTAATTTGAACATCATGTATTTTTATATATGAGTTTCTTTTTTACTTTTTGTTTTTGTTATTGTTGATGCTTTTACAATCTATTTCAAAGTTTTAATGTGAGAGAAATGCTCCATTTCTGGGTGTATGTTATGAACAATTATGACATTCATCCTACTAGATTAATGCATTTGATGCTTGGCCCCTGTCTTATTTTGGTTTCTATTGCTGTGAAGACATCATGACTACAACAATTAAATGGTATAAAGAAAACCATTTAATTGGGGCTGACTTATAGTTTAAGAGATTTAGTCCATTGTCATCATGGTGAAAAACATGGAGGCATGGGGGCCGACTTGGCCCTAGAGAAGGAGATGAGAGTTCTACATCTTGATCCATAGGCACCAGAAAGAGAACTATGTGTCACATTAGGCACACAGCTTGAGCATGAGACCTCAAAGGCCACCCCACAGTGATGTACCTACTCCACCAAAGCCACACTTCCTCCAACAAGGTCACATTTCCTCCAACATGGCCATACTTCCTCCAACAAGGCCACACTTCCTCCAATAAGGCCATACCTCCTAATAGTGCCACTTTTTATGGGTCAAGCATTCAAACACATAAGTCTACAAAAAAAAAAAAAACATTCCTATTTAAACCACCAAGTAGTAGGGACTCTGCCTTGTGTCATCAGAGAAACCCTAGAATGTTGAGATGACTTAACAGCCGGTTTTGATGAGGGTTCAGAAGACCAGAATACCAGCAGCAATGCTGACATTAAAAACTATTTTTATGAGATTTCAGGTGGAAATAAGAACACTATTCTGACTTAGATGGAGGCCAGACATGTTAAATTATCATGAAGAACATTTCTGTATTTTGTCCATGTCCTGACACTTTGTGGCAGACTATATGTAAAGATGGATGGCTTATTCACGTGTCAATGTCAAAAGCATCTAGTTTTCAGGCAGCATCATAGTTTCTAGGAAGCTACTTCTTGGGATTCATTTCAGCGTAAGAAACTGTCCAAACACTCAGAGGCCAAAGAAGTCATGGAGCCGTGGCGATTGAGCTTCAGATTCAGCATAAGACTTGGGTGTAGTGCATTTGCGTGGGTTTACTAACATGGAAAAGAGGGAGGAAAACCTGGCCATGGAGACTGCTACCCAAAATTCAAAAGAAATCTGAAGGTGATGAGTGGACAAACAGTAGCAGATAAGACTGGAGTTTTTGTAGATGGTTCCAGAGAGGGAAACTCACAGAACTGTGAGGATGATGTCTAAACTGACTGAAGTTCCTAGGATATCAGGGATGCTGAGTATGTGGAACACCTCTCCCAAAGAGCTACGGACAGCTAGCAGCGTCAGCCCACGTCAGATTTCCCATGGGCTCAGCTGGCAAGGCCACAGGGGCTGAGTTTAAAGGGTCCTGGGCACTCATTTTAGAGCTCAGCATGCCCTAGATGCTGAGGGTAGCACTTACTGTGTTGGGGTTCACTCTTGAGGGCTCTCTCCCTCTCAGATGCTCTTGTACCCCTCTCTTGAGAGGGAGCGCACCATACTATACCAGTACATGTAGGCATATGTAACTTATTTTAAGCCCGCCAGGGCTGACTACTAAGTTTGTCTTGATTCTCAAGGGAGACATTGGGTTTGAGTTTTTGAAAATGTTTGGATGCTTCCTGGCATCTTAGAGATAGACTTAGTGGAGTGTTCATTATGAGTCAGCCGTGAGCTATAGGGGCCCCAGTGAAATGCTCTGGGTTAAGCCTGACATGTTCCTCAAAGGCTCATCTCTTACATGCTTGGTCTCCAGCTCTTTGTGCTGTTGACAGGTAGTGTGATGTTTAGGCAGTAGGGCCTCCCTGGAGGAAGTGGTTTACTTGTGTGTGATGCCTATTGTTACACATGGGCCCCATTCACTTCCAAGCTGTTTGCTGTCCATCCTGAGGCAAACAAAACAAAACAAAACAAAACAAACAATAAAACACCTTTCTTTTAGCTTATTCACACAGCCAGGGTATTCTACCCAAAAGCCTGGGCCCAGCCTTGGGGTGAAACAAAAATTGTCATCTATCTTGACTCATTTTCAGTTGCATTTTCCAAGGACTTTGTCACAGCGACAGGGTTGTAACTCACACAGTGTAAATTAGGACTTCTTAGGGAAGCCAGTGTGAGTGTTCTCGCAATGCCAACCTCTGAAGCCAACCCTCAGCTGTGTCTAGGACGGACACCCTTCTCAATGTATCAGTCACAACTTGAAATCTATGGGGCTCAGAAATCCCAGGTTTTCTTTGTAGCTCACTGTAGAAGAGATTTTTTCCTGACCTGGTTTTATTACATTTTTAATGTGTTCAGTCTGGAGAACTCATGAGTTTAGGAAATGTGTCCATTTACAAGACTCTCAGACGTGGACTGTGAGTGTGTCAGCACGTTGCACACAATGATGGCCAGAAAAAGACTCTCTGCCCTTATATTGGGGTACGGCTCCTTGCAGAAATGTTCCTCCATCTAATTTAAATGTGTATGCTCTTATGCCTTTACATGTGGTGATAGCAGAAGACCTATGACCTGGTGTTGCCTGAGAGATCCTTTACCCCATTTATGCCTGATAGGACAAATGCTTGTGACCACACCTGAATCTGCATGGGATGGCCACAGGGCATCCCGTCAACTGTTCTCAGGTGTTACTGTTAACAGCTCCTGTCCTGGGAGCTTAAACACACTCTGATACTATGTTTCCTGGGCTCTGCTCCATCCTTCCTGTCTTCTGATTCCCAGAAGTATGGAATAGAACTTCAAAACATCTACTGTCTTCACTGTCACAGTTGCCGTAGCAAATGTACATAGAACTGAGACCTTTATGTCTTATCCCTGTGTTGATGGAAAAATATTGAAACACACACACATACACACAAAATGTAAAATTATAAAGCCCCTTAGGTAAAACAGCCATAGATAGTACAACACAAATGATATCTATGAACTTAAATTAAGAGTAGTGAAGTAATAAATCAGAAACCAAGGCCATTTTACATACTACTTTCCTAGAACGTTATAGAATCACATTTTGTGCAATAATTTATTCCACGCAACCTGAATCATTCTTTTCCAAGCAGTTGGTAGAGGTGAAAACCTTTCTGTTGTTAGTGATCAGAAGGCAGCAAGGGGAATGAATTTTTTTCCCTTGAAAATACAAATCTAGGTAGACAGAAGTAAAAACACAGACTGCAAGAGAGCTTAGCAGGTGGGCAGGAGTAGGGTGAATTCTGGGAGAGCAGTAGTGACCGGGGAAAGCTGATTGGAGAATGTGGCTCTGGAGAGACTTGTCCTTACCCATCGCTTGGCCTTTGACCTGTGAGAGAAGGCAAGGAGAGCAGCTGAGCAGCCACGGGCAGCTGGTCAGACATAGCCAGGTGGATCAGCGGCGGGCTGGATGCCAGTGTTGCTGAGCTTTTTAGTCAGAGTGTATTCTGGAACATCCTCTTTGTCTCTCCTCCCTCCGCACATTCTCTGCTCATTTCACTACAGTGAGATTCCTAGGGAATCTCTCTCTCTCTCTTTTTAAATAATTTATTCACGTTATATCGCAATTGTAGTCCCCTTCTTCCTCTCCTTCCAGTCCCACTCTCCCTCCCTCTTCCCCACTATCCCCCTCCCCTAGACCACAGAAAGGGGGAGCCCTTCTCCCCTACCATCTGACCCCAGCCTATCACATCTCATCAGGACTGCCTACATCCTCTTCCTCTGTGGCCTGGCCAGGCTGCCCACCAGGGGGAAGTGGTGGAAGAGCAGATAACAGAGTCCATGTCAGAGAAAGCCCCTGCTCCTCTAGGAGACTCACATGGAAACTGAACTGCCTATTGGCTACACCTGAGAAGGGGGGGGTCTCTTGAACAGTATATGGGGTATTGAGTTGTTGAGTTGTCTGAAGGGCAGATATGAACTGCAAACACATGTGCTGACTAAGATTTTATTGATGTGTTCTGAGCATTAAGAAGGCTGGGATTCTTGCAGTGTGAGTCAGAATGTAATAACAACCCCAAGAAATGTATCACAGGCAGAGATCATGTGCTCAACACATGTTTCCTAACACTATTCTCTGAGGAATAGCAGCAAGTGGGGCAGACAAGGCTTCCATGTCCCAGAGCCCCACTGAGTGGTGTTAGTGGCCATGAATAAAGTCACAGGAATGTTCAGTGTGATCAGTATGATGCATGGTAAGGAAAGCTTCCTGGAGGGCTGGGAGACCACTGCACAGAAACACGGGGAGGACATCCCTAGTGATGACCTATGATATAGGATATCCCAGGATGCTGACGGAACCTCAGGAGCGGCAGTGTAACAGAGACAGACATGTACATGGTGCATGAGAAGAGACCATGAGGAGTCTGCATGTGAAAGGACTCTGCCTGGTGTGTGTAGGGACTCCTGACACCGGCGGAGCGTTTTGATCCAGCGCAATTTAAAATGTGACGTGTCAGACGAGGCTGCATCCTGATGGACATAAGGACTCCGGTATTAGAAATCAGAGAAGTAAGAAAGATTGCTCTGGGGTAATCTAGGCAGGGGGTGATAGAGGCGTGAACCAAAGTGGAACAAGAAGGTGGTGAAAAACCATCAGGCTCAAATTATGTTTGAGGCCGAGAGAGGAGGGGTAGGAAATGCTGTCTGTAGGGCAGGTGTTAATTTTCTCTTGCTATGAGAACACATCGCCATACATTCTGCTGTTGGGAGAGTATCAATGCCTCATCTTATCTCACACTTTAGTAGGTCAGAGGTGAGATCTGGGGCTCAATGGGCGGGAAGACATTTGAGTTCTCACTGTATCTTACAGTTTATACCTTGGATTAGAGTCCTCCTTCTTCAAGGCCTGTGGTGGTGGACCCAGACCCCATCTCACATGCCACGCGTTTGCCAACTTTCTATAATTTAATCTCTATTTATCAATTCTTCTGTCTGCCTAATCGATTTTTCAGAGCTTTGTGTGAGTTTACCCAGACCCTCCAGCTATCCTTGCTAATTAAAAGACAGTTTTAAAAATAGCTGTGATTTGCCTTTTCCATGTCGTTTAACATTTTCACAGGTGTAGAGCTATAAGCAAAACTGAGTAATCCCAGATCATGTATAGGACAGAAAAAGGGAAATGCCACACAATAGAAAGCACACAAAGAACACGAAGCCAGTAATCAGTTAATTGTTCCTCTCCACATTTGTTGTAAGAGAGACTGCCTTACTGGCTTGAGAGAAAAAACAAACAAAACTTGAAACTCATGAGGCTATGAGATGGCATTAGTAGAAAGGATAGTAGGCTGCGATGGCTTCCGGTGGGCTATACTATTCCTCACTAAAGATTCACTAAAGATCTTGGTGAGCAAAATGGTGGAGCAGGCAGAGCAGTGCGTGTTGGAGTGTGAGAGCAGCAAAGTCTAGCTGTAACTCCTAGAAAGAAACGCATCTGAATATAGCTGTAAGAAGTTTGCAGATTGAGAACTAAAGAATTCTAGAATTAATAATTCATGGACCAGATGCAGCCAGGAGTAAGGGGAAATATGGAGACAGTTTTAGTGGGAGGCAAGTGATGTGAAAACCCCAAGGAGGAGCAATTTTTTGGCTGTGCTACCTGCTGGCACTCCAGGCACAGGAGGTCCTGGAACCAGCCGTCACATGTAGGAACACTGAAGTTAGCTGTTTTCATGGATTTTTACAGCAAAGACCTGAACGGGTTGGACCCAAAGTAGAATCTGCAAAGAGTTCTTTAAGGCTTTTTCAGCAAAGATGGTAGAAGTAATCAGATTGATTCAGATGTAAGAGAAAGGAAGATGGATTCCCAGTCTAAACGCCAACCATAAATTAGTCCATTTGAGAGGGGGAAACTAATGATCCCAGAATAATACAGGACAGTTGATAGAGAGGGAGCCTGCACGCGCAGAGCGCTGGGGTGTGAGCTGGTCATTCCGTGACTAAACACAGCACAGCGTGCTCATGGTAGCTTCTGGTCTCGGTGCTTGTGTCTATGCCTCACTCAGAAAGATGTTGATTTAATTGTCTGAACTGGGGCCATACAGGCCTCAGAGATGCCCGTGAGCCTGGGGTGCAGAGGGAATTTACACCTTCACCCTGGGGCATTAGTAGTCAGGGCAAGAAGCCACAAAAGTCTGTTACACCTCATGAAAGAACGAGCTCTCAGAAGCAGAAGAGCAAAGGGAAGAGAGCACATAGCCTGTGAAGCCCAGCTGTGTGGCATTGCTTAGCACACGCAGGCCATTGTTTAAAATAGCTGGGTGACAGATGTGGGCTTAGGGCCACAGTGCCCTGCTTGGTCCACTCTTTTCCAGTGCTTGCTACGTGGCCTTTACTTGTGGAGTCTCATCTATAAAGCTGGAGCCATGTGCCCAAAGTATGTTCACATAACAACCTACTAGAAAATTGGTAACAGAAATGGTTATTTACCTCCTTACACCGTGGGAAGCCACACGTCTAAGAACCATGTGTGAGTGACTGTCCTCCCTCTGCGGGCTCAGGGAAAGCTAGTCTCTGCCTTCCTGCCAGCTGTCTGAGTGCGAATGGGCCTTGTGGCCCTTGGCTGTTTTATTTTTCTTTTTTGTGTTTGAAATGTCCAGAAACTCCTGGCTTTGAGGACTCACCATTGGATTACTGGTTTAGGACTCACCCTGACCCTGGAAGGGTCTTCTTGACTCCGTTATGGCAAGTTTTCCAGTTTCCAAAACAGGCTCCACTCACAGTTCTAGGTGGCCACCATAACCCAGCACAGTACCTCACGGGGTTATTGGAGGACTAAATAGCACAGTAAATATATTTACATAAGGGACTGGCATGTCACATCTGAAAAAGCGTAAATGCAAAGGCACTCAGTGCTGATGAGTGGTGTGAACGCTGCCTTTTAGCCCATTTCCAAAGGGGCCAAGCAGTCCAATGTCTCAGTAACTCATAGTTTTAATAACTCTGAGCTTCTGTGTCTACCTTCAGCCCTTCTCTCATAATTGTAAATTATAACATGAGTGCCCAAGACGTTCCTACAACCATGCGCTCATTCTTGTGTTTTTACACTCACAGTGAGTTTATCACAGCCTGAAATCAGACATCAGCCAAGGTCATTCATTACCCACACCTTACTGCTGCAACTCTTCCTGTTAATTCCTGTTAAGACCACATGAGCAGGGGGCGTGCAGAGACCGATACTCCAACCAAGGACCATGCATGGAGATAACCTAGAACCCCTGCACAGATGTAGCCCATGACAGCTCAGTATCCAAGTGGGTTAAGGACTGTCTCTGACATGAACTCAGTGGCTGGCTCTTTGATCACCTCCCCCACGGGGGGTGCAGCTTTGCCAGGCCACAGAGGAAGACAATGGAGCCAGTCCTGATGAGACCTGATAGGCTAGGGTCAGATGGAAGAGGAGGAGGACCTCCCCTATCAGTGGACTAGAGGAGGGGCATAGCAGGAGAAGAGGGAGCTTTGGTTGATACACAGTGAATAAATTATAATAAATTTAAGAAGAGTACATAAGCAGCTACTAGTTCTCATGTCAGCGTGGTAGGGATAGCTGACAGATGTCACTTGAAGGTCCCTGCATGCAGTGCCCTCAGAGCTCTTTCAGCTATCGTGGGGGTATAGCCCTCAGCACGCTGTTCATAGGAACGAAAAGGACACATGGGCCACCTTGACCAAGGACACTCCGCTCCTAAGTTGTAGACTGGGGATCAGCCACTCTGCCCGATTCAGAGTTCCGATTCCCAATGCTGGGCCCTAAAGCTGCTACACAGCCCTCTCCTGTGAAAACCTGTCCTTCCACTGAGCTGCTGTGTGCAAACCCTGTCCTTTCTGCCTACAAAATTCTACACTTCTAACACACACCGTGGCTTGTGTGTCACTGTGACCAGATTCTAGAGAGAGGCAACTCAAGAGACGAAAGCCCTATTTGGCTGCAGGGTTTAAAGGTGACAGCCTGACATGGCAGCAAGAAGAGTCCATACCCCAAGGGACAAGAAACAGAAAATGAATGCTGGAAGGGCAGGATCCAGCTCCCAAGGCTAGAGCTCCTGAGGACCCGCTCCTCCCAGTGATGTTCCCACCCTGGTCTCCGCCACCCTCAACCCTATCATGACTCTCCCAATGAACTGATCTAATGATGAGGTCATGTGGGGATCTGATTGCTTCACAGCCCGTCGGCCATCAGCCAAACCTCCAATGTTGAGGGTCTGTGAAGGATATTTCGTGTTGGGTCCATAGCACATCATTTGAGATTTGCATCCTGTCACTTCACTTTAATGGCGCCTTCCACATAGGACAGATTTTTTTAATGGGCAGCATAATTATGCATATATTTTCGGATGGCCCTCTCTGAATTTCCTCTCCGTTATCATGCCAGTAGCCAGTCAAGTTATGACTATGTAGCAGGCGGTTAAATTACGGGCCACTTCACAGAAAATGCATTTAGTATTGGTGAGACACTAAACCATGCATTGACTCCAGGCAGAGCCCTTCAGAATTTAAATGCCCTTAATCACCAACTCCTCGTGATTTTATATCTCATGATTGGGCGCCTTCAATTATGTAGCAGCTGTTGCTTGTTATCAGAAAGCATCCCCATTCAGTGAACAGAGCTACGTAAATCTGCCAGCTGCCCAGACTGGCCGTGCTCATCGTGGGTGTGAGTGCTGCACACATGGACGCACGGGCTCTGATACAGAAGTTTTCACAGAGAAGAAACCCTGGGGGGAAGGCTGCTGTTCTGGGTCTCTATCTGCCTCTTCCAGTGCACCCCAGCCTGGACTGAGCTAAAGTCTCTCTGCTGCATAGCAGTTAGCAGTTAAGGAGATGACGGTCACATTGGCAAAGCTGTCCCCAAGCCCACGGAACTCAGGCGGGCTGCCCACCCCGGAATGTGGACAATGAGCACCACAGCCTAGGGTCATGGCTTTTCATGGAGAATGCCCTCTTCCACTTCCTCCTTAAAGGCAGGCTGAGCCTTTAGTTTTCTTCTAAACCCAAATAGCCAATATGTGAGAATTTTCTATTAGTTAAACCTAAGTCTTTTGGGGGGGGAGTGTACACACAGCCCCAGTCAAGCACAGCCATCAGAGTCTCTAGAGCCACTTTTCCGGCTGACGCGCTTTCCATCCTTCACGCTGGAGCTGATAAAGGTACACAGCCCATTTCAGTCGACCTGATCACTGTTCTCAAGGTGACAGCGGCATGGTCCCAGGAGGTGGTTATTCCTGAGGAAGAACTCTCTCCCTTCTCTTGGAAAGCCTGCAGTTGTAATTCGTGGCATGACTGAGACCTCTGATTTCTAATACTTTACATACTCAGATTGCATTTTAATTGAAACTGAAAAAAAAAGCAAACACTTCAGCTGAGTGAATTGTTGCACTAGCTCAAGCCAGATCCATCAAGTTTCAGATGGCTTTGCCTTCAAGGAGTGAGCATAGAGGTTACGATTCATTGTGCGCAGACACTCTGCACGGAAAGGAAAGAGTGACTGGCTATTTCAGGGGAAGAGGCAGTCTCTCAGGGGCCTGAGCTGCTGGATAGTCCACATACTCAGCTGACGGTCTGCACTGTGTTGGCCTCTGACAATCTGTAGCACATGCAGAAACGAGCTGTCTTACATAGAGGGTAGAGATGTGCCATCCATGAGACCAGGGAAACCAAGTAGTACGTACATGATGTGCAGACTGGAATATAGCAGCAGACACTGTCCTGTGCCATTTCTGGGAAGGGAACTTGTAAATGCTTATGTCAGAAACTGCGCCTGTCTGCAGCATTAAAACTGCTCTGCAAAGCGATTGTCCCAGCCCTGCGTGATCCGAGGTCCAGGCCCAGGTTCACTGCAGTGGAGTTTGGTGTTTTCTCAAAATTCAAGAAAGCAGAGTCATGCCGCCTTGCCTAGTGTGGCCATGCACTACCAGAAATCGCTTTAAGTCAAGTATTTGTGGCTCCTCCGCTTAGCCTCTGGGACATTCTTCTTTTAGGACTTGCTTCCATACTTCCACATGCTTCTGGCTTGTGCCAAGTTTGGGGGAGGTTTCAAAATATTTTATTATTTATTTATTTGCTTTTTATTTCTTTTCTTTTTCTTTCTTTTTTTTTTTTGGTATATGTGTGCATGTGTGGTATGCCTGTGCACATGCAGAAGAGAGCAGAGATCCCTTGGGGCTGGAGTCACAGAGGTCTGAGGGACTCTTGGCTTGCTCAGTGGATACTGGGAGCTAAATTCATGATGCCATACCCTTAACTACATCTCCATCTTCTCCTACAGTGTCACCTACAACCCTGCCTTCTCCTACAGTGTCATCTACAGCCACATCTTCACCTTGTACACTTCTAACAGTACAATACTATCCATTGCGACTTTTGTGGTCTTACAGCTTCCAACATACTGTTCTAAATAAACCTCTTTTAAAGGTGTGTGCCCAGCCTTAGCAACAGAAAACAGACGGAGACACCTTTGACCCTATTGCTGAACTTCCTCATACTGTCACCTCCAAATGACCTTCTTCCTTCATAATGTTTCCCACACACAAAGCATTAACCACATGGCACGTGTTCAGGGAGTCCTTGTCTGATTGTATTTCCAGCAGATCCTATACAAGACATTGATATTCTCACCATAGGTAAGAAGACAGCCTTCAGCCACTGTTGTGATGGTCTCCTCATCACCATCTCCTATTACAATTCTGGGCATTTCTATAAGGAATTAGGTTATTGCGTGTGGAAATCTCGCCCTCAACTATGGAAAGCCTGGTTCCATGAGCTGCAATACAAAAGGGAGAGAATGAGCTGTCAGATTCCTGGCTGTTCGTTGGCTGTGACCTGCTCCTTCACGCTCCTGCTTCCGTGCCAGGCCCTGCCACAGTGGACCACAGCTCCAACTGTGAGGCAGAGCAAGCCTGGCCGCCTTGAAGTTGCTTCTTGTCAGGCATTTGGCCGCAGCAACAGGAAAAGTAGCTTATTCATTTACTTATTTGCATAATTAGTTAATTTTTGTGTCCTTTAGAGCAAGTACTATATGGGTGCTTGGTTTTTAGTCCATTAAAAAAAATTTTTTATTACTTTGTGAGAGCTAGAGATAGGGCTCAGTGATTCAAAGTATTAACTGCTCTTGCAGAGGACCTGGGCTCAGTTTCCAGCTCCTACATGACAGCTCAAAACCATCTGTGACTCTAGCTCCAGTGGATCTGATGCCCTCCTATGACCCCTGAAGGCTCATGTGTGCATAGACACACACACACACACACACACACACACACACACACACACACATAAATAGTCATGCATGATGGCACATGCCTTTCATCCAAGCACCTAGGAGGCAGAGGTAAGTATATCTCTGTGAAGGTCCAGCCTACTCCACTTAGTGAGTTCCAGACCCGCCAGAGCTACACAGAAATTCTGTCTTAAACAAACCTTCAGTAGCACTGTGTGTATGGTGTGTGCATGAGAGCTCATAGCACACTCACCTTCTGCCTGTTTACGTGGGTCCTGAGGATTGAACTCATGTCATCAGGCTTGCATAGCAAGCGCCTTACCTTCGGAGCCACCTCTGCAGCCCTAATGCCTCACAGACATCACTGTACTTTGTTCCCTTGCTCCCCCCCCCCATCACTCCTTCCTCCCTCTCTCTTTCCAGGTTGTCGCCCCTTCTGATGTCATTGAAATGTAGCCCATTACCCTCTCTCGATCCTCCTTCCTTAGGGCCACCTCTTCCCGCTCATGGTCCCACTTCTGTGTCCCGTTTTACAAACATGCATAAGCATACTCACATACTCGTACAGGAATGTGAGAGAAGATGTACTGCATTTTTGTCTGAGTCTAGATGTTTGGGTAGTGTGATGATTCCCAGGCCTGTCTGTTTTCCTGCCAGGACATGGTTTCACTCTTTATGGCTGAATAAAATTTCCAATGTGTATGAGAAACACATTTTCTTTATCCATTCACCTATTGATAGACAGCTGGCATGCTTTTGTGTCTCAGCTCTTGTGGATAGGAAAGCAATGAAGATGACCGTGAAGGAATCTCTCTTCAGACATGCACACTCAGGTGTGAGATAGCCCAGGCACACGGTAGCTCTACATTCACTCTTAGGGCCTTCCACACTGACTTCCATGACAGAGCTGATTACACCCCTGAGGTGTTGCAGGATTTATAGGTATGTCCACAGGGATTTGATCTAGAATCCATGAATCAGGTTGACCTCATATTATTCAACATCATCACCTTCCTGCCCTTAGTCACTCTGATGTAGAATAATGTCCCTTGTCATTTTCCATCCCAGTGACGGAGAACTGCTGTCCTGACACAGGCTCATGGGAGAATGTCCCCTTCCCTCCTTTCCTTTTCCTTGTAAGTGCCTATAAACTACTATAAACAGAAACTACTAGCTTAATTGGCAATTTGGTGAAATAATAGCAATAATAAAGAATAAAATACTCCAATACTCACAAGATCATTTGTAAGCAAGAAATCTGTGTCTCATGTATGAGTGGAATTATGTAGAACTGGTATAGAACAAAAGATGGTAACCACAGCTGTGGAATTTTTGGAACTCGCTTTCAATACCCTGGGGCAATATACAAAAATTACTCTCTTCAATAACTATTTACTTCCTATTCAGATACAACAAATATTACAAACACAGTTGATTTCATATCAATTTGACATTCTTAAAGGTGAGACTTGATGTCAGGTCTACCCAGCATTGCCTTGTTCTGTGTAATTCTTCCTTCGGAGGTGGGGCAGAGTTAGGAGAGACCTACTCTGGGACTTGTGGCGAGCTAAGAGTGACTGACTTTCCCAAGAATGCATGTATCCCTGTGAGCTGCGAGATGAAGGCAGAGGCCTGTGAAAGGGCCGGCAGTGAACAGAGGACAGCGGGAGTGTAACATAACAAGAAGCATGTACTTACACTCTGCACCCAGTCCTCCAAGCTGCTCTCAAGTTCTGGAGTCCCTGGGGACAGGTTGCTGCGGCCTGGTCTTCAGAAAAGACTGAGTCATAATTAGAAGTTGGGAATTTCATCCCATCCCATGCTATGGGAGGGTAGAGGGCTAGGGATTGGTCTATAGGCAGCCATAGCAACAAGGGAGAAGCCTCTACAGAGGTCCTAGGAAGGTGTGATTGTTGGTAAGAGTGTGACGGATGCAAGCCCTTTCCATCCATGCAACCAGAACCTGCATAGGCAGGAAGTGTAAAATCTGAAGCGGGAGATAAAAAGCCTGCTGCAGGGAGTTTAACTTTAAACGTTAAGGACCTAAGGGCTACTGAAAAAAGGTAGGAGGACCAAGGCTGTTGTCTCTAAGCGGAGGCACCAAGGCCAAGATGTCCTGAGTAGGTGCAGTATGGGCTCCGCAGGACAGCATCTTACAGCTTGTTCTTCCTCCTGGGCCTCACATTTGTTCAACATGTGATCTGATGTGTAAGAAAAGGCCAGGCCTGGCACTTACAGAGGAACGCAATTTAGCTCCATGTAAGGAAGCAATTTCATACACTCTGTGCAGAATGCCTTGGGAGATGGTGAACACGCCGTGAAAATTAACCAAAGTCCCAGCACCTCAGGTTGCTCTTGGGTAATAAACGGTACTTATATCCCAGGTACTGTGAGTGTGAATTTGAGGCTCATAGCTGTGAGCTACAACTACAACTATTACAGTTGATTGTTTTTGTGCATCGCTGAATTGATGCATCTTTAAAATCCCTCCTGACACCACCATCTTGTCATTTGTACCACAAGGACTGTACAGGAGCTTCAGGGTAGGCTGAAATGAAATTTCTCCACGCTTCCAGCAAATCTAAGGCTCGGGTCTCCTGTGGGAATTCATCACCAATCACAGACTACTCCGGTCCACGTCCTGGGAACTCTACCTGCATTCTCCGAACTTTCCCTGCAGCTTGTCCCAGCATAGAGGCCTCATCATTGTAATATAGTGCTTGATGGCATTATTTGATAAACACTGCCTGCCACGGAGAGGGCAGTGTAACCATGGAGAGGGCAGTGTGAGCTACAAGCTCTGCGAGGTGTGTTGATGTAACTGGCAGCCCTTTTGGATCCTTGGACTTTGAGCATCTCACCGGCTACCTGCAGACAGTAGCATAGACAAGCTTGTGGTGATGATCAGGCCTCAGGAGACGCTGGTTAGATGGTGGCTTTCCTAGTACCAAACTGTCAAAGGTTTGCTGAGAATGTGTCATACTCATTACAACCCATAAGTGCTCAAAGGAACAGGACAGAGCAACTGTCATGACATTTGAAACCAGTTAAAGAACTTCAGGTCATAAACTTTCACAACGTGTATCAGCATGACATTTTCACGTCAGATCGAAGTTTATTTCATAATTCATATGGACTTTAAACATGCAGTGTGAAAAGACTTGGTGCTTTAATTTTTTTTTAAGTTTGCTTATGATATTGTATTTTTATCCTGAGGAGGCTTCGAGAATACATTATGGACATTGAATTTTACTAAATAAATTATTAAAGTATGTTAAATACTTGTAAATGTAGCTATATGAACATGCTCATACTTGAATGTAACTGTGTGTAAATATGCTCATATTTAGAATGTGTTGGTGTGAGTAAATGTGCTTCCCACCATGTCTGACAGCCTGACTGCAACTCCATGACCCCCATAACTAGCGAAGAGACTCAGCCTTGGCAAGTTGTCCAAACACACCATGGCACATGCACACACACATACACTCGTATATGTATGCACACACCCACCTATGTGCACACACAGAGATAAGTAAATAAATATAATAAAATCATAAGCAGACTAAATATGATAAGCAGATTTTCTAAGAAGTCATTCCTTGCTTATAAAATTCATGCTTTTAAAAGAACCCAAGATTTTATCGTGATTCTGTGTCATTGTAATTAAAATGAGCCATTTTACTTGAATTGCCAAAGGGATCTCTAAGTGAATCACAAGCTTTTATTATCTTTTCAATTATCACGTCTTAAGAATTCAATTAACTTTCATTGTCAGAAATTACCTATGCTGAACTCAGGAAAAAATCACCCATTTTCTTGTTTTCTTATTAAGTGCACTTTCTTATCAACAGGACAATGTACACAGAGCCCGTGTGATATGAAAGGGGCAGACCTAATAGCAGCAAAGACCTTACTGAGGAGAAGCTGGAATCTTTGCCGCCTGGACTTGAGACGCTGCCACTGCCAGCAGATCCATTTCCAGGGTGAGCAAAGGGGCCACAGAGGCTCAGTGAGGATAGGGCCATTTAGAAACTGCTCAAATTGTGATTTCTTTTCATCCAGCACTTGCAATGGGGCCTGAGAACATCACCTGCATTTCGAGAAAATATGATGGATTTGTGTGTGTGCGGTTGGTCTAGCAATCCATGTAAGGATCAGCTGTCAAGGAATGTTGGGCTTTCAAAATCCTTCCATCTCAGCATAGGAATACGTGCTACTATAAACCAGCAGTTAGACATAGAATAGCGTATGTCACTCTGATGTCCTCATGTGTGTGTGATGCAAAGCTACACAGAATGCACCTGCCCAGGCTCCTGAGAAACCTCACTCCCATCTGGGAAATCTTGGGGGATGGAGAGGGTGATGGTGGGGACCAGCCATTCTGAGCTTTCCTCTCAGCTTTTCCTTCATCTAATTTCTTTTCCAAGTCATGTCCTACAGTCAGTTTTCTCCCCCAGGGCTCAGCAGGCCACAGTGGACAGATGACTCTTCTGGGATCAAGGTTCCTCCTATTTCATCAAAATCTGCAGGGTGGAGACTCGCTCTCCCTGGTTGTGCCCTGCTAAGCTCTGGTCTCCTTCACCCCCCCCCCCAGCCTAAAGTCCTAAGTTAGTGAATACTACAAAACTTGAGAAGGTAGCCGGTAGATCCAGAGCACACTGCTCTGCTCTCTGTGTGTGTATGGGCAATGCTTAGTATGAGCAAGTCTGAGCTGGAAGGAGCTGAGTTTCACTTGTCCAATAGTTGTCTAGTGCACAAGGCTCTCTGTTCTCTGTTCCCTCCTTCCCTCTCTTGTGCACCCCATATGTGTAAAGGAAGCTTTGGTTTCTTTGTAAACTCAGTTATGTTATGTAAATATGCTTTTGTCTTGATCCCAAGTGTGGGATTTTAGTTTGGGCTTTAGTTTGTCCACAGCTGATAATTTGCTTCCTGCGGGTTGTGGTCTTTGCCAGCTGGTAACAGCCTGCCTCTGTGGCATGGACAGGGCTGTGGTCTAGGACTCTGAGGGTTATAAATACAGGAACCCAGAGAGAGAAGGAGTGGTGCAGTGAGTGGTTTTGGTATGGTGGGTGGTGTGTAGCAGTTTGGAGTGACCAGAGATGGATGGTGTGGCTGATGGAGAGAGATATTTCAATGCAGCAGCTGGGAGGCGACTGCTTGTTGCATTTGCTGTTGACGGAGACTGGTATAGCCTTAAGGGAATACATCAACCCTAAACAGGCAGGAGAAGTAAAGGAGTTTCTGTCCCCTCTCCTTACTAACCTGCTCTCTTCTACCTAGGATTTGGGGGTTGGAAAAGAGCCTTTAAGGAACCGCAAATAAAAAAGAGTTTTAGAAAATGAGTGCTGCACATGTCAGAAACCACCTTCCCTTTCCATTGTGCTCAGCTTCACCATGCTTTTACCTGACCCACGTTCTCACTGTGGATGGCTGCGTTTATCCAAATGCATTTTGCACTGTTTGCCTGCATGTCTTCCCCAAAACATTGTCTTTCCTGAAAATGCTGACTTTTGCTCACTTTCCTCCTGCATCTCCCACCAAATAAAATATCTGCAACCAATATGCTTTCCACAGTGTCCCCACATTCTCTTTGTCCTGCTTGCTCTTTTCCTATCATTAAAAACATCAGTAAAATTTCCCTCCAAGATAATGAAAAAAAAATGTGGTACTTTCCTTGGTTCGTTTTTGTGTTTCCATGAAGCAGCCTTATTGAGTATCTGTTGATATGAAACACCTCAGACTTAGTGCCTTAGTCCCATTTATCATGCACAATGTCTGTGGGAAAGGAGCCTGGCCAGGTAAAAAGACATAAAGGACATAAAGAGACTAGTTCAAGGTCAGTGGACTGTGACCACCTACTGAGGACTTCTCTGGTAGGGACTCAGCTACCTCACTGAAGAGGTTTTGGGTTGTCTTAGTTAGGTTTCCATTGCTGAAATAAAACATCTTGACCAAAAGTAATTTGGAGAACAGAGGGTTTACTCGGCTAACAGGGGAAGCCAAGGCAGAAGCCAAGGCAGAGGCCACAGAGGACTGCTGCTTACTGGTTTTTTCCTCATGGTGTGTATAGCCTGCCTTTTGACAACTCAGGACCACCTGCCTAGAGTGGCACAGCCCACAGCAGGCTGGGCCCTCACACATCAATCATTAATCAAGAATATTCCCCACAGATATGGAACAATCTGATGGAGGCACTCATGATCTCTCTCTCATCCCCCACACACATTCCATGCTCTATGTTGTACATCTTGGCATCTGTACCTTGGATGCCTTGTCCTCTAAGTCTCTCCCCTCCCTGAGTTGCTCTTTAGAAGGACTTTGTGTGGTTGAGGCAGCCATTCCTGCTTCTCTAGTTTGAGTCTATCTCCTAGGTCCATCATTCGTTTGTTCGCCTGTTCAGCCATTTTGTATTTCCCCGTCTGTCTATCTTCCTGCCTCCCTGATGTTATCGCCATCCTTTAATTCCATAGGGATGTGACTTGTCTCACTTCTCTCATCTCCTCCTCTAATCCCGTAATCCCCTAGCCTGCTGTGTATCTTGACAGTCAGCTGTAGTCTCATCTGTAGTTTCCAGTGCATCGCAGGGCTTCACAGTTGCTAAGTCTTCTTGATCCCATAAAAGCCTAAGCCATTATCTCTTCTTAGATGGAGGCTTACCCACATTCTGCTGTACATGCAAAGTCTAGATACATTTTTATTACAAATTATTTTTTCATAAGCCTTTGTAGGTGATTATGATCTGGAAATAGTTTGCTGACTTGATGTACAAGCTTATATTCTACAAGCAAAATAGAAGTTTCTGTAAGGTTAGGGTTAGGTGCTTTCTAAACCACAGACACCTACAGTCATGGTGAGCGACATAGACATTGATTCAATAAGCACTGAAGAATTGAACTTGTTGGATTAAGTGTATGATATTGAATTTTCTGTTGAGGAAACATGAGGTAGAATTTAAGAAATAGGTATGAATAAGGAGATAATTAGGGAACAATTCAATCTGAGATACTTGACTTGGCTTTTGTGACTTTGATGGGTTCTCCTGGGTGGTGGTACACCCCAATATGAGAACTAGGCCCAGGAAGAGGGGGATAAAGGGCACAACATGGCCTCAGCACTGTTACAACTGGGTCTGTAAACTTAGCTTTAAAATCATGTAAAGGCCAGCATCTCCCTAGCCTGGTGTGTCAAAGGCTCACCACAGTCTCATCCCCAGGGCTTAAATGCAGATGTTGGTTGATTGACAGAAAGCAGAGTATGTTCTTTAGTATGTCCTTTTTAACTTCATGTATGTGTTTGCATGTGTGTGGATTTGTACCCACATGTGTGAGTGCCTGCAGATGCTAGAAGACATTAGATTCTCTGGAGCTGGAATTACAGGCAGTTGTGATGTGGGAGCTGGGAATTGAACTTAGGTCCTTAGGAGAGCAGCAATAACTCTGAGCCAGACCTCCAGCCCCATTTGTTTCCTGAAGTTCACAGCCCCTAACTGCTTTCCACCAGCACAGACAACAGTGTGTCTAGATGCTGCACACCCAGCTTTCTGCTCATAAAGAAGTGATGTGCTTGTGATAATCATATTTCTAAAAGAAAATCTTAGAATTATTTTGTGTTTTAGAAAAAAAAAACAATGTTTAACACACATTAACATATCCCATACTTGAAAAGTCATGTATCATGGAAGGGCCGTGGGGGAGGCGTGTTCAATTAAATTGTGATAAAACTAAGCATTCGTGTGAGCCCTCGGTCAGCCTCCTGTCAGTAGAATGCCAGCTCTTCCTGTGGTCCCAGGATTTGACTTGGTTTAACATGGTGACATATTCAGTGACTGTAAGTAAAGTCTCTGATCTTCTCTTGCACTGGAATCATCAGAGGCAGCCTTTCAGGGGCACTGTTAGGTTTAAGATTCCAGCATTACTCCTGCTCTATACATTTTCATATGAACAGAGTAGATACTGATATAATATGATTTTCATGAAAGCTTCTCATTATTACTCTGTTTATCCCTTAGAGAAGGAGCCATTTTGTAAGCTGTCTGCCAAAATTTGCCTACATTATTCTTACTTATTCATTACACAGTCTTCTTATTTATTGCATTTGTTTATTTGTGGGCATGAAGTTCCCATGACCAAATTCAGGTTGTCAGACTTGGCTACAATCACCTTTAACCACAAACGCATCTCTGACTTGATTTAGGTTCTCTTTTTTGTTTATATGATGTATGTATATTACCTGAGTGCACGTGGCTTGCGCAGAGGACAGAAACAGGCATCAGATCCCTGAGAGCATTAACTAAGGGCATTGGCGGGATGCCTGTCCATTCTGTGGCACCGAGACTGCAGGCAGGCCCTCAGGCTGTACAGGAAGTGTCACTCTGCGTCTGACAGGAGCTTGGGCTTTGCAGGGTACTCTCCCGAGAAGCTCAGCCCCATCAAGCGTGGAACCAGAAGTGCACATTTGCTCCCAGGGAAAAGGTTGAAGCCCAGGGTCAAAAGAGGTCAGGGCTCCAAAACCTGAGCCAGGATGCAGGAAAGGCACAGCCTGGGCTAGTCCATGACTGCTTCATGCCAGCTGGTAATGGAAGCTCTCAGAGCTCATAAACAGAGAGAGACAGAGGCAAGAGCCCAGTTTTGTATGGGCAGACAAAATGTCTGCTTCGGGAACAGCCAGCCACTTACTCTCAAAGATGGGTACTGGGGTGGGCAGGGCAGCTCTAGAAAAATGGCATCATTGATCCAGGCTGACAGGCCAGTGCATGGCAGAAGCTTGTGGCCATATGAAACAGGGACTCATAAACCTTGGCCAGTGGGAGGGATTTTGAGGGTGAATGTGTTTGATTTGCTGGAGCTAGGGGCACCAACATACCATATTTACATGTAGTGGTGCAAGGGTTGGGGATTTAGCTCAGTGGTAGAGTGCTTGCCTAGCAAGTGCAAAGCCCTGGGTTCGGTCCTCAGCTCTGGGTGGAGGAAGAAGTCCAGGTATGGTTAAAGGTCATTTGCTGAAAATTAAGGTCTCATTAGCACAGGGTGGAGGTTTCCAGGAATCCCCAGGTGATTGCTGAATGGGTTTCTTATTAGGAAAGGCTTGGGCTTATAATCTCCCGGAGGGGTGTGTGACTCTCCTTAGAGAATCTGGGGTTTCCCAGGTCAGGCAGAGAGGGAGCCCAGCTGAGAAAGGGAGTCCTTCATTTTACACCGAGCTCAGAGGCTATCTGGAAATGCCAGGCTTTGATCTTAACAGCAGCGTTGCACAAGCAAGCTGTTTTGGTTGTTGAGTCATCTCCCAATCTCTGTATATTTGAAATAGCAGAAAGGAACAGTGTAACCTGTGAGGATAAGTAGCCTATATAAAGTCAACGTGGGGAGAGAAGAGAGGCAGAGAGAGAGAGGAAGGCAAGGCCTGCGGGGGTGGGGAGGCAAACCATTTTATTCTTTGAGGGGATTTTTTTTTTACAACATTCAGTTTTAAAATAAGGATTGATTTTGTCCTCATTGCTGAATTATTCATTCAGCAATCCCTGACACTTGGGTAGCTATTGTAATTTCTGTCTAACCAATCCTCTAAACCGACCCGTGACTTTGACAGTGCTCTCTGGTAGCTGTTGGGCGTGGGTGGCGGGAGAGCTGGGGCTATTGTGACTGTCCTATCTGTCACACTCTGGGTAGGATGGGACCTTGACTCGCATGCCACCTATGTGACATAGAGCAAGGACCCTTTTAGTTTCTCTCTGTTGCTCTGAAGCCTGACCAGCTGCACCCAGCTCTGACGTGTCTGACCTTCTCTTGACATTTAGCCAATGAGTTTTAAAGGTGAGGGTACTGAAGCTAAGTCAGACTTGGGCACCAGTACCTACACTTGAATGACTGGCTCCTTAAACGCATTCTGATATTTTCTTGGCCTTCCATGAGAGAGAAATGTTCTGTGCAGGTTTGAGACCAACTGAGGTGTTTGGTATTCATCAGGCTAACCCATGCTCTTCGTGTAATGTCGGATCTTAAAAATCAGCTAAGAGACAGCAGAAAGTGTATTGATTAAAATGAAATAAAACTGCTGATCTGCCCCTGATGTGGCTGTGCCCCGTGAAGAACTGGCATTGATCACTGATAGACTTTTTTTTTTTTCTCACTGTGGAAGGATTCTGTCATGGGACGAAACCTCTAACTAATTTTGAAATTGGAATTGACAGTATCCTGAGGGCTCCATTTTTCTTTCCTTCTCATTGGTGCCTGTCCTCCTGTGTGAGCATGTCTGGGGACAACAGTTATCAGTGCTGAATGGCACATATGTCTGTGGATGAAAAGAACAGTGTGGCATGTAATGAGATGCATAAAGAAAGATGGTGGCTGGGGAAGCACCCTGGGATATAACAGCATGAGTTCTGGTTTATTTGCCTCTGCATGGAAGCCCTTGGGAGCAGAAGTGGGCATCCACCAGGCTCACACAGGAGGGTAAGGACCATATGCAGCCCTTCCTAGGGAATCAGATTCAACCTCTGTGAAGAATCTGTTCTCACTGGTCATTCTAAAGACTTAATGTACATTTTAGACATTAGCAAACAGTGGTTATTATGTGAGTCAGAGAGCAGAATTACCCTGCAAAAATCTTCCCTTGCTATGTCAGAATTCTAAAAAGGCACAAGAGTCAAGGGTCGTTCAAACAAGATTGTTTATATTAAGTGCTCAATAAGGACAGTTTGTGGGACATGATTACAGTAAAGTATATATGGCCTAGGAAACGTGTAGTTGCATGTGGTGGCACATGTTATCATCACAGCACTTGGAAGTCAGAGGCAGAAGGATCACTGAAGTTCAAGGCCAATGTCAGCCCACCACATTTGTCTTCGGAGTCTGGCGTACATTACTTGACATAAAATGATCTATGTTCCTTAATTCCATGCAAAACTAATTGGTGTTGATCCTGCTGGACATAGGAGTGACAGCTGGGGCCGCTCACTGCGAGGTTCCAAGTGAGAACTGTCTGAAATGATGGATAGGCTGTCACTGTGAGCTAAGTGAGGGTGACTCAGGTCTAGTCACAAGCGTAAAGAATCAAAATGTGCATTTAAGATTTGTGAATTTTACTAAAGTTAAATGATGCCGAGGCACAGGGAAAGCCTGTCTGCCCTGCATTGAGTGCACGTCTCGTGGGAAGTCAGAAGACTTGGAGCCTCACTGTGGGCTCCATCGCCAGTGTCTGTCCTTGAACCAGTGCTGTTAAAGTCTCTCTCCACTTTGGCAAGGTTCCAGGGTTCAGGGGAGGACCTTCAATGTGATGCAGAATCCCCGGGTTGCTTTATGTCTTGGGTCACTGAGCTCATGACTCAGGCAACCGATCACAAAAGATTATGGAAAGAAAAAGAAATAGGGGAAGGCGCCCAGGATTCCTCCTTTAGGTCTAGGGACTGGCTACACTACTGCTGAGGGGGTAAACTTTAGCTGATCACCTTTTTTCCTGCAGCCAGGACTGTAAAAAGCAGCTTCCAGCCAAAACTGCAAGGGTCTGGAAAAAACAAACACCCTCACCCCCCCTTTTTTTTAAATCTGAGATTAGCTTCCTGAGCATGAACAGGCTGCTGTGGAGGCTTCCAGAAGCTAAAGCAAACTTTTTCCTCCTTGTCTTAGGCTGACAGTTAGATCCTGAATCTGCTAACTTGTTTGTAAATTGCTAAGAAAAACAAAAGAAGAAAGTAAGCAAAGACCATTCACACACACATGCTCAAGGGGAACTTTAACTTCAACAAATTCTTAACATAACCTCTGCAGAAACTGCAGCAAGCTTAGGCTGCCGGTTCCGTAATATCAACTCATATGTATACAAACAAACATATGTACTCATATGTAGACAAAAAATCAGACTATAGACCTGTGTATATTCATACACACATTCAATAGACGATACAGACATAGCTCCTTACATACACACAGACAATTGACATACACTCACACAACATATTACAAAAACCAGACAGATATATTTACATGTACACACATGTAAATATACATATGTATATACACATTTACAACTCATGGATGAAACAAATTCCATCAGCCTTCCATTCAGTGAGCGTCCGTCACTAGGCTCCTGCCAATGGAATGTGTGTGCTGCATTCGTTTTATTGCATGGTCTTCATACCTCTGAGACAAAGCTCCCAGAAAAGGAATGACCTCATAGTCAAAAAGGCAATTAATCACAAAAACAGATGAATTCTAAAATACAACAGGTTACATCTCTAAACATTTCCTATCTATGTATCCATTGTATAAGTTCATAGTGTCAGAGTGACAAAGGTTGACAAAGCCTAATGGTTAACAGGGTCTAAGAGTTACAAGACTATATGTCTTTTCAATTAAGACTGACCTGGCTACACATTTTTCAGTTATCTCTAAGTTTATAGTGCATTCAGGACAATAATTTTATCTGTCTTTCATTCTAAGAAACAAGGTGGATTGATATAAAAATAAATAAATTTATTAAAAAATATATAAATGTCCACTAAAAAATAAAGAAACAAGGTGAATTTAAAATGATAGCATGTAAGACAACAAGGTATAAGGAGTTACAGCAGAACAGTTTGTAAATGATGACATCGAGGTTTGTACCTAATTAGACATTGCTTGGTACTCCTATTATAATTTTGGTTCAGGGGAGGTTTAAACCAACTTGCTTATATTTATGCTGTATACATGGATTCGTAATGAAGGCTTGTCTTGAAGACACAAGTCTGTCTCATGCCTGTCTCCTAGTGAGGTATATGGAGGCCCACAAAGGACTTTATTGCAGCCATAAACTTTCTAAAGTTGTTTTAGAAGTTCTAAAACAAGTTAACTTTTAAAATTGCTTGAATGAAATCAGGAATTTCATAATCAGGAATTAATTCATCTGAACAGCAGTACATCTTCAATAAGATCCCATAGGAAGTCTGTTCAATCAGAGTGTGTACATACCCAGAAAGTGACGATTCACACCATACCAGAGTACAGAGTACAGAGTACAGAGAGATGCAGCCATGCACAGAGAATGAGTGTCAGAGACTGTGAACAATTCTGGGGTGTATCACGGTATAGACCTTGTAAAACACGGGCTCCCTTCCCAGAAGGCCTAGCTGCCTAATGAGCTCCTTGAACAGAATGGCTCCTGACACAGTGCTCAGGATCTGATACAGTAACACTCTGATGAGCCTGATAGTCAAATTGCTCTGCCTGTTCTTTGTGAGCACACTGGAGAGTTCAAACCTTTTAAAGTACTGTGCCCACAGGCCTGTGTGCCACAGGCTTGGTTTTCTGTCCACCCATGTGTTCGCAGCCATTGGGTTGCAGTCAGATGTTTCCAGGTTCTTGACCTCAGATCCAGAGAATTGAAAATCACGGTTCTACAGAATGGCAAAAGAAAGAGGTGTCTTCACTCAGAGCAAAGTGACAGAATGGATTAGCAGGGTGCTGCCAAGCTGACAGTGGACTCATGTTTGCTTGGGGCATCTATTGATGGGATGCAGGAAAGATGGAATTTGATTTCTTAGGGATGTAGTTTGGGTAGTTCTCTGCTTTGATTGCTAGGTCATGTCTGCACATGTCCCTTCTCATAGCACATCTGTTTTTCATCATATGCAAATATGTACAGGTACAGGATAGTAAATAAGGGATTTTCCCTAAAAGTTTACTGAAATGTCAAAGTTTGCCTTACTTAGTGTGTACTCCGAACCACAGAAGGCCAGATCATCCTTTTAGCCTTTATGCTGGTACACTGCAAATACACTTGAATAGAAACACTCTAAATTTGCTTGTTCCTAAGGGAGAAACCCATGCTATTGCTCAGGGACTGGGTGGGTGCCTGACACAGGAGGGAGTCCAGGGGCCGTCTTAGGTTCCCAGGCGAGTTTTCCAGTAATGGGTGTGTGCATTGCACAGCATAAGGAGATGGGCTTCCTGGTGCATTATCACAAGAGGGGTGCGTGTACAACCCACAACAAACAGGGCCCCTCTCTAAGCTAATAGATGCTTTCACCTGCTGAATATGGACAAACACAGGGAGTCCAGCAGAGCGCACGTTGAGACTAGGGAATTTTGGTTTTGAAATAAGTTTTTAAGAAAGTAGGAAACTGTACTTCTAGCCACTGTTTTGAGTCCATGGGGTGGGGTGTCTTTACATGGCAACAGGTACCTGCTGAGGACTATGCAGGCTCAGAGTACATCTTCACCTTCCTGTACAATATCACCTCTCCATGGAGCCCCATGAGGGCAAATGTGTGTCCAGCCATCTTGGTCTGTCCTGACCTGTGTCTGGTTTCAGTTGTAGCTCTAACACCTTCAATTTCTGCATCATCTGGGTTCATGACTGCTAACTACATAAGAGCTTATTATAAGAGAGATAACAGAACCCTGCCAAAGAAAGGGCATGCAATTCAAAGCAAGGGCTCATCTTAGAATATTAATGTGCAGTGAGGCTTGTCATGGGACTGGACATAAAATCTGAACCTGGAAAGCAGGTAGGATGTCTGTATGTCGTTGTGTACTGGAGGCTCAGGATTCTCACTCTGGCTGGTCCTCTCTGCCTTCATTCCACTCTGTCCATTTGTCTCTTGCATTCATTCATACTTCAGGCCTCAGTGTTGCATTTCTTCATTTGCTCTGTGTGTCCAGTCCCACAGCTCAACCCCCAGACTGTGACAGCCCCAGAAAGCTGGCTGGAAACCAGCTGTGCCTGAGATGCGCGGCATCCCCTGAGGGTCCATCGGAGCTCAGAGAAGGAGGTGTGTGAGTGAGGAAGTAGGCAGAAGGCATGACGTTTAATGTGGGTCTCCAGTTTCCAAACACATGCTAAGGCCATGTAAGTGTTTTATGATGTTGCCGAGGGATTGGGAAATCTGTGCTTCTGTGGTGTTTGCCCATCAGAAAAGCATGATGCCTATACAAGTGTGAAGTCCACATCGATTAGTTAAACCCTCTATGAAATAAAGATGTCATAAAATTCCCTACAATAAAGGCAACCGTGGTGACACGAGAGAGTGATCCATCTTGTTAAATTAGATACTCTTCAGGCAAGAACAAAAGTCAAGCACCAAAGGCAAGAAGAGGAAATGAAAATACTTTACGCCAAGAAAAGACTGTGCCGGTCATTTCTACTGCAGAACTTTAAAAGCCGTTTGCTGACTGGTTTCTCTGACTCTTTCTCAGTGTTTGTCCTCTTCATTAACTGTTTAGCTTCCCAACTCCAAACCTGACTAAACAATAATTTTCTGTTTTCACCAGTAATCTCTATCTTAGTTTACAGGTCAAAAGACTGAGGCCCAGAGAAGCCAGAGACACCGTAAGGGTCACTGTTGGCATTGTGGTGTGTTTCCTTTGGAAACTTTAGCCATTAGTAATGACTTCAATATCGATGTGCTTATTCCCTGTGTGCCTGACTTTAAAAGGACTTCATGTACCTAAGTATGGGGGGTTAGGGGTGTGGGGTGTGAGAGGGTGGGGGAGTAGGCTGTGAGTGTAGCCTTTTAGTGAAAGCAAATCATACTTTAATCATTTTTGGCAAATATGAGGACAGTTTTATTTTGCTTCCACCATCTAAAGATGGAAATACAAGTTATTGGTTTATAGATCTATAGACAGACTAATCACATAAATTACTAGTTGTGCAAGTGCTGAATGTCACTAAACTCCATTTTTAAATGTGGGTATCTTCTGAACTTGGCTCAGAGTAAGACCATTTTATGTACTGTAGTACAGTCATAAATAGAGAGAAAATGAAGCCTGAAATTTGTGTTTACATCATGTGTGTTCTGGATTTACTGCTGCTGCACTGGGCTCTGAAGAAATATGGGTCCAATGTATGTCATTATAAAACTGTCACTTGTGTGTGTTCTGTAGTATTTAGAGCAGTGTTGATTTAGGGCCAAGTCTAATAAGCAGGCCATTCCTAATTCCCATCAGGCAAACTTTACCCTGGCACTATATCATAGATAATCCGAGGAACAGACGAGTTTGTGAATGACCTCTTTAAATAACTTTCATCATATAAAAGTTTGGCAATTTAAGCTTTCACAGAATTATTATCATTCAACCTAGCATTGGCTGAGTCTTCTCATGGATGGTAAGCATTCTTAGGAACTCATATGAGTAAAATATATGAGGGGCACCTTGTTGGGAATACAGAGAGACACTAAAAACCTGCCCTCCATACCATCAATCAAATGCTGGCAAAAGAATAAAAGAAAAACATTCTGGGACCTTGAGTGTTACCAACAAGCTTGAGATAGCACATTTTTCAACATGGTTGAATCTCAGCTAGAACAGTACAGGCTGAGAATGACAACCCCTGGTCACATGCCCTACCATTGGCTGCATTGCAGCCTTTAAAACCACTACCCTTATCATCCCAATAGCTGTGAAAACAGGGCATCCTGCAGACACTGGTAGAGGAAAGACAGCTGGGGTTCCCAAAAGACCATTCCTAGATGGCATTTAGACTTACCTGTCTATGAGTTTCCTGGAACTCAGGCTCAGAAGAAAGATTTATATTTATTTTACTTAATTTAGAAATAAAAACACTACAAATCTTTTCCTGGGGGCATTTGCAGAAATGAACCAGCAGTAATGTTCAGCATTGCGCCTGCCTGAAGCTGTGTTGACAGCTGTCTCAGAGAGCTGATGAAAACTGCAAATGCTGGGGGGGAGGGGGGAGAGCGAAGGCTCCCCCGAAGGGATGGTGGATTCCTCAGAGTGGTGAAGGCTGAACATATCCAGGCTGGGGCTGCTCTCCTCAAATGCTCATGAAACAAATGCTTTCCAAGATCACTGCTGACCAGGGAAAATGCTAGCCACTTACCGACACACCACAGAAATGCCCTAAAACTAATGCAAAGTTTCTCTGCAAATGTTGGGAGAGGTATCTAGGCATCTAAGGAAATATTTCAGTCTGTGAGCTGGTGCTGATATGGTGGACAGAGACTTCAGTGGCTGTGCATAACCAAGGATGTAGATTTTAAAGGTTTCAACAGCAGTGAAAGGAGCGAATACAATTACAGGCAGGGAGGCTGGCTTTCCTGGGAGGGCAGTGAGCATAGTTTGAAAATTCTCTCATTTCCCTTTTTGCAATGTCAAATTTTCTGATAAATTCAAAGGAACAAGAAAGTTTGGCTCACCTCACAAAGAAAAATAATTAATTAACCTAAAGAAACTGTTCCTGGGCAATCCCAGACTATTTCCTAGAGAGACTTTAAATCAATCATTGTGTAATGTTCATGTAACTAAAGGAAACATTTTTCTAAATGAGTATGGCAAAGTTCAGGGGAGAATAACAACCAGATAGTAATTGTAAAAAGAAAGAAGTGAAGGAAAAAATATGTAATTATAATCTCAAAAGATGACAAAAATCCAAAAAGGAACTAAATATAAATTCTAGTATTGAACAGGACAGAATGTGATATATATGAATATATCAAAAGAAACCAATGGTGAAGTCAAGCAGACAGGAGAGTCAGGGAATTTGAAGGCAGATCAATTAATATCCAATCTGAGGAGAGAAGAATAAGGAAGTGTGAATGGACCTCATATCCTGGAGGAAGTAGAGGGCATGAGGACAAAGGAGCAGGAAGAGCACTTTTAGAAGCAAGGGCAGAAACTTGGGTGTGATTGAGGACATTAACTTATACATTTAAGAAGCTACCCATGCTTCAAGTGGGGCAGCCTGAAGCAGAGCAGACATTATGGTCATGCTACACAGATAAGCCATATTCAGACACAATATAGCCAGGATACACAGAGGAGCCATGTCTAAGCACACATAGCCACAATGCACAGAGGAGCCACACCTCAGCACACATGGCAAAGATGCACAGAGTATCCACATCCAGACATACATAGCCACGAGGCAAAAAGAAACATTGAAGAGTCATCTAATCATCCAACAAGTGCCCTGTTCAAGAAACCTTGTAGGGTCAGCACCTTACTTCCCACTGTGAATCCAGAGGTCAGAAGGCTCAGGGAGACATGCTGAATGCTAACAGAAGGACTGTCAATAACTCTTTTCTGGAAAGCTGTCTTTCTCAGATGTAGGGGCAATTAAGACATTCTTGACAAACTAAAACCAAGAGAATGTGTGGTGAATAGATATTCTGAAGTGACGTGAAAGACACTGTTGAATTCACAGGACAAGCTCCACAGAGTGAAGTGCTTCTGGAAAACAGTATGTGTGATTTTTCACTCTAAGTTCATCCTATCCTATCTAGAGATACTTACAAAAGAAGTAAGCATGTCATGGTTAGCAGGCATGTACACATGATGGTACTTTGTGAGTCTAAAGTCCTGAAGCTGGGGGGACACAGACGCAGGAATACTCAGGAATGAAGTGGTTGTTCACTGCTGAACTTAGATCAACAGTAATTAATGTAAATTAGGTTGGTATGCATTAAAATATTAAATATAATACTAATGAATAATTCATCTGAATGCTTGTGAATTAAGATGACAATATATAAAGACCTAATTATACAAAATAAGAATGAACGTGGTGGCACCTGTCTGTATTTCCAGAATTTGAGAGGCTGAGGAAGGGATATGTTTTTGATACCAGTGTATGCTAATAGAGAAACTCTCTCTTTCATAAGACAAAACAAAATACAAACACAAAAAACAAAGAGAAGGTACCAACATAGTCTCAGAGGAAAGAAAAGGGACACAATCCACATAGCAAGCAAGTAGCAAAATGTCACATGAGTCCCACTCTCTCAAGAATTACCTTGGTGAACATAATAAAACACTCAAGGGGCAGAAAGCAGAGGAATATAGAGAGAGAGTCTTGCAGCTGTGTTTCTTTTTTAAGGAACACCTATTTATTCGGACACAAATAAGTTTAAAACAAAAGATTCACACAGATGTCCAGCAGCCCAAAGGAAGCTGGAGTGGACTGCCCACAGTAGCAATGTGGACTTCAGTAGAAAAGTCAAACAAATGTCTCTAAACTTCACATGCTGGCTTGCAGCAGCTGGTCATTATGTACATAACATGTTTCCTCATGCAGGGGACTCAATCTGAAAGTTCTCAGCATGTAAAGTACAGTGTTTGTTAAGATGCTAAAAGTTAAATTGTTAGAGAAAAATAAAGATATGGCATGAAAAGGGAAATTATCGCCTCTTGAAGACAAGGAAATCATAGTATACCTATGCCTACATGAAGATCCAAGACAGATGAGGTAGAACTGATGATTGAAAGAGGAAACAGCTTGCCTCACGGTGTGACTTCAGTAGTTTTGTAGTGATAGATGTGACAACTGCACAAGAGCCAGAGACAGGAGGCTTGAAAGCCACTCAGGCAGCTGTGTGCATTGTGCTGCCTCCGACACGAGCAGAACACACATCCACCAAGTTCATGAGTGCTGGGCCATGTGACAGGCTGCAAAGGAAGTGTCTTTATGTAGAGAATGTTGGCATGGGCAACGTTGATTTCTAACCTCCAAACAGAGAATTTAGAAGCCTTTAACACAGATTGATAAAGGATTTCAGAAAATTTGCAAGTACATAAAAATTAGCTTCTATCTCTGGAATCACACCCTTTCCCTGATTCATCTGTTGAGCTTCTAACCCCATGCCTTTGCTGCTTTTTTTGTTGCTGTGATGAAAGACATGACCAAGGCACCTTATGAAAGAAGTGATCTGATTGAGTTTATAGTACCAGAGGATTAGAGTTTATGATGGCCATGGGCAGGAGCTCCTGAGAGCAGACATCTTGATCAACAGCCAGGAGACAGAGAAAGACACACACTGGGAATGGCATGAGACGGTTGAAATCTCGAAGCTGCCCCCATTGACACATCTCCTTCAACACGGCCACACCTTCTAATCCTTCGGTAATAGTTCCGCCAACTGGGGACCAGGTGTCCAAGCATATGAACCTTTGGAGGCCATTCTCATTCAAACTACCACACCCTGTACACCCAATAATGTAAGTAATTCTCAATATATGGGGTGGTAAGTTAAAATGAGGAGAATTAGGAGGATTCAGGAAGAAAAAGACAGGGAAAGCAGGCTCCCTGCGATACTGGATTTCTGTTCCCAGAAGACATTGTGAGTACAAACAGCAGAGAGGCATGGATGGTTAATCTCAGCAGGACCAGTAGGGGTAAGGGGAGGATGCAGAGTCCTATAAAATATTCTGTCCTGTGTCTCTTTCAGGACTTCCAGCCTTGGGCTCTCCCATCCTGAAGGGCTTGAGTTGAATGTCTCTCTTTCTCTACAATCTTTCCTGGACATTCAACTTGTTGTCTATGTCATGCAATGATCTTGGTGACCCCCTAGTTGGCTACCAGTACCCCTGTTAAACACCCACAATGCATCAATGTCCCCTGCATGGTGGTGCATTTTTCATAACTGTTTAGCCTCCATCTATATGAAGTAATCAGTATAAGTCCATAGGTATAAATGCCAACATCAGAAAAGCATATGAATACCCAGTTATCTAACATCACATATTGGAAAACAAAAACCAGTAAAGCAACAGCCATTGCTCATGAAAGATGAGCAAGAGAAATGTTCAGAAAAGCAATAGTAAAAATGAAAGAAAAAAATGATTCTATGAAATTGTTAATGTACTTGAAATATGATTAGCTAAAATGACCAAAATTGAAAAAAAATGAAAGCAAAAGATCCAAACTTCAAAAATCAGGAATGAAGGATGGTAAAAATTAGTTATTTGCTAATTATAAAAAATAAAGTAGTCTGAAGAGATGGCTCAGTGGTTAAGAGCACTGGCTATTTTTCCAGGGCACCCAGGTTTAAGTCCCAGCACCCTAATGGCAGTGCACAACTGTCTGTAACTCCAGCTTAGGGAAGTGTCCTTTCCTTTCTGCTGGGTGCCGGCTGCTTGCTGTTGAAATGGGCTAGTTCCTGAAACCTGGAAAAGTAGTACTGGTCCTGGCCAGTAGCTACTCAGGAGGCAAAGCCAACATCATGAAGAATATTGCTGATGGCAATATTCTCAGACCACCCTTCCAGCCATGTCCTGATGGCTGGAATCTACCACTATTCCTGAAAAGTGACAGCTGCCTTGGGCAAGAAGAAAATCGCCAAGAGACCAAAGATGAAGTCCTTTGTGAATCTTTATACCTACAGTAACCTCATGCCCACAAGGTACTCTATGGACATCCACTTAGACAAGACTGTTGTCAACAAGAATGTCTTTAGAGACCCAGCTCTGAAATGCAAGGCCAGGCGGGAGGTCAAGGTCAGGTTAGAGGATGATACAACAGAGGGAAGAACAGTTTTTCCAGAAGCTTTGCTTTTAGTTATATTTTCATTTACATCATTAAAAATTAAAAACAAATAATAAAGTGAGCTGAAATGTATTATATGTTACAGAGTTGTCCACTGAAAGCTTAACTGGCCACATGAGGCTGAAAATCCCTAGTGTGGCACAAGTCATCAGCAATGACTCAAGATAAACCAGCTAGCCCAAGTAGACTGGGAAACTGAGTCAAGCTTCCGTGGAGCCCAGTACGCTTCACAGAGGAATGCTTGCTGTGACTAAAGAGAGGCTGATACAAAGCTGCAAATGTCTCCATAAACCAGGACACAGGAAACATGACAACGTAATGCATAAGGCTGGTGTTACCCAGGGTCAAACCATGGAATGTAAGAAGATAGGCTGATAAGGCTGTGCAAACAACTCGAGTGGCCTTCGGCCAGGCTCCTGGACCCTCCCAGACGATTCTAGTACATATCCTCTAACCATGATGCAAGGTCACCACTGTATACGAACTCCATCCAGTGAAATACAGCATCTCCTCAGTATAAGCATGATGGACAGTCATACCTCTCAGTAGACCCCGTAAAAGAACACAAGATTCTTCCATACCAAAGGCATTCAACAAGGAGCAGCAGTAAGGGCATTCAGCTTCTCTCACAGGGCACCTATACAAATCCAGCCAACACTGCCCCCAACCTGGAGGCCTGAGTTCATCCCTGAGCTGTCTCCACTTATGTTCTGTACTGTGCCAGGAGTCCTTGTCAGGACATTAGTGAGGAAGGTGCTTATCTTTGGACCACACAGCTCTGCCTACCCTAAGCAGCACTGAGCAGGGAGCTTTGCATTGTGTGCACAGTGTGCCTATTAAAACAGAACGCGTGCTCCGTGTTAGAAAACATCTTGGAGACCTTTCAGCTCTGCATTGCCCATCTTAGGACTTCCTTCCCTTTGTTACTTTGTTATTCACTTGGTTAGGTGTTTGCCAGTGCACACTCTCATACCTCAGGGAACAACTGTACCCAGGCAATTCTTCTCTTCTACTGGGGAATCACACTGGGTGGCAAGTGCCTTCACCTAGGAGCTGTCTTGATAATTTCTTCTTTACTTTTGAATCAATTAGGGACAATGCCTCACTAGTAGGTAGGCTGGTTTTCAGACGTGTTGTGAGGCCCAGCTTTTCTCTAGTTTTAATGTATTTTCAACATTATCCTAATTTTGGCCAAATCCCCTTGATTAGAATAGGATTACAGTGAAATAGTTCTTGCGTGTTTGGAAACAAACAGCGAACTATGTCTAGTTTATTATATATTGCCATTATAGACAGTGTCAATTGCTGTCTTCTAGCGTCCTTCCTGAAAATTGCTGAGGGCACATGAGCCATGGAGCATGACAGTGGATCTTCCTGATATTACTGGAATTCCAGTCCACACTCCACCACCCAAGGGCTGTGTCCCACAAGTTCCGGAATCTCTCCGCATGTAGCATGGAGACTATATAATAGTAACAGTCTCTTAACGCTGGGGAGACAGCATCTTATTTTTGTCATCCACACGCCCAACTTTGCATAGGAATAAGATGGTGACTGTAAGATTTCCCCTAAAAGATCACTCAAGTCTAACTTACTTGCATGCTCAACCTCAACCAGCATAGTTTATCTTGACCCCATTGTCCAGACTTCCCAGACTAAGATACATGGTGTGTTTGAATCAAAGTGAGGCATTATCAAAGGGCTCCTAAGAGGAGTAACCTAATTCTATTGTTTAGAGCAGGTATGCCTGCAAGCCTGAGACAAGTAGGGGTCCTAGGTTGTCTGCAAGTTCAGAAAGGAGTGTGTATAACCCAAGACAAGTGAAGTCTCCGGTGGCTAAGGTTTTCTTTATGCTTGCCTGCCTCACTCAATTCTCTAAGAATGGTAGTGGCTGGAAATGTGTCTACTGACCTGACAAGGTTCTGAGAAGGTTCTTCAGAAAACTGGACCTTGAATTTGAAAACAGATGCAGGACTGAAGAAAGAGCATCATCATGAAACAGAAGTTACTTGTTTTTTAATAGAAGGGCCATGTTCTAGGAACTATATAGGAATAGCCCTGGAGTAGAGAGGCCATAGTCTCAAAAAGTAAGAAAGCTTGGCTCTTGGTCCCACAGACAGCAGGCATGCAACTGATTTCAATAGCAGGAGAGATTCGGACATGGGTGCTTTGACTGGAGGAAGGTGTGAAGATGGGCACTCTAGGCTACTTTCCGAGGTCCTCTCTATGATAGATGGCTGTTCCCATCGTGCTCACAGCATACACTAGAAGAGGGGATGGCTTTCTGTGCCTGGAACATGTATAGGAGCATCCAAGCTGTTGAGATGGTATGTCTTGGAGTCACTCAGAGTGATGGAGAAAGCAAGAGAATAGACACCTGGAGGCACAGATACTATGAAGAATAGAGAGAAAGGCACCTTCATTCAGGTCAGACGTCAGGTAGAGAAAAGAAACTCAGTAGAAAGGCAGCATGCCTCCGTGGGGGTGATGGAATGTGAGCCACTTTGAGCAGGGCTGTGTCACAGCTCAGTGTAAGCGTGGCTCTTGCTGGTCATGCTATATAGCTATTACGGCTATAATTCCTGGACTGGAGAGGCTGAGGCACAGAGACTGAAAAATACCTGGCTAACTGGCTATGTAGAACCATTGACCCAAAACTAAAGCAACAAAAACAACAGAACTAAAACAACAAAAGCGTAGCTGCTACTTTGTCCCCCGCCACCTTTTTTTTAAAGCATGAATATGCTACTGATGGTGTAGACCAGTGATGTGTCTGGGAACAACCTAAGGACGTTTCTAGGAGGGTTGCCCCATCAGGACCCTGCAAGTAGCAGAGACAAGCAGACCTCAGTGCCTGGTGACACTGACTGTGCTAATGAATTCACCTTGCTATCAAATGGATACACAGGTCATTTCCAGCTCTTGGCTTGTTCTGATAATTGGCATACATTTTGATCTATGTGACTTTCTGGCTTTGTCCCATAATGCTCTGTGACAGCAGAAGGAACATGGGCAAAGGCTAATGGCCCAAATGGAGGCTTAATGTCAGAATGCAAACTTTCATTGCTTTGAGTGAATAGGTCCTCACAAATTGCAAAATGGTGTCCTTGTGAGGCTAGAGAGCGGGTCCTCTTTAGTTACATGTTTTCTTTTGTTCTGCAAAGGACATATAAACTTGGTGCTTCAAGCCAATGCACTGCAGCCAGTTCTACTTGCTCATTAATTTGTACAGCTGTATTAGGCAATGAAACTTCCATGCCAGATAACAGGTCTGTCCATGCCAGAGACACTGGTGAGGGTACGTTTCTGATGTGGGATCTTACAGTGACTTGCCCTCACCCAGGGGCCACCATAGCTGTTGTCTGAGCTGCTAGAGAGACACTGCCAGGTTGGGCTCGGGATGTGGAACATGATTTCTCCAACTCTGCTTCTCTCTTCTCTTGCAGTGCTTCGACTCTTGAAGGAGGGAGCGGACCCGCACACTCTCATCTCCTCAGGAGGGTCCTTACTCCACCTGGTAAGAACCCATGCTTGTTGAGGCCACGTGATAACACCCGGAGACAGAGTCAGTCACAGAGTGAGCACCCAACAGTGACCAGAAAAAAAATGCATGCTTGAGGTGGCAGGTGTAGGTAAAAAGCTGCTGAGTTTGATGTTCTGAGGGAGGGGAAGTCGCTGGATCCCAGCGAGCCTAGGTAGCAGTGGGCGGAACAAATAATAATGTCAAGTCTCAGCTCACTGTTGCTTGTACCTGTTGAACCTTTTGTCAAGGTCTCACACACACCACCCTTGCTTCTGAATAGATCTTGTCACAATGCCTGGAGTGAGTATGTCCCATGATATACAGTCCGTTTTGTGTTCTCACCACGTAATGCATTGAGCACTCAAGACACCGTGAAGGAGCCATGAATGAAAGACCCCAGGGATATGTGGCCTCCTGGTTAATGGGAATGTCGTTACTCTAGACTCAGTTGATAGAACACAGGGATTCAGGGAGAGTACAGCAAGAAGGAAGAGGACTGTGTTGAGAGACTTCATCCTAGGCCAAGGCGGTTATTTGATGTTGCCATTGGTGCATTCGTTGCTCCTGGGAGATACACAAAGAACCCCAGTGTTGGGTGGAGGAGGGGGGCTCGCTGTTAGACTCTCCTTTAGCACAGATTACTGAGTAAATAAAAACAAGGGAACAATTGAAGGTTGCTAGAGAGAGAGAAATTACAGGCTTTCAAAATGCCTTAGGTGCTGAGGAAGGCAATTTAGCCATCTAGAATGCCAAGTGTGAGGAGCCTCATAGGGAGCCCACTCCTGGGGCATCCCACATTGGGACGCCTGATGCGCCTTAGCGTTGGTCCTAATTACACACTGCTCCAGTGATGTCTTGAAGGGAGGCAGTGCAGTGCATGTGTGTGGGGATGAGGTAACAAGCTGTAAACACGGCCGGGCTTTCCCAGAGTGGAGTTTATATAACTCCAGTATTTCTCAGAGAGCACCAGACTCCCAAGTGCTGATTCCTTCAAGACGTTTCTTTTAGATCGTCTAGAGAAAAAAAAAGGCATTTGCATAGGAATTAAATCTATCAATAGGGCTAAGGTTGATATAGATTCTATAGAAAGATTAATATTTTTACTTGTATATATTTTAACTTCTTTTTAATTCCATCTTTGAAAGTACACTTAACTCCATCCCTTTGCCTAATTGCTGGTCCTTAAAAATTCCTACAGCAAACAAATGGCAGGTATCAAGTCCTGGATGACAGCCTTAGAGAATTCAGGAAGGCAGCCATATCTGTGCCCCCAGGAATTTGTCTCATGGGAACACCATAGAGAAATCTTCAATTTTAAATCTTTGTAAGAATTTATGAAGTGAGGAATGGAATTATGTAAGCCTTAATAAAATGTTGTATGTTTGTGACATTGGCTTTAGCTAATGAATGTAGAGAAGGGCCTGCCGATACCCTCACAATGGAGAGGGATTTTCGGAAATGCTCAAGCCTGTGCTGTGGCATTGTTATACCACAGTCAAGCTGTAGCGAAACTTCACAGACATTAGAGATATCATCTACTGGATGGATTCGCGTTTTAATACAAAGATAAGAAATTCATGTCATGATGGCTACAGAAATATCCAAGACACACTGGAACACAGAAAAGCAGGGTAAAGAACAGAAAGTGTAATATAACTGAGTAGACGAGGGAGAGGAGAGGAAAGGAGGGGATGAGGGAGACATATACATAGATGATGAGATAGATAATAAATATGTACAGATGAAAGATGTTAGGGTGGGCTGACACAGTGTAGAGGGATAAAGGCAGACATAAAATTATAGATAGTATATAGACAGATGATAGAGAGATATGTGATGTATTTATTGACAGAGGACAAACATGTGGGTGAAGAAATAGATAATAGATAGTTATATAGATGACATAGGTTGATAGAGAGATGATAGGTATATGACATGTGATTGATAGAGAATAGATACACAGATGATGAGATAAATAGATAATAGATTTGCATGGATTACCCATCCATGTATAGTAGATACATGGATGGATACATAGATAGATGATATAAAGATGAGGCATAGCTTAGAAACAGTAGAATGAGCTTCTGGTCCTAGAAGAACTAACAATGAACTCAGAACACACTTAGGCTTTTTCATGGCTCCTTGGGGCAATAATTTTTCCTATGCCAGAGAAGTATGCATAAGAGATGGTTTTGGGGGCTGAGCAGAAGCCTGGGAGCCCCGGCAGAGGGCAGGTTACAGAGGGAGTGACTCTGGGCAGGGGCTATGATCAGGTGCCCGGATACCAAAGGGGGAGCACCAACTTGTCTTGGAGAAACATGAGGACTGCTCACTTCGAGCACTGCTTACTGTAAGGGTGCAGAAGGGCACCGGCCTTGAAGAGGACACCAGACCTAGTCCTCGAAGTGCTTAGTCTTTGAATGAGGGACACCACCTATTATACTATGTGCAGTCCGGTGGTGAGTTCTGGTTGACACTTGGAAAGAGAGACAGGTTGGCAGAGCCCGTGGCCCCAGTGACAGCAGAGATGTGCTTCCCTTCCTGCTGAGCATGGGAGTCATCTTGCTCGTTTTCTCGGTGAGGTAAAGTGTCACCACAAACTGGCTGATATGATGATCATCAATGTGGATAGCGGGGAAGCAGCGTCAGCCTGAGGAAAATTCTTTTTAGGGAGCATGAGCCTCGTGAAGCAGTGATAATTTGTAGAGCGCTGTTACAGGAGTGCGCAGCCTTCATAATCTCTGCAGACAAGTGTGATTAGAGGCATTTATTGCTGTCAAATTATTATTCATAATCCTTAGAGGTGTGAATCACAAAGTACATGGCTAGAGAAGGGTGGGTGTCACTTTCAGCTTTGCATCTAATTAACGTTTTCATTCTCCTTGAAAGACTGTGAAATTCCAAACTTTCATTTGAGGTGTAAGTGTGAATTCCCACACTCCAGGTCAGGGATGTCTTTGTGTGTGGGGTGGGGTGGGAGGTGGGATTGTATGCATATTAGTGTGAGGTCTAAGTATGGATTACTGAGGTCTCAGTCAGGAAAGTGTTTGTGTTTATGTGTGTGTACAATGTGTGTGTGTGTGTGTGTGTGTGTGTGTAGGGGGTGCAGGTGGGTAAGTGTGAGGTATATTCCTGCCTCTGGAATATCTATCACACTCCACCTGGCAGATTCTCACTAAACTAGACCCTCACTGGCCAGCAATCTCTCAGAATCTACAGTCTCTTCCCTTCTCTTCTTGGAGTCCCAGCAGTGACAGGCATGAAAAGCCATACCTAACTTTCTACGTAAGAGCTACCTTTATATGGATGCAGGCCACTCTGCACCAGCTCGCCAGGGATTGATTCTCAGCCCCTTGCCCTGCATCCTTCCTAAAACCGATGCTGTGTGGGTGGGGTCCCAGCTCACACCACCAAGACATCGAGTGCTTCAACAATGACCCGCATGGCTGGGGACATGAGACTTAGTGTGAAGTCGATGCTTTTACATTCAGCAGCCCACATTTGTCTGGTCTAGCTGTAGCTTCAACCCCTTCCAGGATGCTTTTATATGTCCCTGAGGATGACCTTATATCAGGGCCTTCCCCCTTGTACAGTTTTAGATTGTGTGTGTGATTTTAGACTTTGAATTTGTCTTCTCTTTTCCTTGATGAGTGAGTGTTGTCTGTGTACAAACTGCACAGCTGCAGCTGTGATGTGCACACATACCCAACTGCCCTGCCATGATTTACTGGAAGAACAGCCATTGCCACTGCATTCCCTTTGAGAGTGTCTCAGACATCAGTCGTCTCTAGGTGATGATCCATTCCCAATTCTGGTGTGTGTCCCAGTGGTTCCTCTGCCTCTGTGTCAGTACCACACTTTTTTTTATTGATCACAGCTTTGTGTCTAGATGCTGGGTGCTTTCAGTCCACAAAGTTTGTTTTCTTGTCCATGGTTTTGATGCTTTCTGGGTCCCTACACATTAACCTATGAATCTTAGCTTCAGGGTTTTGGTGAGTGCAGACACACCTGTGAGGATTCTGGCTGCACTTTAATTAAATGTAGACAGGCGCAGGAAGAATCAGTTAATAGTCCCATGCTTCCTGCCTTAATAACAGTCTATGTATAAGCTTCTCCCAGCTTACCAGATATGGTTGCACTAATACTTTATTTCTTACATGGTTTTGTTTGTTGTGACCATAAATATTTCAAATTTTTTGAAACTATTCAGTTTTGTAATTTTCCAAACATTTGTTACTAGTGTATAGAAATTCTGAGTTTTCCCTCTGACCTTGTGTCCTGCAACTCTGTCATACATACCTACTAGGTATGATGGTTGTTTCTATATATTGAGATATCCTCGTGTCCTCTGTGGGTGGAGGTGGGTTTAATGGCAACATTGTTGCTGTTTTTCGTTCCTCATTGCACCAGCAAGGATGGGCAGGTGTTGAGGAGTGATGAGAATAGCGGACCCACCTCTGCCTTCATGGATGAGCAATATTCAGGGTTTCGTTTAGACAATTATTCAACCTTGCAACCTCCACCTTTAAGTTAAGGTGACTATCAGACTGCTGGCGTGCTTAGACTAAATCTGGCATTTGCTTTTTGTCTATAGATCCTATTTGACATTCTACTCCCAAAACACACTTTTTCAGTCTTCTTTTTTCTGTGATTCAGGTTTATGAATTGTCAGAGTGAGAATACTGAATAATTTGGACAAAAAAGTCTGTTCTAAGCATGTATGTAAATCCTACAGAAAGCATATCTATCAAGGAAAAGAAATGCTATGTGCCTGTTAATAGTACTAATGAACTATGGTTTGAATCAGAAGGAAAACGCACTTGAAAGCATACTTTAGAAAATTTTATTGTAGGTGGTCCAAGAACCTAATCCAGATACACTTTAACTTTTAACACATCTGCTCTTATTTACTTTTCATCCCCAACATCTGTTGCCAGATTTCCCCGTCAATGAGACGTCTGCCCCTTTCCCTTAGTCTCGCTAGGGATGGATTCACTCATTGTGTTCTCATTGTCAATGATGTTTACATTGTTATTATAGCTTGTGTTTCCTTTCTATATTTTTTTCAGTGTGCTCGCTATGACAATGTCTTCATCGCAGAAGTCCTCATTGACAGAGGTGTCAATGTCAACCACCAGGATGAGGACTTTTGGACACCAATGCACATTGCCTGTGCCTGTGACAACCCTGATATTGTCCTGTTGCTCATATTAGTAAGTACATTCATCCAGTCTACCTAGCACTTGAAGACTCCGTGACAGATATTCATGTAATAGTCTCTCTCAACGAGTCACATGACTTTTGGGGGAAAGTGTGTGTCTGTGTCACCATGCATGCTCCAAGAATGCAGATAATTAGAAACTAAAGCTGTCAATCGCGAAGCTCCTAAAACAACTCATGTTGATGTCATGACAAGCTTTAGAATTGCATGCTTTGGTAACACATCAGTGTTAGTGGAATGGTCATGCTTGTTTGCAAGAATTCACATGGAGACAGCTGCACTTGAACTTTTTCCAGTGGGATTGTGAGAGAGTGGGGGAGGACACAGGAGCTGGAGGGGGAGAGGTAGAAATGATACAAATACAGCATTTGTGTATAGAATAACAGCCACCCCTTCCCATGCTTGAATACACCCCACTGGGTAGGACTTTTCCCTTATAAGTACAGCAGGGTTCACAAACTTGGTTCCATTGCCAGCCAACATGACCCCCTGTAGTCTAGAAAGCCAAGCCTCTGAACAAGGTGCAGGGAAAAGGCTGGTGTCTTTATGTGGTCTCCATGGGAGGCAGGTCCAGGCTACTGTACCTATGACATTTCAGAATGGATGCTGTGAACCTTAAGAACAGAAATGCTGAGCTTGCGCATGACTACACAATGATGGCATGGCTCATTAGATGGGCCTCTGTGGATCCCTGACCAACCTTGCCCAGAGAGACTGTGGTCATGGGAAGTGTGACCTTCAGAATGCTACTAAGGACTAGAGGCAGAACACACTCAAGGTGCTGCAACCTGAAAAAAGAACGCTGCATATTTATAAGACAAGATTGGAGTAAGTGTGGATGTGAAAACTGGTGCCTGAGAGGTATCAATATACAAGGTCTCACAGTGAGGATGAGCTGCATGGTGGGAAATTCCTCAGGTCCCTCTGAGACTTCATGAATGAGGGAATCAATGCAGAGTTTGTGTATGCTGAAGTTAAACAGCTTCTTCCAAGGAAAATCAATAAACAGTGACATTCTTCCCAGCCCTCAGAGTACACGTTGAGAAGAATGACTCTTGACGAAGAGCCTTCCTAACTTGGGACAGATGCCTTGCGCTGTTGCCAGAGTCATTGCTGGAGTCCTTACACGGCGGAGAGTTCTTCATAGTTGTTGTGTGCTCTCACGTCATCCTCCAAATTTCTGAACATGACACTTGTTTATCCCTGAAATTATCAGCATGCCACCTCCGTTTTTCAACACCATGCCTCACTGTGAGTGCGGAACTTGTTTAAACCATGGCTTATTTCCTCCACACTGTCAGCAGAAACAACGAACAACTTTTGCTTTCTATGTAAGAAGTTAAAGAGAGATGAACAATTTAAACCTAAATCAAGTAGAAAAATTGATAAAATATCAGATCATAAATAAATAAAATTCAACACAGGAAAACATTGGCCAATACAGACTAAAAGCCAAAGCTAAAATTAAATAGTTTGCTATAAACGTACAGTAAACAGCGGAGGATAGTTCTGTGAAGCAGCAGCAGGACTTTCTTCTATAAATCAGCTAAACAGAGAAGAGATGACTGAGTCCAAGCAAGGGATGTGCACTTGCAAAACTGAGTTTCCATCATCTGTAGTGGGAGGGAAGCAAGCTTTAGAAAGGATGCCAAGGAAAGTGACAGAGACCCTTCCCAAAGGCCTTGGCTGGGACAATTTGAGAAACAATCAAAAGTAGCCACAACAGATGATAATGTAAGAGAGACAACAACAAATATCTCTGTGTCTAATCTTACTACTAAATGGGAGTGTGTTTACGATTCTCCCTGGCAGGTGACCCTGGGAGAGCAGGCCTAAGATGACATGGGCTAAAGTCTCCCAAAGTAGCTGACATCATCTGATCATCAGCCCATTTATGCTCTGAGGGTTAAGGAGAATCAGCTGAGGAAAGTGTTCAATCACAAGGACAAGCCACATGTGGCAAAGTCTTATTTTTTTTAATAGGGGCATATTCATAATAACAGCTGAAGTCAAGTCAGGCCTATCCACTACACCTCAGAGGAGCAGGAAAGGACATGCCAAGAATAATTGCATGTTTTTGAAGACTCCACAGGACACTTGTCTTGTTTTCTTGGCATTTTCTCATGAGCACTCAGAATTCCCCTTGCATGGCTCCACTCTTGGTCTGCAATCCGACAGGAGAGAATGCGCAATCTCCTGTGCAGGCAAGTTGTGAAAGACCTGTGTGGACCTGTGCTCAAGCTGTCAGAGCACACCGTTGCCCTCAGATACTGTGCTGAATCCCAGGGATTCTTTCTGGAGTGTGGAGAGGAAGAAAGGACATACTCAGGACCTGACCAGACCCTAGCTTATCATGTCTCTTCAAGGCTGGCTGCAATGTCCTCTTCTGGGATCTAGCTAGGCTGCTCCTCCCTAGGGTGTGGGGGGAGGGTCGAAGAGCCAGCCATTGAGTTCATGACAGAAATAGTCCCTGTTCCCCTTACTAGGGTACCCAGTTGGATACTGAGCTACCATGGGCCACATCCGAGCAGGGGTTCTAGGTTATATCCATACATGGTCTTTGGTTGGACAAACAGTCACATAAAAGACCCCTGTGCCCTGATCTATTTGTTCTTTGTGGAGCTCTTGTCCTTGCCAAGTCTTACTAACTCCCCCTTTTTCATATGATTCCCTCCACTCTGCCGAAGACTTGAAAAACAGTGGAAATCTAAGAAACTCTCACAGATAAGAAAGGACAGATGAGGCACCGCTGTAGTGCTGGCTCTGCGGCAGCTCTTGGGGCAGGCTAATGGCAGGCTGTGACCCGGGGGAAAGCACATTAGCTGGAGACATCACCTACAGCAGGCCATTGTTGTAGCACAGGGTGTGATCATGCAGCGGCAATGGGGAAAAGAGGGCCAGTGTGGGAGGGAACATTCCATACTGTTAAATTCAGTCTATGAGTGGGAGGCTGCTCAAAACCAGAAAACTGAAGTCTAGTAGACTGAAAAATAAAACAGAGTTTTCTAGCAGAAACTATGAATGTGAGATATATAAATATGTGCTGCTTAAATATATAAGTATAGAAGCTATGTTTATGGATGGAAATGCTCATTGTAAAAATATTATAAGCCATTCTTCTTATATTCTTTTTAAAATTATTTCCTTTGACAAGAACTATGCCAGGATTTCCTGTATAAAAGGCTGTCTCCTAAAGCTTATATCAGGTACACTTGTCAGTGGACAAATTCATACAAGGATTAGAGTCAATTTCATGATGCAGTTACAAAGACAGGATTATTTAGAGTCCAAGGTAACTTTTTAAATGCAAATATTACTGCAATTCTTAACTGGCAGAAATGGCCAGAGGGAAATATTCAAGCTACCCTGCCCTTTCCTTAGAGAGCTTGCACAGTTAGTGCTAATGTGGGGTTGGAGGTTCTCATTTTAATTTCAAAGGGTGTATGACCTTAAGTTGTGTAGGAAAATATCTTTATATGTCAGAAATATTAAGTGTGTGACAAAGCTGCTCTGTAAGAGATGATAGATGTGTGTGTGTATTTATGTGTATGTGTGCATGTAAATCTCTTTCTTTGGAAGATTATAACTTTGTTTTCCTTTGAAAGAGTCTTATCTAAATGTGGTGGTCCATATCTGTAACCCTGACACTCAGAAGGCAGATAAAAGGACCAACCACAAGAGCAGCCAAGGGCACACAAGGAGGCTGTCTAAACAAAAGCAAACCAAAAGCAAAGGAATAAAGGGAGGGGAGGGACTCCTGTGGTCTTTTGGAGTTCAGATGAGCTCTGATCAACAGCACTGACAGGAGCTCCTGTCGCAGCGTCCAGCCAGTGGCTATCAAGGATGCAACACAGACTCAAGATTTTACAGCAGATCCTGGAGCATTATGTTTGTTTAGAGTTGAAAGAAACTTCAGGTCCTCAGGGACTCTCTGCCGAGGCTGAGGCTGTGCTCTGGCTGCGGTGGCAGTCCCAACACCCAGACCTGTTCTGTCCTGTACACCACCAGGCATTGGCTTGCATTCTCTAAAGACTGTCTCATCCCATGTGGAGAGTTTGCTATGTTTGCCAGCAGCTTCAGCTTACTCGGTTTCCTGTGTCCAGTACTTACAGTCACTCAACATTTCCAAAGATTTCTAACAGTTTTTAAAATATATATAACTTATCCTTCAGATTAAAATTAGAATATAATTACATCGTCTCCCCCTTCCCTTTTCTCCTTCCCTTCAACCCTTCCCATGCACCTGTCCTTACGCCCTTTCAAATTCATGGCCCCTTTTTCTTTAATTAAAGGATATTGTTACTTTCCATGCATAAATACATAGATACAACCCGCTGAGTCTTTTTACATGTATGTATATAATTTCATGGCTGGCCAGTCAGGGCCCTGTTCCCTGGGGAAGACTGTTTCTCTCATCTCCACATTCCTCGGTTAGCTGTAGCACTTTGTCTAGGGGCGGGTCCCCAGGAGCGCTTGGTACCATTGCTGAAGTCATTTCTAGCGGATACAGTCTCACGGCAGGCTTCCTGGTCCTCTGTCTTGTGAGCTCTTCCTCCTTCCTCTTCAGCAGCATGGGCGCTAGGTAAGGGTTGAGTCGTAGGTATCCGCTGGGACTGGCAACCCCAGCTGTTCTCCACATTTTGATCAGTTGTGGTTTTCTGTGCTGCTGTCCATCTGGGAATCTCTAATATTCTTAATATGTTCATTTTTATCATATTTAACCACGTAAGAAAGAATGGTTTTAAAATACAAAAGCATAAAATTCAAGCATGGGCATCATTAAATTTATGATTTTACCTAGTTATTTAAGTCATGATGTTTGTTCATAGAGATATTGGCAGCAATTCAGAAGCATTCAAGAGAGAAGAGGGAAGGAAGCCCCAGCTTGTACCTGATGCTTTTAGGGAAGAGCTAATTCTTAAAGTGTAATTTGTGTCAATAAAGTACAGCTGGTGTATGCAATTTTTTTTCCTAATTTCAAGAACTATTTACTTCAGAAGCATTGAATATAAAAAACAATGAAAGAATGACAGAAAGAAGGAAAGATGAGAAAGATTTTCTTACACTTCCAGTTTTCTTCCCCCGTGTGTGTGTTTATAATGCCCATGTGTGTATGTATGTGTACACAATGTCCATGTATATGTTGTAGGCACAACTGTGTCTGTGTGTATCAAGTGTATATTATATGAATATGTATATGTACATATACATATATGTGTGTTTGTGTGCGTGAACAGCCATGTGCATATGTGGAGCATACACGTAATATCTGGATTCATACTATGTTCTCACTGCACATTTTCTACATGCGGTTTGTGTGTGAACATGTATAAGTGTGTATGCCCATGTGTATGTATGTAGAGCACTCACTTAATGCTTGGAATTACTCAGGTACATACTACTTATTCTCAAGGATTTTTAAATTTACATAATTTTCTGAGTATTTTCCACAGTTTAAAACACTCCAAACATGAACTTAGTGGTGCATAGTTTCTGTGTTTAGGTGCTATGATATTTTAAGAATATTTTTGGCAACTTAGTTTCCACTTCCTCCTAGTTACAGATGATTATCACTTCATAATTTAAAAGATCTGTTTCCAGTAAAATATACCATATTTCTCTTCTCCATGAGTGAACTAGAATAAGTGTGGTAGGCATCTGACGCAACTGTTGAAAATCTCTGTCTCCTGGAGCCATTCACCTCCATCCATTTAGGCTTTTAGTTAAAGCATCATGCTCACCTCCCATCTCAGAATGATGAGTCTGTACCTCCGAGGTGTTCCCAGCATTGTAATCTTGGGAAGGGCTGAGAAAGGGTGTGTGCCACGGAGCTTGGCAATAATTCAGCTTTGCCCCTCGAACCCAGCATGGAGCCAGCTTGAAAGACCTCATTTAAAGGGACAGTGTTCCTGCAGCGCTTCAACTCGTCCTCTGCGTTTAGTCTCATGGCTGTAACTCCAGGATAGATTTCAAATGATGAAACATCCACCCATGCATCTCCCTGGAGTGGGAGTGCTTCCACTGGGAATACACCTTCTGGGTTGGTAGTACAGGAGTGGCTGCCGAAACATGAAAGAAAAGAAGCGGAGGAGAGCCTCTGTTGGTGAGTGAAGCACACATGGCTGCAGAAAAAGATGCAATTGTAAAGTCTTGGGCAGAGCAGCTCAGTGCCAAGAAGACAGGGATCATGCTAGAACATACTAAGCTCACGCGGTGCTATGAGAGTCAGGGAGAGGGTGCTGACTGGAAAGCAGAGCAGCACATTTGAATTGTGTTGTACGTGGAGAATAAACACCATGACACCAACAGCAGACTGAAGTCCATGAATTCAGAGGCAGCATGGCTGGCGGGTGGCCTCTGCAGTTAGGAATCCTGAGTTTTTAACACAGTCTGAGTTGGTGGAGTGGAAAATCCGCTTAGCACTAGACCTGGGCTGTGGAGTAATAAGCTGTCAGTGGGTTTGTTGTACTCAAGAGTTCCTAACACTCAAGAGGACAAGCACACGGCTTTGTCCAAACCCAGAGACATAGCCGTGAGACCTGAAGAAGGAGCGAGGTGCCGAGTAGGCAGCAAGAGGGCCAGCTGAGAGCATGTGTGGGAGTGCGTGTGGAGCCAGGCTGGAAACCTGAAAGACTATCAGGGCACGCTGCTGGGTAGCAGTGTGCGGGAGCTTTGCCTGGAGGGTCATGCAGTGCATTACAGTTGACACCGATGCAGGCCAGAGAGGGCAGGCGGCTCAGATGCCCCAGTGTCTGCTGCTCCTGAGGACCTGAGCTGCAGCTATCACACACATGACAAGTCAGGGGCCGCAGACTGGCCTTGCAATCCAGAGCTGGAGCAACTGAGACAGAAGGGCTCGCTGACCTACGTCCTAGGAAAACATGAGCAATTCTACCTCAAATCAAAAGCACCAAGCAGAAGACAGACAGTGCCTGAGCAATGGCAGACTGTGGCTGTCCTCTGACTGCCCAAGAGGTGACTCCTTCACACATAAGCACAGTCACACACACACACACACGTATATATACATATACACCAACACACACAGAAACACGTGTGTATACACACAAACTTGCACTTGCCTGCACAGACATAAATGTGCACACACACACACACACACACACAAATACATGCATGTTCTGGTCTGTGGGAAGAGCAGGGTAGGCTAGGTACCCCTAGGTACCCAGATTCTAAGCTGCCTCCCACACTGATTTGGGTGCTCGAGAGAAAGACAGATACCATACCACACACACATACACATATGTATATGCACACATGCAACACACACAAAGGTACACACATGACACACACGTCTACATGTGTGTACATACACATGCCACACCGAAGTAATTACCCAAGTAATTCAAGGACTCTGTGAAATGTTCTTAATGAATGTGTCCCCTAAAATTCACTTTAGAATCCTACTGCTCCAGAGAATTGGCTAAGGATGTGAGGAATTTAGGGCAATGGTTAGATTGTGAGGATAAAGCCAAGAATTAGGACTGATGTCCTTACAAATACATTCCTGGGAGCTGGCTGGCCTCTTCCAACTCATAAGAAAACACTTACAAGCTATAGGAACCTCAGCAGACATGGATCCTGCCTGTGCCTTGGTCTGGGAACAGTGCTCAGACTGTGAGACTCAGCCCAGAGTCATGCACTGGGGCAGATTCTGCAGGTTTTCTCTGCGTTTTATTTCTCATGAGTCAGTGATGCGAGGCCAGCCAGGCTTTCTTGTCCATGGGTCAGCAGAACATAACTTCATGGCTTTCCTGGAAGCTGATGGAGAAGTGATAGCCTGACTTCTGTTCTCAGAGGAGCATCTGGGAGTCACACTCAGTCCCAGACACGGAGGCTGGTCCTTTCTACTCTATACGGAACTGCTGAGTAGGATGCCTGTTAGCAAATCACACTGCATGGAGTCAGACACGCCTTTACATTAGGTTTACAGAAATGTTGTATGTGGAAGCATTTTGGGGAAACAGGCTACAGTACCGGGACACTGTAAAGACCTGGTAACCACACTGCACATTCCTCAGCTCGGCTTATTCCCTCTCCTCATTCCTTTTCTGATACTCTATGTCTACAGCCACTCCATTAGGTAGTTTAATATTAATAGAAATGTGGTGTTGGGTAATTTATATGTTGGCTGTTTTATCATGCTCCATGAAGACATGATGAAGCCTTCTTCTTTTTAAATTATTTAATTCAGAAAGCTTGAGCCAGGCCCTGAGAGAAAATCCCTGCAGCAGATTTTACAGACTATAGTCTCTGAATCAAGCATAATATCAAAACTTTCAGAAGGCTTTTACTGGTGGGCTGAACAAGCGAAGGTATCTCTGCATGTCTCTGAATTCTGTGTGAAAGTAATCATAATAACAATGGCCTTTCTGTTGACATGTGGGGGGTTTCTACTCCATGGAATACACACATACACACAAGCACACACAGACACACATGCAAATACAGGCACCATGCATACATGCAGATACACACACAGACACATATATACACATGCAAACACATACAAATAATGACACACATGCAGACAAGCAGATACACACATGCAAATACAGAAACACATGCACACATATTGACACACATGCAAACACAGACAAACACATGAACATTCTTTCTCTCACGCACACACACATTTCTGCTACATTATCTGCCTTTCCATATCTTGGCTATCCTGTCATGTTTGAGTATCAGTCTGTTATGTTAGTTAAACCCTCTTGCTGATGTGTGTAACAGAGCCCAGGATGAGCACAGTGGCTGCTGCTGTTCAGAAGCTGAAGCATAAATTTAGGGATTGTTGCATAGAAGCCCCAGGCTTGACAACATTTGTGGAATCCAACCTACTTAGGAGTTCACCTCAGACAGAGCACATCAAAAGGCAGAACACTAGAATGTTAGCTGACATGGCTTTGTAGTCCTTCCTGTAACAATTGAAGATTTGAAAGTAAAGTCTTTGAAACATTAATTGGTTAGTAGCCATGAGTCAGGTGGAAATACATACTTTACAGAACATATTGAGGATACATACATACAGATATGTTAGCATCGAAGGGTCAATTTGAAAAAGTTAAATGGTACCAGATAGAATAAGTTATCATTAAGCATTTTCTGTTGGCCAAGAACAAGCAGACATGCAATAAATCTGTGATTTCAACTTATACAAGAAACAGAAGTGAGGAGTCACAGGATGTCATCAGCCATGTGACTATTTAGTTGGTGGCCGAAGTGGAAATAGACTTTCAAGGAAACAGTAAGACAAAAGTCGAAGCTGTGAGATCGTTTGGCTCAGTTGCCCTCATACACAAAGAGCTGCCTATGGCCCTGGGACCAGCCTGACTTGCTGGCTCAGCCCCAGAATCAAGCAGCGTGGTCCTGTCACTACCGCCTATGTGCTGCCTCATCCATGGTGAAACTGTGCCCATCTGCCTGGGGTAACTAAGCCAGGGCAGCTCCAGTCAAGGGATGTCCCACTGGCCCTTTACAGACTGTGCCTGGAGCTTCCTGCAGACTCAGTCCTTCCCAGAGAATGTGGACAAGATGGTCTCCATCTTACCCTTGTGCCTCCTGGCATGTACCCCCCACCCCACCCCAGAGCTACACCTCTGATAGGGCAAACAATGCTTGCACATAGAACTGGCCAGGGAGGTCTTAAACACTCAACACAGTGTAACTTAAAGCAGATGCCTGTGAGAGGGTAAAGGATGCTCCATTGATTATTTTCTCTGACCATATGAGCAGAGATTAATAGAAAGTAAATCGTGGTCAAATGCTGGAGAGCTCCCCTCAGGGAAGAGGCAGAGTTGGCAGGACAGAGAGTCTCCACACCCCTTCAGACAGAGCAGGACAGTCCCTGCAAGCATGACTCGCTCTCCTTTCAAGGTGAGAACATGCGTAACTTTAGTTCCATAATTCCAGGAGCTCACATCAGGAAGATGTCACATGGGAGATTATGAGAACTGGTTACCTCCAGGCTCACGTTTGTCTCCAGCACATTGCTGCCCCCATTTCTGTACCTGCTGCCTTCCTTCTACTGACACCTGATGCCCATGAGTATCACTAAACTGCTCTGGGAAAGTGTAAGCGTCTTGAGTTTCACCTTGAATTGATAAAACAGCCCTGCATCCTCACCTGAGAACCCGAAAGGACCTCAAGGTGCGCAGGTAAATTCAGGTCTGAAACTGGGCAGTACAAATCCCTTAAGTCATTCCAAGGAAAGCTGTAGCCACAAGACCAGCCAGGGAAACTTAACAAAACCCTATCACACACTGAAAGCAAATAAAAGTGGTTTATGTAGAGTTGGCAAAGCATTTACCCAATGGTGAGAGGCCTGGGTTCAGTCTCCAACACTTTCTTTGTCGAAACTCTGCTACAAGGTGGACACTGCTCCCTTCAGAGAATCTGACAGAAACTGGGAAATATGGTTTCTGCACTAACCCTGCCTCATCCTGCGTGCTGCACTGATTCATTTAGTAGTACTTAATGCTCTGAAGTGTTTCTACAAATGATTTGCATGCTATCCAGTATCAGAGCTTTTGACTGTGTTGGACAAAAGCAGAACAGTCTGGAGCTGAAACAGATGCTACTCCCCAGGCTAGGCAGGCAGCTCTGGGCCACAGCATGGAGGAAGACATCAGACATCATGTGCCCCAGAGAATATCACAACAACCTGCAGGGCATCCTGGAACGGAAGGACGATAGTCCCTGTGAGTGTCAGTGAGTGAAGGACACAGAGGTGACATGATTTAAAGATGAGAGCCACAGCCTTGTCTATGGCCTTCATATTAGCTTTCAAGAAGGGCAGGATTTAATGACATTTGCATGTCCAGGATTTAAGAAAGATGAATTAGTGAGTAGAGGAACTTGCCACCAAGCCTGATCCCTAAAATCTCTCCAGTGGAAGGAGAAAACTCACTCCGACCAGTTGTCTTCCAAATACATACACAGATACTCACAAACACACAGACACACACACACATAGTGACATGCAAAAATCCACTTCCCACAAGAAATAAAGAAATGTTTAATGTGTATCATTAAATATATATACATAATGTGTATATTAATATAATATACATATTTATATATGTAAATGATTCAACAGTGTCCTCCAAACCTGGAGGACTGGCACAGTTTGCAAAATAGTAAACATCAACAGAGACTCTGTATGTGAAGGGCCATGTGTCCCATGCAGGGCATTTTGACACAAGGGTTCCTGGACACTGCCTGGAGAAGCACAGAAGTAGCTGGCTATGGAACTCAGAGATTGCGGGAGTCGTATTTGCACGTGAAGGCAACAGAAGCCAGCAGGAAATCAGATCAGTCCAGGAAATGTGGGCTCCAAAACCAGAAAGAGCATTTGAAAAGCAAGCCAATTCTAAACTATCTTTAGGACGCAGGAGGCTGAAAAGAGAGAAAAGCAGCCACATTTATAAGGAAAGCTGGGGCTTGCGTTGTCATGAAGGCAAGGGAAATGCCTTGAGAATCTCCTGGGCAACGTGAAGGCTGTATTTCTGGGAGTTGTGAGCCACTCAGACATGGTAGGCAAAAATGGAAAAAATTGCAGACCACATTCCTCCAGCAAGGTTAAGGACCAGACTAAATATTTTGTGGTTTCTTTTGCTTATGTGTGTAAACACTGTTGAGTGGAAGATTAAAGTAGGGGTAAGATGCTTTTTAAAATGTCTTTGAGCATTTAGTTACTGTGTGTATGTGTGAGTGTGTGCACATGAGTGTGCCACTGTGTGCCTTTAGAGGTCAGGGGACAATCTGCAGCTATGGGTTTTCTCCTTCTAGCATGCGGGCTCCAGGGATGTAACTCAGGTGAAGGCATGGCAGTAAGAGCCATTATTTTAACCAAAGGAAGACATGGCTCATGGGTGCTGGTACCTTAAGACACTAGTGAGAGATCATATATTCAGGCCGTTGGTGCAGCACGCTGAGAGACAGAGAATATCAGCTCCCCAAACCTTCAGTGTGTGTCTAAATCTTTCCAGATTTAATTACTTATTTGCTTGGGAAGGTATGGACTCTTCTGCCTGGCCAAACATGTATTTAAGCAAGGCTGCTCAGGACAATGAGTAGATTAGTAACTTAGGGGCACTGGCTGGTTTTGTGCAGGCTTTGTTCAGCAAGCATTCACCAGGCGCCTACGTGTGCCACACACAGAGCTTCGCCCAGAGGGTGTGCCTGGCTTACTGGGATGGGCAGCCTAAGTGGCTTGACTTTAGGCTGCATTTCCTGCACTTCACGGCTCCCACTGTCCTCACCTCATGACCCTTTTCTGGGCTTTCTCTCAGAAACACGTTCTTATTAGGCTTTCTTGTGAAACTATTGCTTTTAATTAGATCACAGCCTTTAATTACATTCTGACGACAGGTCAATTCAAACACGGTTCCAGCTAGCTCCCCAGATAACATTAACGTGTCTAAATTTCTTCTCACCTTTGCATTTAGCAGACTTGAGGCTCACTAGAGACATGCCAGAGGGGCTCTGAGCTTTCACCTCCAAGACAGTTTTGTTCCTTAGGTATTTTCAGAAAATGTAGCCCAGTGGAACTTAACACACTTGTTGAAGGAAGTTGGGAAAAGTCCACCCAAATGCAAGGATAACGCTTTAAATGGTGAAGACTTACACCACAGAGAGACGGTCATCAAGCACCCCAGTGTCCCCCACCAGGATGGTCAGAGAAATCATCAAAATTACATACCTTGTGCACAGCTTGGGAGGTGTAAGGGAGGGGCCAGTAAAGAAGCCACCAAAATGGCCACTTCATGATTAGGTAGTCTTGTTTTGGTTTGTGTTTGTTTGTTTGTTTATTTCTTCTCAACTGCAGCCTCCCCTCCCTCCACTCCTCCCAATTCCTACCTCCCCTCTCCCCCACTGCTTCTCCTTCTCCCTTCAGAAAAGAGCAGGCCTCCCAGCAATATCAACTGAACACCACCACATAACGAGTTATAGCAAGACTACACACTACCTGCATATCAAGGATGGATGAGGCAACCCAGTAGGAAGAGGATCCCAAGAACAGGCAAAGAGATTCAGAGACAGCCCCGCCCCCACTGTTGAAATTTCCACAAGGATGCCAAGCTACGCAACCATACATCTGTGCAGATGTGCTAGCTCAGGCCCATACAGATGACATGGTTGCTGCCGTGAGCTCCCGTGAGCCCTTCTGAGTTGATTCCATGCCCTGTGATCTAGTGGTGTCCTTGACCTAGAGGGTACAGGAGCAAGAACAGTCAGAGGCATCTGGAAGATTCCAGAGCAGAGAGAACAGGAAGCAGACCGGACATGGCCAGGGCTGTCTCTGGAAGCAGGGAGGAGTAGGGAACAGCAGAGAATAGCAAGAAAGAGACTCGTAGACCATAACGGGATAGAAGGAGCAGGGGAGAAACCTTGCCATGATGTGGAGATTAGTGGAGTATCTGGGTACAGGGAACCCCACAGACTGCATCAACCTGGGGCTAGCGCATCAGAGGAGGAGGTGTGAAGGGCCAGGATGCTGGTGTGGGCTTTGAGATGGAAATCAAGTCCGTGTGAGTGGGGCTGAAGGAACCCGGAGGCCAGCTCAGGGTTTTGATATGCAACCGAGGGAATATGTCAGTGGACAGCCATATGTCCCCTCTGCCAGCTGTAAGAGAAATGACTCCTGTTCATTCCTAAGCAATGCTGGCTTTTATCTACCCACTAGAAGTCCTTCGGCAGCCTAGCTTTAGCTGAGGCAAGACTGTCATTTCCAGACAAATGTACCTCCTGAGACCTCCCCGGAGCCTACTCTGTTAGGAGGTCAAGGCTGAGGGCGTGGCCAGTATCACATCATAGTGTCTGCTCACTTTCTGGTTCCATTCACCACGCAGGGCTGACTGCTGGTTTCAGCCCTCATCATTCTGGCTGCAGCCTCCTCCCTCCCAGCCTGGGGGTCTGCTATCTCAGCAAGCCCTGATAGCATCACTCAATGACTGCCGGTCAGGAGGTGTGATGGTCAAGAGTGTCCTTTAGACACATACTTTGTACTTCTCCAGCCCCCAAAACTTCCTTCAAGAGCATGGGTTTTACTAATAGGCAGTTTTGTCCTATAACTATCATTACATAGTCTCTACAAAATTTTTTTTACTGGTATCTTTATTATTAAGCATTCTCTCTCTCGTAGTACATAATTCCTGCCTGTTGTACTGGTGACTGTTCCTTTCATCATGAGAGAGCAGCTGCCAAAACAATTTAAGGGGAGAAGAGTTTATTTTGGCTTGTGGTTTGAAGAGAGTCCACCCTAACTGGGAAAGCACGGGGCAGGCTCCAGGGAGGACATGGTGTGTGCCACGGGCTCCTTACAACTTCACAACCCACTAGAACCAGAAGCAAAGGGGATGGAAAGAAGTCTGGGTACACCTTCTGGACTCCTCACCCGCTGCCAGTCACTCACCCTCCAGCTAAGCCGCACCTCCTAAAGGTTCTGGTTTCTTACTTTTGTTCTAACACATGCCCACATTTTTAAATGATCCTTCGCAGCCTGTTGGAAGCCCTGGGAGGTCTCAAACACTGTGCAGACAGCCAACTAAGGTGCTTATTAACATATCAAAGAGCGTGGATGCTGGCATCTCTGCCAGAAGCTGGCATACCTTCCCCCCCTCCCCTGAATCCTGTGTAACAGCCATTTTGGCTAGCCCACTTCCTTGGCCTTGTGCTACCTCGGTCTCCTGGCCTCTTGGCCTTCCCATTCTTCCTTCCCCTCTTCCCACTCTCCTCTCAGGGCCTGCTGGACTCTTCCAGACATCTTTTCCCCTTGTGCTTTTGGCACATCTGAAATAAACCTTCTCCGTGCTCTAGGGCAGCCACACCCACCTTCCTTTCTATTTCTTTTCTTTTTTCCATTCAAGCACACCAGTGGGTCTCTTCTAATTTTGCTTCCTGTTTATAAAGCAACTCTACAGAGGGGTCTTCCAGCTTTTACGTCCATCTGCTGCTAAATTCCTGCACTCACACTGGCCCACACTGAGCCTTCTTCTTTGATCTGGGGCGTCAGGCTGAGACTTCTGTCCTCAGAGCCCGTGGGAGCTTTACTATTTATTATTTACTAATAGAGCAAACTATAAGAGTGTGTGGGCATTTGGGCGTGTCCTTGGGATGGCTGACAGTACATAATACTCACAACCAATCCCTTGGAATCCTGAGATTCCTTTCCCTTTCTCACATGATTTGCTGTGGTATGTACCACAGCAACAAGGGCACATATATTTATCCTCTCCTGAAGTAGTAACCATTGACCTAAAGAGGTTTTACAGGGGGAGCCGTAAAACTCTGTTCCACTATAATTCAGCTATTATAAATTTTTAAATGGCCATAATAAAGGCTTTTAATTTTTATTGCCATAAAAAGTTGTAAGCATCAAATTCTCAAAGCGCATTTTAATCATAATAAATGTTCAGCACGCTGCTCCTTAATGAATAAGTGGGCCACCCAACTCTATTGCCAGCTGTATCATCTGCCAAAAATCTAGACTCCAAAGGAAAATTACAGGCTTATAATTTTTCTCTCTGCATAAATAATGGAAGCCATGGGCAATGATTGCTAGAAATGAAAGATGCGGGTTCCTGCTGCTTTGAGTCTTCTCTATAGAATGACTCAAGGGTCAGGATGTGGCCAGGTCCAAGTCAGAGGATCTTACTGCCACAGCCCATTCACAGCGCTCATCTGGCAGAGCTGACTGCGGGCTGTAGTACCGAATATTCTCACTGGAGCCCCCCCCCATAGCCTAGGGCTCTGACATCTCAGCTGAGCCCTGAAATAAGACACCCCAAGCTGAAGGTTGTGAGATGTGAAGGTAAGGGGTTATCCTCACATGGCTGTTTCTATATCTAAAGCCTTTGTGGGGGGAAGCTTTTTAAAAAAAAGTTTGTTTTATTTTTATTTGGGGGGGGGACTGTGTGCACGTGTGTACATGCATGAAGGTGATGGTAGAAGAGCGCTTCTTATGCCTTGGATCTGGAGTTGCAGGCGGTTGTGAGCCACCTGACATGGGTGCCGGGAACTAAACCTGGGTGCTCGGGAAGAGCAGCAGTGCTCTCTGATCTTGAGTCATCCCTGCATTCCCCACTCCCCCAATCTTCAGCATGAAGACTTGCTTTCTGAGTGAACCTCATGAAGTAGCATTTCTACCAACTTCCCGTTTCAGCAACAGGAAAAAACAATCATGTGGAACCACACAGGCGGGGAAGACAGAAGAGCGTGGACCTTTGGGGTTATTACTTAGCACTCCCATCTACTTCTGGCTTTTTTAAAAGAAGGGTTGGCATATCTTCCTATGAAAAGAACTTCTTGCCGTTGACTTGATTCTTTTGAAACTGCAGCACAGCTTTGAGGGTTGTCCTTCAATTCACAAGGCAGAACTGGGGGAACGATTTTACCCACAGATGCCTGAGTGTGTGGGAGAGAAGAGGCTCTGCTGTGACATCATTGGTGACTGGGCAGAGAGCACATGTTCAAAACTCTAAGCAGGAGATGACCAAGGAAATGGGAGAATCGGGGAAGGGACCTCAAGACCTCAGGTTTCCATTTCATTGTTCAAGAATAAATATTTGGGGGCAGAGTGCTGGAGAGATAGCTCCCTGCATTGACTGCTCTTGCAGAAGATGCAAATTTAGTTCCCAGCCTCTACAGGACAGCTCACAGCCGCCTGTAACTCTAATCCTGTCCTCCAGAGACACCACCTTTACAAAGTAGCAATGATCCCCCAACATCAGCAAAGACACAATTATGGCTGTTATCATGAACGTGCTTGGACAAATATTTGTGATGGTCACAGTACACCAAGAGGCAGGTTTTCTCACAGTTGAAGCCAATCCTAGTGATGCTCACCTCTAGGACACCTCTGGAGACAGAGGCAGGCAGGTGTCTGTGAGCTGGGGGCCTGCCTGATCTGCACAGTGAGCTGGCCAGAGCTATGTGATAAACCTTGTGTCCCAAACAGAGAAAAGGAGGAGGAGGAAAGGAAGAAGGAAGGAACAAATGAAGAAAAAAAAGGAAAGAAGGAAAGGGAGGAAGGAGAGGGAGGAAGGCGGAGAACTGGGAAACACTGAACAGCCCCCCTGAGAATGCCGTGACAGAGCAGGGTGTGTGGGGGTGGAGAGCTGAGGTGAGCAATCCCAGGAAGAAGGCTGGAATTCCAGTGGCTCAGGACGACTCTCATGGGCTTTGGGGTAGACGGTACAGAGGAGACGTGGGAGGTGGGAGAGTTTGAGGGGCAGTGAGGATCCATATGTGTCTGGAACAGAAGCAGGGCATCCACGGAGCGAGCTCACGGGGCAGTGCGTGAAGCTGGCACACTGAAGCAAATGCCACAGGCACCTGAATAGTGTACAGCAGATAAGAGGCTAATTCCGGGGGTGGGAACCGCTTACTTTGAGAGAAAGAACAGAGTTCATAATTTATAGGGTGATGAACTGGACACTTGGGTGTGTAAAATGACTCTTTATGGAAGTGTAATAGAATTTAGTTACTATCTAACGACACAGGAAGGGGAGTGTTTGAAATTAGCTATTAGGTCAAAAACGAGAATATAAGATGGAAGGCCGCTGCGTTCTGTTTGTTTTCACAAAGTGCCTCCACTCGGCACATGTGCTCATGCAATGTCTGTGTACACTGAAAGAAGCACAAGTCATTGACATCCTACTGTTCAACTGAGTACAGAGACTACACGTTTATTTTATTTTTACTGTTTCTAGTGGTTGTTTTGATAACTTAAAACCAGCCAGTTGCCATAAAATAATTGCCATATTTATTTATTTAATCTATGTATTTATTTATTTATGTATGTATTTATTTATTTATTTTACTTAAATGAGGAGCCCAGAGGAGGGTAGCAAATCCCTGGGGCTGAAATCACAGGTTTTGTCAGTTCACTCTGTGGGGATGTTGGGACCAATCTCTGGTTCTCTGAAACTATAGCAACTATTCTGAGAGGCTCAGACATCTCCACAGGCCCTAAAGTCAAATTTCCAAAATGATCCATTTTGTAAGTTTTTAATCAAAGCACTTGGTACCCTAAGCTGGATGATTCTAGGCCAAGAAGAGGCACATCCTTTTGAAAAATCAGCAGAGCTTCATCCACGGAACCTCTTTTATCCTTCCGTCATGACTCTTATGATGTTCATGATGGTGCTTGGGTTAGAGCTGGCCCTTTGGTACGGTGTCAACAATCCCATAGGCCCTCTCAGCGACATCCAGATTTTCTCCTTTGAGGAGCGTTTCAAAGTCAGCACTTCACATTTTTGTCTGTGATCTATTATGAACGATTTGTGTGTGTGTGTGTGTGTGTGTGTGTGTGTGTGAGGAAAGATGTGTCTGTTATGACTTCACATAAAAGACGCTGAGACAAATTACTTTTAGAAAGAATATGTTCTTGGGGGAGGAGGGGGTGGCCGTAGTGGGGCCCTGAAGGGAAAGGAATCCCCAGTTCCAGAGAATAAAGCAAGGTTTCTGACAGGGGTTGTTCGGACGGGTAAGTGCCACACCATGCGACCTAGCCTGTGTACTAAAAGCCACAAGGCACTGATCACAAGCAAAGTGGTAAGTCAAAGCTGCAGGTCTGCAGCAGGGAGGGCCGCCAAGGGCTAAGAAAGTCCCCTGACAGCAGTCCTCACAGAAGTTCTCTGTAGCTGACATAGGGGGAAAGAGTAAAGGATGGTGTGGCCTGATGTGGGGGGAGAGCAGAAACTAGAGGGAGGGTCTGTGGTCGGGTCCCTTTTCACACTGATCTTGGTTTCCCCAGCACTAACTGTTGACAGCACTCTCTCAGTATATCACATAGCCGTCCTTTCTTTTGTGAGCACTCTCTGTCTATATTTATGTGGGTCTGTCTCTGCCTTCTGTTCTTGTCTATTGATCTGTACATTTTTTTTCAGCAATATCACACATCCCAATTATATTGCTTGACATTAAGTCTTGTGATTGGATGAAGTGAGCCTTCCAACACTTTCTCCTTCAACTTTGTGTTGGATATTTAGTTTTCTTTCCAACCCTTTAAAACTTTGTCATCAGCTTGTTAGTGTCTGCCAGATAATTTTCTAGGATTTCAATTGGGATTTTATTGATTCTGCAAGACAAGCTTGGAACAACTGTCATCTTGGCATTCCTACCCATCGCCGGGGGCTATTTCCCCAATTGTACATTGGAACAGCTTTCTTGGTAAGCTTCCATCCCGTCTTGTCTTGTAAGCAGTTTGTTAGGTTCATGATCTAACTAGTTTTTAGCCCAAGGTTCTAATATCGACAGTGGCATGCTTTTGTATTCAACCCTCATGTTTGCAGAATGGAGAAATGAAAAAAAGTTGTTGTTTTCACACAGACCCTCCATCCTGAGACCTAGACAGGTTTTGGTTCCGAGACTCTCTCTATGTAGGACTTTGTTTCATATGTGAGCACATGCTTTTTTTTTTAATTTCTCCATTCACGGGCTGTATATGTAGCTCTGTTTCACGTCATATTTGATTAACTAAGGCATCATGAGGACTTTTGGAAAGAATAATGGGAGGAGACACCACCTTGTCTTGTGACCGAGGGTTCTGTGGACTTTCTTTGGTGTTAGCTGTCAGGGTACTCTGTCAAACGGAAGTTGAGTTATCTGGCTCCTTACTGTTTTCCATCAGCATTCGGTGGATTGTACTGAATGTTTCATGAATGTCTGCTGAGGTGAGCATGTGCTTTTTAGCTTTTCTGCCTGTTAGTGTGATATATTGCATTATTGATTTTCAAGTGCTGAACCTCTGGCCAGGATAACATAAAGATACAAATTATTTTTAAAGTTTTTTTTTTATTTATGCGTATGTGTGTATGTGCCTACATCAGTTTATGTGCACTTGTGTAGACAGGTCAATGACCAAGACATGCCTGGTTCAGTCAGGAGCTGTGGGAGGCAAGAAACAGGAATCAGGGCCCTGCTGAGAGTTCAGTGGAGCCCTTCTTGGAAGTGCAGAATGATTACCTTTATGCATTGTTTTGTCAGTTTTATAATATTTTACTGAGGATCTGGCACCTGGATTAATGAGAGTTTGTAGTCTTCGGCATTGGGTTACGCTCGCCTGATGAAATGTGTGGCGGTGTTCCATCGGCTTCAGTGCGCTGAAAGAGCTAGCAGAGAATGGACACATTTTCCTCCTGGAGGACTTATGAAATTCATCATGAATTTGATGAATCAAGTGCTTCATCATGATTTGTGGGGGGAGATTGTTGACATGTTCAGATACGTCCGATGGTCTGCTTCAAGGGTCTGGGGCAGCCTATCTTTCAGGGAAGTAGGTTGTTTCGTGTTTGTTATAAACTGTGGCTGTAGACCTGTTCAGAATGTCCTCTTTCATTCCCCTGTGTATGGGTCTCTAATGGAGTACCACTTTATGTATGACATCAGTTTGTGTATTTCAGGGGCTAGAGAGATGGACCAGCATCCTACCTTTCTTGCTGAGGATCCTGATTAGTTCCCAGCTCATCAGCGGCTCATAACCACCTATCACTTCAGTCCCAGGGAATGGAACCCTTGGGACTCCAAGGGGTAGGCGGGGTACATGATGGACATGAACACATATAGGCACATACATACCTGTGAGTGCATGTACACATGTGTGTTTCTGTATATGCATATGTGTGTCTGTGTGTGCATGTGTCTCTGTGTGTCTGTCTGTGTGTGTGTGTGTGTGTGTGCCTGTGTGTGTGTTTAAAAGTAAATAAATCTTAGAAAATAATAATTTATATATTTTTTTCCTGTCTGGCCAGTCAGTGAGCAGTTTTGTAGACTGAGGTCTCTTTCATAAGACTTTGGTTGATCTCAGTCTTGGAGGCTCCAGCTTTACAAGCTAATCACCCCAAACTGCACCCCCCCCCACTTAGTGTCACCAGTCTGTGGGCTAGGTTACACCATAAGAATGCAGAAAAGGTGCATAAACACTCAGGCCATTGTGCTGGGCACAGAATACCCTCTTAGTTTCCTGCAATCATAAAGTCTACAAACTGTGGCTTTAAAGAACAAATATTTATTTTCTCACACATCTAGAAGCCGACAGCCAGGAGACTCTTTTTTTGCCTTTTCAGCTCCCAAGAGACCCAGGCCTGTCTTGTCTCTTAATAAATCAGTCTAAGCTCTGCCTCCATCTTTCCAACTCTGCATCCCACCAGGTTTCTATTGCCATTCAAATGCCTTTCCCATTAAGGACATTAGGCATACTGAGACAGTGGCCCACACTATTCCAGGGTCAGTTCCTCTAAGCGAGAATTGTCTGGAAAGGCTATAATTCCAAACGAAGGCTAGAGTTTGGGTTAGAGTTTCAACATATCATTCAGAGGGGGCATGATATAAACCATAACAGGTGGAAACATTCTGGTGATAGCCTTTCCATTTTCAGTAGATTTCTAATTATCCAAAAATGACAGGTTACCAAGAATTTTAATCAAGCAGACAGAAGTAGCATTTTATCACTACAATCCCATTACATGGACTTTTATTAAGCTTTCAATATTAATGTGACAAGGAATTATTGCTAAGTAAGACCATGTACAAACACAGTTGTTGAGATTAAACTGTTACATAGCACAAGCCAATAAAATGTTTATTGGTCCATATGTCATCTGGCCTGAGCTAAAAAAGACTCTCTTTAAAGGAAACGATACATGTGACTCCCAACTCCAATACATCAAGAACAAAATTTAGGGCAAATTTGGAATTAAATGGCTTTCCAGTTCCAATAAATAGAGAGTAAATGTGCCCAAGGGCTCCAGCAGGATCTGCCAAGCACTCAGTTACACACTTTACTTGAGGGGTCCCTGCTGGTTTTGCACATATAAAAAAAGTATCACCTTCACTTCCCTGATGGTAAAAAGCAATCATGATGTGCTTGATTTATTTTCTTGAAAGAAATGTCAGGATTTGCCTTGCAGTCTATGTTGCACAAGTAAATTTTTTGATGGCCTAGGGGTTTGGCTTAGCAGGAGAGCTATAACTTCATAGGTAGAATGGCCTGGGATGTATGCCCATGCCGCAAAGAAAAGGTGTTTTGGAGCTTGTGGTGGTTAATTTCATGGTCAAGGTCTGGACTAACCTGAGCAGGGAGTCGCAGTGAAGGACTGTGTGTGTGTGTGTGGAGGGTTTGGGGTAGTAGGTTGTCCCCCATGGAGATTTTTCACTGAGGTGACTAGACTCACATGAAACCTGGATAACACTCTCCAGGGGCTGGTCCCTATGTTGAGCAAAAGGAGATGGACGTGAACACATGCTCTCATTGGCTGACATCTGACTATGGACGCAATGTGACCAGCAGCCTCCCGAATCCCCACTACGAGCTAAGAGGAGCCCTTTCTCCTTGACACCGCTTCAGCCAGAGCGTCTTGTCATCGCAACTGGAAGGGAAAGTAAGACAAAGCCATGGCATCTTGGTCTGGAAGGTTCTTTCCAAGTGAGATGGAGTTGGACAAGTGCTCTCAGCGTAGGAGATGCAACATCTGGTGCAGACATAGGGCATGAAGCGTCAGGTGGCTCCACACACTGGAGCTGACACGCATGCATAAACACACACAGCCTCCTGCGCTGGGACGCTGCCTGGCTTGGTCCTGTACAGAGAACACAGCCGCTGTGAGCTGGTGAGTGCCGCACGCTGTCGTGCTCAAACAACAGTGCTCTGCTTCTCCGCTCCTCTGGCCCCCATTGTCCTTCTGTCCCTGCTTCCTCAATGCTCACTGAGCAGTCCCTTATTCTCTGCATTTTGTTCACTGTCCACAGCACAAAGAAACTTCTCTGATGAGGACTGAGAGCTACTCTACTCCCAACTCAGAGCTGTTCTGCCTCTGGCTCCGCAGCCACTGCTGGAGCGACCTGGAGAGACCACACTGTTAAAATCAAGCATGCCATCCAGCAGTTTAAAAATACTATTTAACGCTTATGTAATGTGTAGAAACTCTTAGGATTATTGTTTGTTATATCAAAAAGAAAATCTAAGCTTTCCTATTCTTTTCGTTTTTATTTGAAAAATACGGTTTAAAGCCTTCAACTCCCCATTTCTTTTTCCTTGAAATAAAACAGCTTTTTATATATATAATAAAATGCACACTCTGACACTGTGAAAAATTAGTGTCATGTTTGATGTTGACCTCTTGGTCCCACATGGAAAGGCTTGGAATCAGTATCCAGGAAAACCAAGCAACAAACACACTAACACCTCTCATCTTCATGTCCACAGTGGAAAGTAAAACTATAAAGAAGAAACAGTATATTTTCAAGGATATCAAGAGCATTGGAAGATTGTATTTAACACATTCATATATGTTGGCATATTTTAAATGCACATCATCAAGAATGGTATTTTTAGTGAATTGAATTCCTTGTTTATTTTCACTTCACAAAACTAAGTTGGTTTGCTGTTCCTGAGTGTCTCAATCACTCTTAATAGAAGAAGCAAAATTCCTTACAGAGCTCAGGATTCCTGATGGATTTCCCATTGCATATGTTACAGGTTAGACCTTATGGTGTCTTCTGACCATTTCAGGTTTTTTTTTTCCACTTTGGTAGCTAGTCAGTTTCTTTGTTCTGAAGGGACCCACTATAAGTTAAAAGTAGACTTTTACTTCTGGGTCAGCTGGCTGGATAATAAAAAAGTCAGTCATGATCTCACTGCTGATGTTCATTTTAACTTCAAAGTACTATAGAGCAAGGAAACTGGTCATGAAATCAGCTCATGCAGGGAGCACACAGTGCCTTTGTTCAGACCCAAGTGGAATAACGGGCCAGTGGAGTGTCCCAGGTATTTGATGGACACCAGCAGACCTACCTTCTCAGAGTCTGCATATTTCAGGGGGAAAAATAGGTCTTTGAAGGCATTTATAATTTGATTTAAGCAACAGAAGAGCCTTGCGTTCCAAAATATCACAATCCAGCCTGCCAAAGAACCTGAATCTCTAGCTTTGAAAGTGCCTGGGCATGACAAAAGTATATCTCCAAGCTCAGCCATTTCTCTGCTGTGGCACATGGGTCTGCTTCACAGAAGGGCATGGTGGAACAGCTTCTCTCTCATGAAGAAAATGAAAGCTCTGTGTACAGAAAGAGTTAAGAAGCCTTGGTATCCAGGATAGCTGGCAAAGAAAACTGAGGCACCGCCTGCTTAAACGAGCATTGCTATGAGGCCCAATCCTCATGCTAAAATCTCCCAAAGGCCAGCCATTACAACTGTGCTGTGAGCTCCTGACACTGAGACGTTTGACCCTCCCTAGACAGGCAGACACCGGGAGAGCAGTCCACATGTCTGTCATCACACACACAACAGACATGTCAATCACTCCACAGATCTGCAGCTGGCGATGGCTGCTTTCACAGATGTTTGTCTCTACAAACATCTCTACAAACAATAAAGCTCACGTTGCCCCTTACTGGAAGTGTTGGTAAAACGTGCTAGTCATTTTGCTGGCTTTCCCCACTTGATGACATGGAGCCCTTCTTACATGGTCCTGTATCATTAACACTTTCCCAGAAACAATGAACTCCATCTCTGCAGTGGCCCTCTTAGCCCTGCCTTCCAACTGGACAGCAAAAGAGAGAGAAAGAATCATTTCCAGGTCACATGAGTGCTGAATGCCTGGCCATGCACATGAGCCCATGTTTCATGAGCTGCTGTGCTATCCCGGGTAGAGAACAGGGTGTACGTGTGTGCTGTGAGATTCACTGAGACACTGGTTTAGGCCTGTTTACCTTGATGACACCTCAGACAGTGTGTGTTCTCAGATGGTGCTCAGGCAGGTCCTGGTCACGCCCGCAGACTTTGCAAGTACAGTTTACAGTTTCACTCTTTGAGGAATCAGATTTCATGCAACCTGGGGAATCTGCCAAGGCAGTAAAACTAGTAAGGGGTTGCACCGGGGTGGGGGGTATGGGGCCACACCAGCTGGCACAGGAGCCTATGCTGTGTGCTTCCTACCCTCTGATGGACAGCTGCAGAGAAGATAATGTGTGGACCAGGCAAGAGGCAGAGGCCCAGGGAGGAGGGAAGGCATGGTGGCAGTGACTTCAGCTAGCTGGTCACGTGCCTGCAGTCAGGAAGCAGAAAGACAGGAATCCTGGCATGCTGCTTGCTCTCTCCTTGCTATTTGCTGCAGAACACAGGTCATGGATGCTTCCAAGGTTGGATCTTTCCGCCTCAGCTAGCCTGCCTAAGCCATCTCTCATAGGCACAGCCTAAGACTTCTTCTGTAGGGGATTCTCTATTGTTAAAGTGCCAGTGTATGGTCACCATTGTAATGGTGAGGTGGAGCAACAACAGATGTGGGAACCTCCGCACCAAAAACCCTAAGAGGAAACCCAGAAGACATGATTGATGCCAGCTCCTTCTTGAGAGTATGTTGCTCTGAACCCCTATCCTGGGGATGTTCCTTGCAGCATTCCAAAAGTATGGAAGGCCAGGGGAGCCTCTGCCTCAAGCCTGTGGCAGGTTGGGTTTCTTCCTGAGGGGATTCACACTCAGTGCAGAGCATTGTCATGGGAAAAGGGCCCCTGACCAGCGAGGGAAGCCTCTTCCTTGAAGTGTCTTGCCTAGGGGCAGGGTGTGTGTGTGTGTATGTCTGTGTGTCTCTGTGTGTGCATATGTGTGTGCCTCTGTGCATGTGTATGTGTGTGTGTGTGTATGTCTGTGTGTCTCTGTGTGTATATGTGTGTGTGCCTCTGTGCATGTGCGTGTGTGTGTGTGTATGTCTGTGTGTCTCTGTGTGTGCATGTGTGTGTGCCTCTGTTCATGTGCGTGTGTGTCTGATCTTGCCATTCACTGGCTGCGCTGGCTAGTTTTATGTCAACTTGACACAAGCTAGAGTCACTAGAAAGAAGGGAGCTTCAGCTGAGAAAATGCTTCTGTAAGATCTGGCTGCAGGCAAACCTGGGGCATGCTCTTTAGTGATTGATGGGGGAGAGTCCAGGCCATGTTGGGTGGTGCCCTGGCAGTGCAGTGCTGCCCTGGCTGGCAGTCCTGAGTTTTATAAAAAAGCAGGCTGAGCAAGCCATTTGGAGCAAACCAGTAACAGCCTCCATGGCCTCTGCATCAGCTCCTGCCTCCAGGGTCCCGCCCTGTTTGACTTCCTGTCCTGGCTTCCATCAGTGATGAACAGGAACACGAGACCTAAGCCAAATCAACCCTGTCCCACCTCCAATTCCTGCCTTAGATTGCAGGGTTTCATCATAGCAATAGCAGCCCCAACTGAGACACTGGTTACGAGAGCTCCTTCATCCTGAGTTTATTGTCTAGTTCTCTGGCAAAGATTAGGAACTTTTTCACACATCAACCTAGTAGAGAGAGAGCAAGAAATCTATGAGAAAGTAAACATTCTAAGCTCTGTCTTAGTTTTCTTTTCTGTTGCTGTGATAACAGACCTTACAAAGGGAACCTAAGGGATATTACTCCAGCTCACAGCTCCATGTGATAGGACATCGTGGTTCGCCCTGAGTTGCTCCGATTCATTGTTCTTCAGTATCGGAGTACTAAAATTCCTGCCAATAATTTTAGCTAGGACTTATCACTATTATCTATTGAAAGGGAATAAACTACTTACTCTCTTTGAACAAGAGAACACTGACAAGGACAGACATGGATTCAAGGAACAGATCCTAGTTCTAAGCTAGAGGGATAAAGGCTCCAGCCATGACCTTGGAGGAATGATGGCATCCATGGCTGATAAACACGGGTCTCACAGGGGAATGCAGAGCAGTGACGACCATTCTTGTGATGGTTTTCAAGGGTAAAAGGAAATCTTCCAGTCCAACTGGATAAACATTGGGGAACTGGTATGCATAGCGATGACATGATGGTTTAGTTTTCTGGGGTTCTGAGATCTAGAATAGATTGTGTGTCTTTCTAGAAAGCTGTGTGTGTGTGTGTGTGTGTGTGTGTGTGTGTGTGTGTGTGTGAAATAAAAATCAACTAGGAGCGGTCAGCACAGACACTAAGACAGACTGATAGGAGGACAGTGCTCAGGTGGATTCCTGTGGAGAACAAAGAATAATGAAATAGATTTGGGGAAGGATCGGGCCAAGCTCAGCTTGCTCACTGAGACCTCACATTTAAGCTTGGACACCCTGGAGTCTCCACAAGTTATTTAATGTATTTGTCTGAAAAAATAATGTGGCTGAGGAGTGGTGGTTCACATCTTTAGTCCCAGCACTCAGGAAGCAGAGGCCCAGGTGGACATCTATGGTTGCAGGCCAGCCTGGCCCGTAGAGGGAGCTCCATGACAGCCGAGGCTACATAGAGAGAAACTTTCAAAAAATCAAAAAGGAGAAAAAAAAAAAAACCAAAACATTGTGATTTCCTCCAAATCCCTCAGTGTTGTGTCTGATATAAACTGTTTCTATTTCTTGGACAATTGTAAAGAGAGCGTTTTTATTGTAGTTTTAATCTTAAACATTTAATGATCGTTACTTTGTTTTCTTCTCATACAGGCTGGTGCCAACGTCCTCCTGCAAGATGTGAATGGAAATATTCCCTTAGACTATGCCGTCGAAGGGACAGAATCTAGCGCTATCCTGCTGGCCTACTTGGATGAGAACGGTAGCCCAGAACTTCCTGTTAAAAACTGCAGAAAAAAAGCACTGTTAGAACAGCAAACAGTGTATTGTTCTTAGAAAATGCGTGCATTATTTCAACATGTCTATCTCCCTTTAGGGTATAACACAGCTGGCTTGCTACCCCACCTTTCCCCATGGTTTGTTTAGCCAATGCTGACCTTTGCAAACTGGCAGCACCTGCAGGGGAATGGTGAAGGGGCAGCAAACAGAAGCCTGGGGTCAGTAATTGGTAGGACCGAGTTTGTAATTAGGAACTCTCCTCCCTGGGGATTGGAAGAGAAGTGAACCGCACAATTGACTTCTGAGTTGATGAGCGCAAGGTCACCTTGAGTGTGTCCTCCAGTGCCAGGTGGTCCCTGCAGGAATTATAAGCCAGCTCAGGGAGGACTGAAGACAAGCAAGGGCAGCGTGTACACACCAGGGTTCACAGTGACATTTAGAAGCAAAAGCAACATAAGAAGAATCTCTCTGGGATCAGAGAGAGGGCTGGCCCGGAGAAACGGGGCTGAGCTCCTCCGTGTCACTCATGGGGACATTAATGACACAGTCACAGCGTGAACTAGTGAGTCAGCTCAGTGAGGGGTGAGTGGGAGCTGCGCTGCACCTGGTGATGAAGCTTGGGAGGGTAAATCCTGCCCCTGCCCCATCTTTTCCAAAGACTAAATGTAAATAACAACCCCACAGATCTAGCCCCTTCAGCATTCTGGAATACTCAGAACTGGAGGCTGATGACTCTCCGTTGTCTTCTTTGGAGAAGCACTTAGCTCATTCCCAGCATGCTTTGCCTCCACAGGCTCATTTATTTCAAAAGGTTTACTTTGAGGATGGCATAGAATAATAACTAGTGCTCAGCAGCCCTGGTTTCTTAACGAGAACTAGCCTCATTAATTTGGAAAGCAAGGCAAGAGTGATTGCACCCTAGGTGAAGACCACTAAGGCAAGGATAGGGCAGAAGCAGGCTGCAGGGATGTGTCTAGCATCTTGAACATGCGCACTCAGACTCTGTAGGGCAAGGTATTCAGTACACCTCCCTAAAGACCCTCAAGACCCCTATGCAAGATAATTCCCTTGCTGGTTTCAAGTCCCATGGGCTATGGCCCTCTGGAGAAAAGTTAACTAGTTCTACCAGGAACACAGATCCAGGTGAGATGAGCTTCTCAGCGGGCAGCTCAGGACAGAGTTCCAAGTCTGTATGGGAACATGGGAAGCCTGAGGTAACACCTTCGTATGACTGAAAAGTGACCCAAGCACTCTACTGAGGTATGTTATCACTGACAGAGCGATGGTGATGAGAGTAGGAGGCAACTCAGAGAACTGCCCTGTGCTGGCTCCCCAGACAGGGGGACCTCCAAGCCCGTCAGCTTGTACATGTTAACTGTGTGCAGCGCTGGTGCGTGGACGGCCCCACAAAAACAAGATTTAATGATGCCCCTAGACATGGCTGCATAAACAAGACAAGAACAATGGCAGCTCCAAGTTCATGGCAGCATGTAAGGGGGAATCCACAGGAGCCCACCCCTAAGTAAAAACTACAGACAAGAATGACTAGAACTGGGAGAAGCTGAGTTGGCCTTGCCCAGGGATGAGCCCCCTTATTGGTTGTCCACTGCAGAGTGGTCGGCCTTGAAGCCGCCGTGTGCACGCAAACGACAGAGACAGACTCACCAGGTTGTGAGCGTAACTACATGTATATAGACATATGTTTGTAAGTACATATATACACATGTATGTATTTGTAAGTACATATATATGTATATTATTTAACAATAATAAAGAAATAGAGGCTAACAACTTACAGGGGTATGGGAGGGATTTAAATGAGCTGCGAGGAGCTGGAGGGAGAGAAATGGAGAGGGGAATTTTTACACTTCAGTATGTAATGCCTCCCCCCTCCCAATATAAAGTGGTTTAAAAAATAAACCATGGGTGCTGAAGAGGTGGCTGAGTGCTCACGGGCACTTGTTGCTCTTGCAGAAGACCTGAGTTAGATTCTCAACACATGTTAACTCACAACCGTTTGTAGATCTGGAGAAACTGTTGCCCTTTTCTGGCCTCTGTGGGCACTGCGTACATGTGGTACACACACACACCAACGCAGATGCAAATCACTCAGACACATAAGAAATAGAAATTGGGAGGGTAGGTCAGTTGGGAGACTGCTGGGGTCAGCACCCATCTGGAGGTGAGCCAGATGTGGTGGAGCACACCTGTAATCTATCACTTGTTGGTGGTAGCAGTATTGATTGGGACATTGGGTCACCTTTGGTTATATAGTGAATACATATGCATAAAATAAATTAACAAGTTAAACAAATAAGAAAATATGAAAGAGTTAAAGTAAAATAAAACTCCGAATGCTGAAGGAACCAAGCTGCATCTCACTCAGCCAGGGAACTCATTCTAGTGACTGTCTTTCCTCTTCTTTCCTACGGCCACAAAATGAAACTCAAATAGCCACCTGCAAATGTGTTAGCATCACTAATAAGCTTCCAACCCACCAAAGCATTTAAAAGAAAGCTTGGTTTTTTACAAAAATCAATATTTTTCATCATATATTAAAAAAAGGAAAGAAAGAAACTCTCTTCCCATGGGAGGTGGATGAATATATTGGTTGAGAGGGAAAGTCCGTGACTTCGCTTCAGCGAAAAGCTGTTGCCACGATGGCTGTCATGATCAGTTTGTAAAATGCAGGCTTGCTGGAACAAACTCAATTTAGTATCTCTTCAATTTTTAATTCCGTTTTGCACTTGTCACGGCTGCTGCTGTGGCCCAGCCCCTTCCGAGTGCCCTCCCTGCCCTCCTGCACAGCTGCTGCTGGCCCTGTCAGAATCCTCCTGCTTCTCGGTGTCACCCCCTGTCCCTGGAAACACTGTCCAACTCCATTTATTCCTGTCCCCTCATTGGTGCACTGAGAGTTATCTGCTGTGACAGCAGGGACCAATGCCATCAGGAATTTTTAATAGCCCGGGATGACATTTTTTTGCTATTATTTGCCCCTTGTCATTTCTGCACCATGCTATTCTTTGCAGGTGCTTTCAATCCTGGGTGCTCCCAGCTCTGCAAAATCGCATTTCACATCGGATAATCACCGCGTTGTCATGTCAGGACGCAGGGGGCAGAGGGGGCAGGAGACATCATGAACAAGTTGATTACACAGAAAGTCTTTGTGGCAAGTTCTAATTGTGCCGTCAGTGCCGACTTACACCGTAAACCCAGCCACCACAATTAACCTCGTCTCAGTGGCTGGGGTGCCAAGATTGTGAAATGAGACCAGCTTACGGGCTGATTGAGCATTTGATGAAAACCTCATCTTTGCACAAGGCAAAACAGCTGGGCATGCAAGGAAAGCAATTGATTTTAAAATGAGCCTCTGGGGGAAGGGTGAGCCCAGTGAGGAGTTCAAGGTGGCCAGGACTGAAAATGGGTGTGAAAAAAATCTGCATTTGTATGTGTGTGTGTGTGTGTGTGTACATGTGTGTGCATGATACCTATTTACTCATTTGTCCAGCCACCCATGTCTGTGTGTATATATGGAAATACACACATATGTGTATGTGTTCATTCACCTACCTATCTATGCTTTTATTTATTCATCCACCTGTGTAGACATGTATATATGTCTGTCTGTCTGTCTATACCCCTGCATAGGTGAATCTCTCTATCATTTTTCTCTACATACTTCTCCACTTCCTCCCCCTCTCTTTCCGCCCTTTTAGGACAAACAGCTTGTCTGCCCTGTGCCTTTGCCATCTAGTGCTCAGCTTTCTGAGCACTGCAAATCCTCCTGTAGTAGTTGCCCCTGGCTTCCTGAAATTTCTTTCCTAAGTCCTTTCTCTGTTCTGTGTCTTTGCATGACAGTAGCATACTGGCAAAGTCTCTCTTGAAGTGGCCGTCCTGTGCTCTCTTCCTCCTCCTCTTGAAGTGAAGCTCCTCCTGTGACACCCTGGGGAGCTCCACTCCTATCCTCAGCTCCCCATGTGTTGACTGATTCTGGGATTTGTCCTTGAGAAGCAGCCTTCTGGGACAGGGCAACCTGAGTGCTGGCTGAGATCACCTTTTGCTTGCGTTGCCTGCTTCCAAATCACTGCCGTGGCTCACGTGTCTTCTGACACCTTTGACACTGCATGATGGCTTCTTCTGCATTTAGTTCGGAGGTCAGAGGGCTTAAAATAACTTGTCCCATGTGGGAGATGTTACTCCTGCTCTATGGCCCTTATTTCACTATTACACCTCTCCGAATTTCCTCTTATTCTTGCCAGTCCCTCTTGTCTAGTTGTCACTAAGTCTATGGCACTTGCTTCCATGACACCTCTAGACTTTGTCCATACCTTCACAGAGACATGCTCTCTCTGCCTTAGTTAAAACCCTGACCTTTATAACGTGGGGTAGTACAGTGGCTTCCAAGCCTGGTCTCCATGCATCATGCTTAACCCTCCTTCAGAGGACCCCAGTAATCTCAGCTCATCAGGGTCTTCTACCATTCCTTAGCTTAATGAAGTTTATTCAAGGCCCTGCTCTGGTTCTGGCCCTTTCAGAATCCCACATAGTCCAGGAGCAGCACAGTCCAGCTTGTGCAAAACAGTCCACTGTACCTGCTGTTCAGGTGCCAGGACAGGGCGAGGTGGGCGCATCAGCCTCTCACGGCCTGGATGTGTTTGTTTCTCCTTGCTGATATCACTGTGAGGGATTTGCCTGCCCAGCTCTGCAGCCTCCCTCAGTTTTTAAGAAGCTTACTAAGGAGACCCAGTGAACCAATCTTTGTTTCTGTGAGCTAAAGACAACACATGCTAAGTGGCAAGTCAGCGACCTCATTGTGTCTCTTTAGGGCTGCTCGTGTGTTGGTTCATGTTTTTAGGAGGAAATTATTTTTTATGCTTACTCAAGTGGTGATGCAGGGAGGTTTTGGAGAATAAAAACAAGGTGCTGAGGAAGGAACACTTCGTTTTCTCTGAGACTGCTACAGAAGGCCTCATAGAACTGACCCTTCTGCAAAGCTTAGGTGAGGGTCTAGGATAGCCCAAGAATCATGTGAGTACATGTCAGTAGCATATGCTGAGGCAAAGTGCTTGGAGCAGCATGGAGGAGAGAGAGTGCAAGGTCCTCTTTGGCTTGGGATCAGTGCAAGACCAGTTCAGCTCCAACACACACCATAATTCTACTCATGGAATGCACCCTCACACCAAGGAAGTTGAGCTGTTGTGCAAACAGCGTGTCTTTGAGAAAGGAAGCTGAGCAAGGCTAGACAGGTCAAGACTCAGCTAAGGTTTTAATGCGATTAATGAATAAATTAATTAAAGTGACACTGGGTACCCATTGTCGTCAGAGATGACCAATGACTATGGTGTCATGGAGCTTCCAAGTCTGAGGTAACAGGTCTTGCTTTTTAATCCTTAAATTAAAATATATACATATATATATCAGATTCTTCTTAAAGAATACATCTAAAGAATCTTTAGGCTTCTTCTTTCTAGAAAATCATATGAACATAAAATGATGTCTTTTCACAATAGAAAAGGGGAAATGGAGACTCAGCCCAGTCACCAGCCCTGACTGGGTCTTGGATGTAGGAGGACCTCTGCCCTCTTGGTTGATTTATTCAGAAGATGAAGACACTTAATTGACACGAGGTGACAGAGTTTCTGTTGTATTGGCTTAGCAAAAAGGGGACTTTTCCTTCTTCCCTAAAATTATAATGAAAATCTAAAACATCACACTTTAGTTGGCACTGTATTTGATTCAAATTTGAGTTTAAATCAATGTCATATCAAAATATTCCCTGTGGTATCCTGGTAACAGGGGCAAGAAATTGGCCATTTGCCTTACTGTATTGAGTGTGGATGGTCTGTGAGGCAGGGTATCCTTCCTCTGTGTTTTAGACTGTGTCTTGCATATTTGCTGCATTCCAGGCTGGTTTTTTTTTTTAATTTTAATTAGGTATCTAAGTAACTTTGCTGGAGGTGCACAGCTGCAAGCACTGTAGCATTATGGGATTTCACCAAGGTCTGAAACCTTAAAGGTTTTCATCACATTATTGGCAAATCTCAATACTGATGTCCATGGAGCACTTCCCAAAATTAAATTGTATGTCAAATTCCACAGTCCTACAAATGAAGACGAGGTGACAGTTTAAGTTGGTTCTCTCTGGCCTCAAACCCTGTATTACAAAGGTTCTGAGGATGCTGAAGCCCAGACAGTAAATAACTGTCTCAAAGTTGGCTTAAGGAAGTAAATTCCATGCTGACCATGTCAGGTGTATCACTGCAGAAATGGTATTTGGATCTATTGCAGGATGCTGTCTTTGGGTGTTTGCAGTAAGATTCAACAGCTAAAACATAGACTATGTTCATGACAATGGCTAGCTCACATCCAACACTTACAAGTACACAATGTCTCACTATCATGATCATCAACCATTATTACCATCATTGCCATGATTACCACCATCACCATTGTCATTAAATCAGAATCACTATTGTCATCACAGCTATCATATTCATCATCACCACCATCACCATCTTGATCACCACCATCATCATCTCCACCATCACCATCTTGATCACCATCATCATTTCCGCTACCACCATCATTATCATCATTGTTTTTCACCTTTGCTTGGAAAGGTGTTTAGAATCTCCTGTTTAGATCTTATTACTCAAATGACCGAGCATCATGAAGCCCAGAAACCATCCTCAAACTTGAAAAGTTGAAAGTGAATACATCTCATGCTGGACATAGCAGAATCCTGACCCCAGTAAATGTCTGTGTTAGGGAGCAATGGTAGGAACGAGGAATCTATAAATGATAGGAGTTATGTTAGGCTTGTGCTATTCTGAAATTTAAGGTAGAAATAATTGCTGAAGAAAGTTGTGAGCTGAAGTAAGGGCACATGAGCTAAGACTGTCAGCTGAAAAAGCTGGTGTTGGGTGTCTGTCCTGACATGCATAGCCCTGACTTGTTCAGTTGGAGCAGACTTTTACATTCTCATCCCTGAAATGATTTCACACATATGGGAAAGTGCCAGCGTCCTAACAAAGAATCTCCAAGTGTGATTTTAAGGGCACCCCTGATGCTGGCACCAGGCTAGCTGGCAGAGTCGTCAGCTCTCATTTAACACTGTCAGGGTATTTCTGTGAGCTTCAGACTTTGTTCATGTGCTGCTGGTTTCTCAGCAGATGTAACTTTGTTTGTGCGGGGCACCACACTAAATTTGTGAGCAAGTCTTTCTATGAGAAAATCTAAGCAAACAGAAGCCATAGCTTTGCATCTTCTTCCAATCTAATTTAAGTACTTGAATATGCTTTTGACTAGTGTATGTGAACAATTAATACCAGTATATCAAGGATATTAGTCTAGTAACTTACATTCCTGAACAGCCTGCCATGTAGAAACATGGAAAAATGACCAGTCAAAAATTAATTTTTACTAGGCAGCCTATAATTATTATTAGGAATAAGGCTGCATTAGAGCAAGTCTTGAGTATTGGGGTATTGGAGAAGTGTGTTGAAAGACTGCCTTGTCCTGGGTGCCACTATCTGCCTCGGAGCTAATGGGTCTTCTTCTTCCAGGGGTGGACCTCCACTCGCTACGCCAGATAAAGCTGCAGAGGCCCATGAGTATGCTGACAGATGTCAGGCGCTTCTTATCTTCAGGAGGAGATGCCAATGAGAAAAATGATGACGGAGTGACGCTGGTAAGCACATGCATTTGTCTGAGATCATTTACACAAAGAATTAAAGTAGATTCTAAAATATGTAATTGGCTATGATTTACTGTTCAAAATGGTGTTTTCTCATAAAATGATACATATAAACTCTTTGAATATATCTTGGAAAACATATTAAAAAGAACATGTAAAATATTTATACCCAGAGAGGGCTTGTGCATCCATGTTGATATGTTCTCTTCATATTGCTTTATTTCTACATGTGCCACTCTTACAGATTTAAAGTAAAATTTATGTACTATCTATCCATGCACCAGGGATCTTCAGGGGTGGACGGTGTCATTTCCAGTGTTCCCTTTAGTTTTGCTGTTGGCTGGATTACTGGGGAAGACTCGGTGGCTTGGAAGGACAGTGCTTCAGAACACTTTAATGGCCTTGTGACTGAGCTTTCAGAAGGAGCCCTGGCTAGAGGTCTTCAATTCACCTTGTAACTGGAGAAATTGTTTTCATTGTAACCGAAGTGGCATCCAGGCCAGATCCGCTTGCCCCAACACTTTATCTAGCAGCCCTTAAATTTCTGTTTTAGTCTGGATTTTGCCCATCTAGTCTTTCACACTCCAAAAAGGACCAAAACTTTTTGGATTTGTGTGCTTAGGCTGTTTTTGCTGTACCATCTCTATGTCTCTTGGCTTCTAACTCAGAGAGACACTGAGTTAGCTCGGCATACGGGTTGTTAGCCTGTCCTGAAATGATATCAACCATCTCAGAGGACTCTCGAACCTTTTTTCTTAATCCCACATGTCGCCTGTCATTACTAAGTTCTACCTAGGACAGCTGTTTGGCTAAGACAGACAACAGAAATTGAGCAATGCCCCCAATGGACCTGTTTTGGGGTTAGCCCTTAAATTGCTCTATTCAGCACCACGGACAGTTCCCTTGAGCGGGGCTAGGCTGCACATCTCTGACAGGTGGCAGGAGGCATTATCCACAGAGTTAGCTGTTTGCACTTACAGCAGCTCAGCTGACCTGGTGTGTGGAGGGGGTGGGGGGGAGTAGGGATGACCTGGGAAACACAGGGGGGAAATGATGCAAGACACGGCTTCTTCACAATCCGTAGTATTTCTTTCACAGCATGCACAAAATAATAAATCTACATACCTGTGTTTTTTTTAATTAATTTTGTACTCTCATGTTCAGATCCAATACTTTAAGAAATAGTTCTGTCCAAACTATTGAACAAATAATGGTGTGACAACTTTTTTTTTTTTTTTACAACGGTGGAATAACAAACATGTCATGTTTCAGCTGCACATGGCGTGCGCAAGTGGCTACAGAGAGGTGGCGATGCTTATCCTGGAACACGGTGGCGACGTCAATAGGATGGATGATGGGTACTGGACGCCCTTGCATTTAGCAGCCAAGTATGGCCAGGTGATGTGATTTCATAAATCCTTTCTGATATAGCACTGAGCAGTTCATTTTAAAAGCTTTACATTTGATTTTGATTTGCTTCCAATTTATATGCTAATTATTATACAGTTTGACTCTTAACGGCATCATCTAACTATACAAATAATTTAATGAGGAAAAATATTTACTTTCCTGAGGGCACAGGAAGCTTCACCCTACTCTGAGCGCTGTACATCACAGCCAAACTCATTGGAGAAGCATGCAGAAGCTGTAGGTGTCCTTCCCAGAACTAATGCTGTTTCCATCCCATAATGCCAGAAGCCAAGGCTTCTCAGTGTTCACGTTGTTTTCTACAGTTTGCAGACCTAAAATGAAATTACATTTTATATCCCATTATACTCTGTAAATTACACTTCATTTTAATGAATAAAAGGTGTTGAATTAACTACACTGTGCTGCCGAGAGACCAGTTACACAAGAAAAGCACCTTCGGTGATGAAATATTCGCTTTGTCTCAAGGGCTTTTAGAGGGGTCAGTCCATGGCTGCCTGGGTCCACTCTTAGATGGAATATCGTGAAGCAGAAGTCTGATACAGGGACTTCTTCACTATATGTTGTTGAACTACCTGTTCCAACTCCGTAAGTAAATCAAAGAACCATAGGAAAACCCTAGTCCTGCCTTAAAATATGACCAATCCAAAAGAACGAGACAGTGCATAAAACAGAATCTTTGCCTCCTCTTGTTGGTGTGCCAGCTTGTGACACCGACAGCTTTGCCTCCACCCAGAAGTGGCCCCTGAGCACACTGTGCGTAGCTCCTGATCACCACTTCCCCAGAAGCAGTGACAGCTTTCTACCAGCAGAAAGCCAGCTGCCTTCCTTCTAGAAATGACAAAACTTGTCACCTCGTGTGCTCTAGCTTGCTGCCACACTAGGCATGCAGTTTAATACGGAGGTGGTGACCTAAAACTCTGACCTGACCCCTCATGGTCCAGGGAGACACCCAGGTCCAAGAACCTGAGGCAACAGGCTTCCCTGTCTACCTAATCCATTTGTAGGCACGCACACGTGCATGCGCACACATACACACACACACCTTTGTAATTTCACACATGTATATAATGTAATTTAATTACATTCATCCATCCTCATCTCTTATCTTCATTTCTTTCATATATATGTATATATTAATTAAGGTTACTTAATATTAGTAATTAATGTAGGTTAATTAATTGCTTACAGGAGCATGGGTGGGGATTGTTTCCTGGGGCTCAGGAACTTACCAGTGAGTACACTTATGGCCTCCCCCATCCTGGCAACCACTAGCTATCGGTAGAGCCTCATAGAGGAAGGGGATTTCTGGTATTAGTGAAAGGTTACCATTCCTGTAACTTACTTGTATAAATCATTCAAGAGTTACATTTTGCTGCTCCTACCTGATTTAACTGAGCTCATGGAGAGTTTAAATTATTAACAGTGACTCAGAACATACTTTTTCTAGGCAGGAATCAATCAAGAATCAATTCACTGTGTATTACTATAGATTGACTATGAAAGGTCCCAGGAGCTTATTCATTGAGGCTGGTAGCACTAATTTTGGAGGCTCCAGAGTCTTTGGGATATGCATTCTAGCTGGAGGAAATAGGTCACTGTGTACTGGGGAGAGAGGAGGTTCAGGGGTAGGTGTTTTGTCCCTCACCCTTTCCTGTTTCCCACGTGCTTCCCGTGGTAGCAGGATGTTCTCTCTGCCCGAGCATGGGCCAGGGCCACCATGGACTGGACCTTGGAAACCAAGCGCCCAAAGAAATCCTCCCTTCCTTGGGTTGCCTTACTTTGATCTTTGATTATCGTGATACGAAAGTAACTGATACAGACAGTAGACATCAAGAGTGGGAAGATGCCTGAGGTCTCATGCTCAGATGTGTGGCTGAGTCTTTCAAGCCCGTGAGACTAAGTTTGAAGAAATAGACTAGAGGAGAGAAGACCAAAGGACAGAGCTTAATGTGGGGTTCTAGTGGGGACCCCAGAAGACCAGAATGCCAGGAGAGATGTGGGAAGTGCTCACTGGGATTCGTGTGTGTTCTGGCAAGGAATTTGCCATACTCTGCCTAGGTCTGGAAAGTGAGTAAAGCTGACTTTAAAATGCGTGCTTTAGTTAACTGGTCCCTCAGTGCGGTAGATATTTGCTAATGGCTCTCTGTACCCTGGGTATTTAGTGATGCTCTTTAACCCTGGGTATTTACTAGTGAGTCCTCAGCATCCTTGATATTTGCTGATGTGTTCTCAGTACCCCATGTACTTACTGATGGATCCTGCATGGCAGTGCTGAATGAAATTGTCTTTATGCTGCAGACAACCCTGGTGAAACTCCTTCTGTCACATCAGGCTAACCCCCACCTTGAGAACTGCAATGGAGAAAAGCCATCAGGTAGGTTCGAGCATGCTGGGAGCCTCGTGCTTTGACACAGACACTATTCATTCACCACTGGTGCTGCAGGAAACGTGAACAGACAGCTGAACAACCACAGCTCCAGCAGGGCTCATCTCCCTGCATTGCGGGAAGGTGAAGGCAATAGGTAAAACCTGGCTGCCACTGCCTTCCTTTCCTTTCACATAACTTACCCACTGAGACCCAACTACAGATCACCCCGTGTCATCCCAAAATCTATGTGACCATTATTTAACTTCTCATTCCATTCCCAGTTATTCACTCATTCTAATGCTTATTCTAATAGTGTTCTTCTGTGTGAGTATTTAGACTTAAAGAAACAAAACTAATAGTATGGTATTTACTTAGCACTTTACTTATTATTTCAGAAATGCAAACATTTCTGAAGATTTCTGTAATCTTTTTGGTCACTAATATATTCCTACATTCAATGCTCTTAGTTTTACAGCTTTTAAAATTTACCTTCTGCTACTTGGCAATACTATTTTTTTTACCATATCAATAAGAGAATTCAAACTAACAAATAGCAAAAAATATAAGAAAGTTTAATGGTAAAAAATCGATCTTTAAAACAATTTTTTTTCTTTTACCTGGACCCTTTCTGATTTAAGAACACTTCACATTTCACCTCTCCCTCTACTAGCTTCTAGGAGTAAGTGCATCTAGGGTGAAGGAGCCTCACGTTTTATTGATGCCATTGCTTACTGTAAGCAATTGGATGCCATTGCTTACTGTTGATCGCTTTGTTGTGTGTGCTAACCAAAGATCTACCAAACATCAGAGTGCTCCGTAGCCTCCAACTTTAGAGTTAAGCGAATATTAGTGAGAGTCTAGTAATCTTAGCATGACCTGAAATTATGTTTTAGTTAATTTTGTTCTTTAAACCTAATCATAAAAATTTAAAAAGGCAGCTGGCATGTGGTATACCCGAAATGCCAGCTCTTGGGGGCTGAAGCTAGAGGGTTGCTGTGAGTTCAGTGCCAACCTGGCCATAGACTGAGGACCAGATGAGTCAGGGCTATGCAGTGAGATCCTGTCTTAAAGTATATCAAATCAAACAAAATAACAAAATGTAAGAAGACAAAAAAAATAAAGCTTTTTGTCTTTTAAAAAGATGCATTTATTGGCTTCATGTCTCATCTCCTGGTTCTGTGAGGAATTTCATGGCCAAATGTCCACCCTCAGCTTCTCCACAGGAGACCCTTGATGTTGTCTATGCCCATCCTGCCACCTCAGCATTTTCTCACTCTAGGTCAGTGTCATGTATTACACAAGTTCCCAATGGCAGTTGACCCTCATAGTCCCAATGAGTGATGCTCCAGCCCTGGCCACTTTTGTGCAGTGCACAGAGATTGTGACAGCTTCCTCCACCTTACCCCTCCAGCTTCTGCTGTCTTGCCAGAGACTTGCTCATAGAACCTTAGCAATGAGACACAGCACCGGGGTTGCATATTGAGACATAGAGCCTCAATATGTGTGTGTTCATGAAATGAAGGTGTCATTTATTTAATACATATGACCCACCTGGAAGAAGAGTGAGCCAAGTAAATAAAATGGCACCCAAAGGATGCAGTGAGGCACCGTTAATGTCGTGTTAAATTCTTTCCACTTTCCCAGGGCTTGCATTGGGACAGACACATTTGGTAGCCTACAGTTTATAGGTGTGCTAGAAATGCAGTCTCCTCAGTGAGGTCTCTTCTCCTTGCCCACACCTACTCTTTGATCCCAGGCCAGTCATGACAGAATACTGGCAGGATTCATCCCATGTCAGCTAGGTAACTTTGAAAAGCCAGTAAAGCCACGCACCTCAGCTGTACATTGATTGCCACCAGTCTTAGTGAGGATGGGGGACAGCCACCTCTGCTAGGCTCTCACTGGTGTCAGTGCAAATGCCGGTCCAGGCTCACCAGGTCCCACTGGCATCTCTTGCTGATTATATATCTGAGTGACACATCTATACTGCAGCCCATGAGTGTCCAGGGGCCACTGATTAAAGAGCCACAGGGATCGATGTTCTCAGCAGAACAGAAAAAGGTCCTGGTGAGCCGACAGAAGCCCTGCTCTGGCAGAGAGGAGCTACGACTTGTCTCTGACCTCAGTGGAACATGTACACGTGGGCTTCCATGGCCAGCTTCCCTGTGACTTTCCACTTCCCTGTTACCACACACTGTACTATCTTTATATTTATTTCATGTGCAATTAAATTCACCCCTGACATGTGAGGGGATAGTCTTGGAATATATCAGGACTGAGGTTGTCTGTGTCCTCTAAAGGTTTGCTGCTTCTTGGTGGGCTTGGTGCATTGACTGATCTTTTCTCAGATCATGGGTGTTGGCACCAGGAGAAGAAGTGCCTCTCTGTTCCACCTCTGCCCTGCCTGATGTCCTTCTGTGTTCTGTAGACATAGCTGCCTCCGAGGCTATCGAGGAGATGCTGCTAAATGCCGAAATTGCCTGGGACGAGAAAATGAGAGAGTCTCCATCTGCCCCAAGCTTAGCTCAAGAAGATCTGTACGATGAGATCCTTCGTGACCTTCCAGATCTTTCCAGTAAGCTGTAAGTACCTCAGTCCATGTGGGTTGCCACAGCTGGGCAGTCTCCTGGAAACCAGCTGTCTCCATCCCATCTCCTCTAATCACTGCACAGAGAGAAGCGCCTGTCTCTCCACCCCATGTTACACATTGTAGCATATTTACCAAAAAAATCAATTGTTGATGAGCGCAGCGTGACTAAAGAAATCAGTGTGACCTAGAAGTCATCACTGCACGGTCAAGCTAGTGAGTTCCAGTTGCTCTGACAGCAAAGACAGTGGACGAATCATTCTCCCAGAGCTTAGCTAAGCTCTGTGTAACTTCCCAGTGATTATCATAGTGGCTGTTCTGAAGTAGTAAGTGCAAATATGCCTTAGTTTTCTCCTAAATACAAATGCAGCAGTTCTGCACTATCCAAAAAAAGTAATGCCTAAAAATGTTGGGTGGCAGAGTGAAAACTGCCACTGTACTCAGGGTCTGAAAAAGTCATACCAGGTGTGGCTGATAGGAACAACTGAGGTGGCTCACTCTATTAATGAGTGTTTACAGGGGGACAGACGTTCACTTGACACATAATATGATACCATCTTCACTTCAAATGCTCTGGCTTCTCAGCAACTTAACATATCACACAAACATTGTTTTTCTGTGCTCTGGACAGGAAAACAGTTACATGACTGGATAGAGGGGTCAGAATATTTTCAGAATAAAGGATATTTTTGAGAGGATGGAAGTGTAATCTAAAACAAAAACAAAAAGGTAGCATTGTGCTATGCCTTTCCAAATATATAGACAACAAAACATAAACAAAATCAGGCTATCAGCAGCCCACTGTGCAGGGTTATGGAACCCTGACCAAACCTGAACAATTGACAGTTCACAGAATATGGAGGCGAAACCGTCATTGCCCTCAGCTGTGTACCAAATAGTGAGCTCATCCAGGCTCCTATGGAGAAATCCAGACCCACAGCCATACAGACAGTCCTGGTTAAAATCAGTGAGTCACACAACGCAACGAGAAGGCATGAATGTGGGAAGGGGCATGATGAGGGTAGAGGAGGGAAGAAGGTGTGGGAGTAACAGGATGCCTCAAATACATGTATGAAATTGTCTAAGAACAAAACTAATTAATGAAAAAAGAAAAATGTTCAAGTGTAAACAAAACTATGTGGAGTAGTACCAACCACAGCTTCCTTTGTGCTTTATTTAATTTTAAAGATGAAAGAGGATATGCAGCTCTAATTGGTGCCTTTCATGCTTTTTATATTATTGACTAAACAATGGATTAATCTGGTTACAAACAGAATGATCGATGCCTTATTTGTTCTACATGATTAAAAATGTGGTTTAATTACATTTTCTTCCTGTTGCCTTGGCTCTGTGAGAAAATGGCAAATAGATAGGGCTGTGGTGTCATTGGCATCTGAGCACTTTCCACAGTTTTTTTTTTCTTTTTGTAATTCTCCATTTTGCTATTTTTTTAAACAAAGCGTTTTATGTTTAATTTTTTATTTATTCACTTTATAGCCTGATTGCAGTCCCAATCCCTCTTCTCCCATTCCCAACCTTATTCCTCCTCCCATTCTCCTCAGAGAAGGTAACAAGCCACTGTGGTACATCAAGTCACAGCAGGACTAAGCACATCCTCTCCCACTAAGGCTAGATCGGAGAGCCCAGCTAGAAGAAAGGGATCCAAAAGCAGGCAACAGAGTCAGGGACAGCCCCTGTGCATTTCATCTGGTCATTTTTACTGTGGGTTATAAATAAATATATCAAGAAGCAAATGTGTGTGATAAACCCCAACTAAGAATGCATGCCTGTGCTGAGGGCTTGGGTTTTGTGGGGCATTATTTTGAGTTTCCAGCCCTCATCAGTAATTGCTGCAAGAGTGAGTGGGAGGTGAGCCGCCCACATCTGAGACAATCACAGCTGCACCTGTCAGGCTAATGGCAGAAGAGGGAACATGTTGATACTGTGTCTCCACTGTGATACATTTCTGAAACATGGTGGCAGCTTCTCTATGGGAAACAAACCAGTTCATTAACATAAATGCAGGAAATGCCATGCATCATTGATTCAAATTACCCACTATTCAAAAAGTTTCATCCTTCCAACCCAGACATTTGCAGTGTCTTCCAACCTCCTTCTAGAAAGAGCTTTGACTTTGATCTTTCTCTTTTCTTTATCTGCAGTCTTTCTGTCCAGCTATGGCTTGAGTTCCAGGAAACAGGATTCTCTTCCTTAACAACACAGCTCTTGCTGATTTGAATAAAATGTTCATTTTCCCTCCAACCCTTCTTCCTTTTCCCTCTTCTTCTCCTGCCCTTCCTCTTTTATTCCTCTTCATCCTTCTTCTTCCTCCTTGCTTCCTCCATTACACTATTAATAGAAATGAAAACCAAGATCTCACAAGCACTGGGCAAATGGCCAGTGAGCCACACCTGAGCTCACCAGGTATAATCCTAACGTGTTGCTGACCTGCAGTTGTATTATGAAATCTCATCTTCCAGCTTCTTGTAGAGACCTCTGAGCTTCAGGAAAACAAAGGAGAAGTTTGAAAGCCCTCAAAGCAGCAGTGAGAATGCAAATGGGGATTAGAGTGTGCCTTCTTTCCTCTGCTCCCACCAGAGGCAGTCATGAGCTGACAATTACTCTCTTAATGTCATTTACCTGAGACAGGGTGAGGTGAATTCATTGGTCACAGAGGAGGCAATAAGAACAGTTCCACAGTGACTGTTGCAACGGGGATGTTTTGACTTCTCTTTCTTGGATCCTTAAAAACAGAAGTTTGTGGGAACCCTGATACACCTCTTCTTTCCTGAGAAAGTTCAGACGCTGGCTCTTAATACATCAGCCATGAGCAGGTGGCATTGTCCTCAGCATGTCTTGGGAACAAACACCTACAGAACCTCAGAACCCTCCTGTACCAATCAGAGCCCACGTTTTCATCCACCTGCATGTCAAGTGGCAGCTCCCAGAAACGAATGACTCTGTGTCACCACCCTGATGGACCAAGTGCATGCTCATGTCCCCAGCCTTTGCCATTACTGCGTCTGAATGAGGCTTGCTTATCTTGCTGTCAGTTTCAACCCCAAATTCCCGTTCATGTCCAGAGTGTATTTTGCTAACTCTATTAAGAGTAGAATGTATCTCTTAGGTTTCAAAATGCAAGAAACACTTCCTTTATGCTCTAACTCTTACTTCTGCTCCTAAAGCATTTTGTGCAGTAAGTCTCTTCTGTACTAAAGTAAATCTTGCCTGTTGAAGAAAAATTAGAAAGTGAAGAAAAACATCACTCATTAGCCTTGCAGAGAAGTGGCACCAGGATAGGCAAAGTCATTTGAGAAGACTTCATTCAAGACGGGGCAGCGAGGAGGGGGGGGGGGGGCTTGGCTCTGCTGAGCTCGCAGCTCTTCCTGGTGAGCTAGTGAAAGTGCTTGGTGATGCCAGGCAGAAGGATGCTCAGAGGTGTGGCCATGGAGGCAGGACATAGATAGATGGCAAGACAGGGAGACTGTTTTTATTAGAAAAGCCATCCCAACTATGCTCTGCTTCCCCACCAAGGACAACTTACAAATTACTTATATTTATATATCAACTAACAATCAATGATTGTATTGAATTTAAAAATACATTTATAATAGCACAGAACATGGATTGTGTTGAAATTAAATGCAGCAAGTCATTCAGGAGATTTGAGCTATGAAAGCTATAGAATACTAATGAGAGAAATTAGCAAAGACCATACTAGACCACTCAAGAGTTCTTCAGAATAACAAAATTCAACACTGCTGCTGTTGAAATTCTCTTCATATCTGTTCATCAATTAAACATGTTCATCAAAATCCCGACAGGCATCTCTGTGAAAATTGACATAGATTCTGAGTTTCTCATAAAAAATGCTAAGTGCAATAAATAGCTAAAAAAAAAAAAGTCTTGAAAGCAAACGAAATTGGATGTCTCACATGTGTTAATACTTCCCGAGTCTGGGCATCAATCACATCAATAACGTAGTCTATTGATGTAATACATGGGGGGGACCCCGAAATAGACTTACACTCCCATGCAGACTGACTTTTAACCAGCACATTCAGCTAACTAGCTAAGGAAAGACAGGCTTTGTTCTTTGTGCTGAAACACGTGGGTAGCTATAATAAAAGACCCTGAGCTTCAGCTTTGCAGGGAGCCATGCAAATGGGGGGCTATTCACAGGAGACCACAGAGCTGAAAATCCCAGAACAAAAGCTAAGGAGCGCACCTTCTTCATCTTGAGCTGAGACAATAAGTTTTAGATAAGACAAAAACATAAAATCTGAAAATATTTTTCAGTAGATTGTTATGGAAATAAATTGATAGACATGAAGGAAGATTAAAAAATCAAGTGTTTATTTAAAGATTTGTGTCCAGAATGTAGAATATCTATTATCTAAAAGCAGAGAACATTTCCCCACTCCCCCAACCAATGACCAAAGATTTCATCCCACACTTCACCAAAGAGACAAAGAAGAAGACTACCACGGGGCTTAAATAGCCAAATCAGTTCTGGGACTAAAGCTGGAATTCACAGAACTCATAATGACAACCACAGAACATGTAAACATTTAAAAAAGAGTCCAAAGACTTCAGTATTTCCCAGAGAAGACAGTAGTGGCCAACAGACTTTAGGAGAGTATCTAATGTTGCTGCCCTCAAATAAACAAAAGTCAGAGCTACAGGGATAACAGGTGCACCTGTTAGGATGGCCCTAGGGAAGAGACAAGAGGCAGTTCTGGTGAGGGTGTGGATGGCAGGAGACACACTCATCTGAGGATGTGGTCAGCATGGGCAGTGATAGAGTCAATGCCATTGAGGTAAGCACTGCCCAGCGTGTGCCAAGTCATCGTGATGTACCCTTCAATACATTCAGCTTTCATTTAGCAACCAATGTTTAAGACATAAAAGATTCCAGTTAAAATTGCAGCGAGAAGCTACCAACACATTCAACAACTGAGTACATTGGGCACAAGAACATAGGATAAAACACATTCTCTATGCCACTAGCGGTTTTTATTACAGGAGTGTAAACACTTCTGTCACATATCATTGGCAAACCACTCGGTGTGTGGTTGCTCCATGAGTAAAGGGTGGAGGCTTCAGTTTGGATCCCTAGTACCCCTTGAAAGCTGAGTGTGGAGGTGTGTGCCTGGCACTCAGCCCTGGGCAGATCACAGTGTGTGAATCTGGATCCACCCTGCTTGCTGACCAGCTAGGAACCCAAACCAGCAAGCCCTAGGGTTAGTGAAAATAGGGCGTTTTTATAATCAGTGATTAACGAGGGAGGGCCCTGTCCACTGTGGGGGTACCATCCCTGGGCTGGTGGTCCTGGTTCTGTAAGAAAGCAGCTGAGCAAGCCATGAGGAGCAAGCCAGTAAGCAGCACCCCTCCACGGCCTCTGCATCAGCCCCTGCCTCCAGGTTCCTGCCCTGTGTGAGTTCCTGTCCTCACTGCTGTTGATGCTCAAGTGTTGTGTGAAACTGTGAGTGAAATAAACCCTTTCCTCCCCAATTTGCTTTTGGTCATGGTGTTTTATCACAGTGATAGCAACCCTAACTGAGAGAGTGAGAGCCACTGTCTCAATGTAATTAGGTAAAAAAAGCAATTGAGGACAGCAACTTCTTTCTTTCTCACATTTCTGCTCAGGCAAATACATGTATGCACACACACCATTGTACTATCTACCAAGAACAAATCAGTTTTACTGTGTGTGAGGCAGATGAACCTAAAATTCAACAGAATAATTTCAGTGATCACTAACTAGAATTGTCACACTCCAACACTTCACAAGACACAACTGTTTGCACACGTTCACTTGATGAAATGGATGCGCATTTCTGCTTGAATGCTAACATTAAAAGAGATTATTCTTAAACTTTGTAGTAGAGCGTCACATTACAAATTCAGTCATTATTTTGTGGTGAACATTATGAATTCAGGGCTTTCTCTTGGCAGTGGACTTTCAGATGAAAAGTGATGAAGTTATTTTTATTTATTTCTCTCTTTGCCTTGTTTGAACTGTTTGGAAGTTACACACTTTCTTTTGTTTGAAATATGATAGTCCTGAACACTCATATTTATATTCTAATTTTTGCATTTCAATACAAACTCAAAATATTGCCCATGGCTCTATATGTTAAATCCTATGCCCATTATATTTTAATCATGATTATAGCGTTCTTCATTTGTTTACAAATCCATCTTTACATTTTAATTCGGTGCCTAGTTCAATTGTGCACTTCAAACAGCTTTTAAATTGCCTATTGATCTTTCTATTACATGTATCTCGGTAAACATTTTCTTTAGTTACAATTAGGTGTCAGCTAAGAACACGTATTTAATTCTTGGGATTGAGTCCTCATGCATCCTAAGCAAGCAAGCACTCTGCCACTGAACTGAGTCCCTAATTCCAAAAATTATTTACAAATATCACTTTACATATATTCCATGCAATAATCTATTCTAAGTGTACATAAATACAGTATATTTTTCAGGATTGTTCAGTCATACATGGTTTTTCTTTTTCATTTATTCACTTCCATATGTTCCATGTTATTGTCTTTTTAAAATTATTATTACAGTTTATTCATTGTATATCCCAATTGTAGCCTCCTCCTTCAGCTCCTCCCAGTCCCACCCTCCCTCCTCTTCCCCCCATCCCCTTCCCCTAGTCCACTGAAAGGAGTTCTCCTCCTCTGCCATCTGCCCATAGCTTATCAAGTCTCATCAGGACTGCCTGGATTCTCTTCCTCTGTGGCCTTGCCAGGGGGAAGTAATCAAAGAGTAGACAACCGAATTCATGACAAAGGCAGCCTATGCTCCCCTTACCCACATGGAGACTGAGCTGCCACATCGGAGCAGGGGGTCTAGGTCCTCTCCATGCATGATCCTTGGTTGGTGCACCAGTCTCTGCAGGCTCCCCTTGGGCTCAGATCTTTTAGCTTTGTTGGTCTCCTTGTGGGGCTCCTGGCCTCTCTGTGTCCTTCTATCCCCCTCTTCTTCCATAAGACTACCTGCATTCTGCCCAAAGTTTGGCTGTGAGTCTCAGCATCTGCTTTGATCCCAAAACATTTTCTTTTGGAGTTGAAATTAATATATTTTTTTAAAAAATAGAAGTGAAACAGAATGAAAGTGAAGAGAAAACTTACATGTTTCCTGCAGCTTATAGAACATGTTTTTATCTGAGTAAACATGCCTTTTGTGGTCTGGTCTCCTGTAGCTTTTGATTGAACAGCAATGTTAGAAGAAAACTAATTACGGTATTGATTGTTTCTTGTAGCAGTCCCCTGGTGCTACCAATTGCCAAGCAAGACAGTTTACTGGAAAAAGACATCATGTTCAAAGACACAACCAAGGGTCTGTGCAAGCAGGAGTCCCAGGACGGCCCATCTGAGAGCAGCACGGTGAGCAGCTGCAGCAAGCCAGAGCAGGTAACACTGCGCTTCCGCAGGTACTGTGCAAGGTCACGCCAAAAACCCACAGTGTTCAAAGCCGATATCTGCTCAGCCTTCCATTCAAAGATAAACTGTGGATGCCTACGCTGGGCTTCTGTTTAATGACCTGTTAATGTGGCCATCCAACTGGTCATTAATAAATACAACTGCTATTTAAGTTTAGAAGAGTTTGCTTTTTACAATCAGTTATTAGCCCAGATCTTATGTTTGTATATCTCCAGGTGTCTTTGGTTATTAAGAAGTATTTTTGTGTGTGTGTTTCTTCCAACTATCCAAATACTGTAAGTAGATCAAAGATGAGCTGACAGGCATTTCTTTTTTTAAAAAGAAGTTATGATATTGCTGTGTGCATGCATGTGTGTGTGTGTTTGTGTGTGTAGTCACTTAAGACCCAATGCCCAATTTAGGGCAGATTGCTTTGAGTTTTGGAGGGTTATTAGATTGAGAAATAGAAATTAATATGTCTCCTTCATTCTATGACTGAAGTAAATGATGCTCCTGTGTTTGGTGTGTTCTGACTGGCAGAGCTCTGCTCATTCCTGTTCCTGTGTCAGTCTCTAACTCAGAGGACTATACTTAATTCAGTTGCCAGACGCCCTCTGCTCCAGCATAAGTTTTGTTACTCTGGAAGAAGAATATCCTCACAAAGGCAATGCAGGGGACAGAGTTTATTTTGGCTCACAGTTCCCAGCTGCAATCTGGGAAGTCAAGGCAGGAGCTCAGACAGCTCATCCTGTCACACCTGCAGTCAGAACACAAAATAAACACATCCTTGCTCACTTGATTCCTCCCAGCCACCTTCCTTGTTTCTTAAACTGTTCAGGACATTCTCTGCTGAGGGAATGTCAATGCACACACAACAGCCTTGTGCCTTCCTCCTTTAGGTCATAATCAAGACACTCCCTCTAGACCCAACACCAGCATACCAACCTGATGTCCACAATTCCCCATCACCCCTGTCCTTGCAGGTGAACCTGTGCTGTGTCCAGTTCACAGTTCACCTAACCAAGGTGCCCTCTTCTTAGTATTAAAATTTAATTTAAATTGATTAAGATAAATCAAGGAAACCAGAAATGGTTGGGAGGAGGTCACCTTACCACCATTATTCTGAAGTATCCCCTTTGCTGGCTCACAGGAGTAGGTCAAAGCTGAGAGCAGTTGGGCTTTCCCCCAGTGACGCCTACTCACAGAACCGGCATGATGCAGGTACCATCCTCACATGCCTGTTCTTGGTGGCTATATGTGAGCTATTCAGTTACCGTCAGTTTGTCAGCAAGCTGTTTAATATGTCTGGGTCTGGCCATGGCACAGGACTAAATGCTTATTGAATTAAAGAAGCACAAACGTGGCCCATTCTTTCATATAAATACTGAGATTTGGGCCCCTGTGGAGGCAAAATTAATTCCATCTCACAAATGAATAGATTCCAAGTGACCATTTAACATGGTTTTCTAGAGGACATAACACACCCTTCAAAGATAAGAAGACTTTTACACTATCCCAGAATCAGGCAGGACCATGTATGGTGGCTTCTGTGTCCTTACTGCCTTTGCTTATATGTCCTTGAAGTAAAAGCAGATCATTTTCTATGCCTTGCCTTCTAGGAGACAGAAATACCGGGTGCCCAGGGGCTCCCCACTCATCATCCAGGTTCTTCTTCTCCATCCTAAAAGACTTGTCCTTACAAAGGATTCCCACTGTCAGCTGAGCACAGCCCCCTAACAAGGGCAAACTTTTCAGAAATCTCTTTTCTTCCATCTGCTTTCAGCACTTGTAATTCATTATTTAAGTCCTTGCTTCTCCCTCCAGCAGACTGAGAACACACTGAGATGAAAGATAGCATCTCTTTTTTTGTTTTTCTGTCTTTGCATCGAACTACTAACATGAAGCCCGTCAGAGAGTGGACAAGCTAGAAACATTGTGAGCCACTGAACGTGTTCCGGGATCTACTCATTACACACTGCCCTCTTTCCCTGACTGTTACACAGTGGTAACCAGCCCAGCTAAACTTACCAACTCTGATAGTCAGTTTTCAGTGTCAGGTTGATGGGGTCTGAAAGCTCTGGGTGTTATTGTGAGGGTTTTTCCTCACTTAGGACCCCCCCTCTAAGTGTGAGTGACTCCGCCCAACTGAACAAAAGTTGCTGAGTGAGAAAGGAGGCAGCTGAGTTCTGACTCACCCCCCCCCCCTTCTCCAAACACCACTCTGCTCTCACCGCCCCGGCTTCCTTGCCAGCCACAAGTGTGTTTCTCTGCCCTTGGAGCCCAAATTCTTCTTTAAAGTCATCTTTCATGTGGTTACAATGACAAGAAAAATAAGGACTCACCGAATATGTGACTAGAAAAATCAGTTCTCCCCGTTGTCAGCCTGAAATTCTGCTGAGTATCTTGTCAGACCCCTGTGCCTTCAGCTTCTCCCATGTGGAGTCAGGTCACTCTAGTCACTTACAGGTCCCTTCTCCTCCCTCCTGTGTCCCCTTAGAGTCTTGTCCTCTGAGGATCCCTGCCCATCCTTAATCATCAACCCTGCCAAGTACTTGAATTGAGCCCATCTCTGTCCCTCAGAGAGAGGTCCCGGTTCCTCCTCTGCTTGTCCTAGATAAGACCTGTGATCACTGACAAGGGGCCATCCAGCAAAGTCCACACTTGGCCAACCCCCTCCTCCCTCCAGGGTGTCCCTCAGGGTAGCTGGCAGAGTGGCCATTGCCATGGAGCACCCTTGAGGAGTGTAACTAAGCACATTAGTGTCACATGCTTAGCTGCAGAGCTGATGCTGGGCCAAGTTCTTCTCGTGAACTGAGGGCCGGGGGGCTGGATGTTGGAATCTTTGAGACCAGGAATGTTGTGCAGTTTGGTTTTTCAATGAGCAAACATGCTTCCATTGAAATATTGTGTTTCATCTAGAGAAATGGATTGGTGCCCAACGCTCAGGAACCCCTAGCTATGGTGTCTTCTGGGTGGGCTATGTAATGGTCTGCCCTCCTGAGCTTCAAGATGCTGGCGTCAGTCTCTGCTTCTACTAGTAGTATTCTTGGGCACCACGTGGCCCGAGAGGCAAAGTGGGCAGCCCTCATCTTGTGATGTCTTCATAACTTTGGGAATGTAGTTCTAAATTCAGTACTTTTAGATATATGCTGATCTTCACTCTGTAGAGACTCATGTCTCACCCAATAAACTGATAATTGCATTTATTTAGCAAAGGGACACATAATAAAATAATGCAGTGTGCAATGTAGATATGACATTTCAAGGAGAATATGGCTGCAGGAGGAACACAGAGAGCACAGACAAGCCGCCTTTCATCCGGGGTTTCCTGTGTGTGTCCCGGGATCACGGGACCCTGCACAGATTCCTCTGTGATTTCCAGTGCCTGACAAAAGCCAGCCGAAGCTATTCTGTCTCACAGGATTAGCTTTGGGAGCTTTCAAGTGCTTGAATGTCACCTGAGCCCTTCCAAGGCTTGGTACACACAGATCTGACCTAAAATTTGGGGCTAGGAGAGGTCAGTTTGCATGCTGAAAGTATTTAAGGCATATGGACCTTGGCACAAGGCGGTGGTGGTGGTGTGTGTGTGTGTGTGTGTGTGTGTGTTATTTGAAGATATGGAACACAAATTTTCATCTGAATTATTTTGTCTTCCTCGAACCATCTTAACAAACCATTTTAATGTTGGCTTCATATTCACATGGTCTCAGAACTTTGAGAAGCTTCTGAAATTGGAAGAGATTTTCAGAAAGTGGCTAAAAATTGATCAGACTGGCCTTTTTCCCACCCCACAGGTCCAGCTCATGCCTCCAGCTCCCAGCGATGACCTGGCCACACTCAGTGAGCTTAATGACAGCAGCCTGCTGTATGAAATCCAGAAGCGCTTTGGAAATGACCAGATACACGTGAGTGCCGCGAAACTGCCACATGCCACTGTGTCCCCACCGTGGAGCACAAATGTTGCAAGCGCTGGGTCCCTTGGTGTTTCTGTCCTTTGTGATGCCTGGGGTTGAGCTTCACAGAGCTCAGACGCATCTTGGGGAGGCTCTTAGTCATGTTCAGCAAATTCCAGATTTCAGAGTTAAGTGTCCACTCTGCTGGTGGACAGTGGTTCACAATGCTGTGCATTAGGTCTCAGAAGCCTGGGGGAAAGGGCTAGTTGAAGTGCCTGTTAACACAGCAAAGCAGCTGGTGGCTTGCTCTCCCAGCATCCTTCAGTACCCCGGGGGCTCCTCTCAGCACTCTACCATCAGGTCCCTACCCTAAACCTTGCACTCGCAGGGCCTGCGTTTCTCTTTCATTTTCCCAGCCTGATCCTAATACAATCCAGCCATTTTGGCTACTCTGGTCTTTTGGCAGCTTGGCCCCAGGGTCTTCTCTTGCTCTCCCTCCTGCTCTCTCCTTTCATGGTCTGCGTTAGTCTGCTAGCCTTGTTCTGCCTGGACTCTTCCCTGTGCTCTCTCCCTTATGTCTATAGTAAGACGCTTCTCCATACTCGAGGAGCAGTCCCGTGTTCCTCCTTTTACATCATTTGTTCATTCACTCTGCCTTTAGTGTCATCCTGACTGAGTGGGAGATCTTTCGAGAACCAGCGTGTAAATCTCAGTCCACCTCAGACACCTTCGCTTTTCAAGCCAGGAAAAGAAAGTGGAAAGGCTGTCGGGCTTTGAGTGGCCTCTAGCTGCACAGAGCTGGAGACTAACTGCCCCTTGTTCTGGAAGTACCACTCTGTGCAGTAAACCGCCTGTGCAAGATTTCCACAAGGGTGAAAACAAAACAAAACAAAACAAAGCTATTTAGGTGGAGAATGAACTAAACTTGGTCCTAACTGTTTTTTCTGTAGGATACTTTTCTAATGCTGGTAACAATGTAGACATGCTGAAGCATCAAAACCCATCTCTGCCTCCTTCCTTCTTCCCCCCTCCCACATTCTGGTTGATTTTGTTCTGCCCCATACAGAGCCCAGGACAATTCAGCCCAAGTGCCTGTGGAGATTTCTGATTGCTCTTGAATCTGTTACATTCCCTGATAACGCCTGTTTCATCCTAATCTACTGAGAATCTGATTAAGCCATTTTCATGTAAATGTGAAGACTGAGATTTCCAAACAAGTAATGAGTTGCCAGGTCCTGATTAACCCATGAAACTGCATCACAGCATGTTAAGGCTTCAATAAACTGCGTGCTGCCACAAATATATTTAAAATTAAGCACGGGCATCACAATTGTTGGAATGTTGCCGTTGGCAAAAGTGGTTAAACCTGATTGCCTTAGTTTCTATTATCTACGTCAGTGGTGCTTTTTTGAAGTGTTTCTTGTATCTACCCCCTTCCCCTTTTTCATTTTCTTTTGTTCCCCTTCCTTCCTTCCTTCCTTCCTTTCTTCCTTCCTTCTTTCCTTCCTAGCTTGTTTTATTTTTGTAGTATCCAGGACTATAAATCCAGTGCCCTATGTACGCTTCTAAGCAAGTTCTGTTCAATTGATCTGCATCTCTGTTCTTTTCTTTGCTTGTTATCTGATCATTATCTAGGCTGGCCTGGACTTTACAAGCCTCCTCTCCCTCAGCCTCCTGAGGGTTTTATGCCAGCGAGCCCAAGGAAAGATTGGGTTGGTTTTCCTTAATTCCCTCATGCTTGTCCAGTTGCTCTGTCTCTTAGGTGTCTCATACTAAGCCCATCCACACTACTGGGCCTAACATAATCCCTGTTTTGGAAGTCCCACTCTGTGCTCCAGGAGCCACTATCACCCTGCTCTATCTGTGCTCCAGGAGTCACTATCACCCTGCTCTATCTGTGCTCCAGGAGCCACTATCATCCCTGCTCTATCTGTGCTCCAGGAGCCACTATCATCCTGCTCTATCTGTGCTCCAGGAGTCACTATCATCCCTGCTCTAGCAGCCTCACTCTTTGCTCCTGGGGTCATCACCATCCCTGTCTGGTGGATCCTTCTTTCCTGGCCATCTGAGCTCACAGAGAACTAGACCGTTTTTTGCAGAGTACCAGGATAGCCACAGGCTTCTTTCAGGACTCTGTCCTGTAGCTTCCCATGGCAGGTGGAGCATAGCTCTTTTTCTGGGGTTATGCATAGCTGAGAAGCCAGTCCACCTCAGCCTACAGACAAACTGTGAGCAGGCTTCCCTGCCTGTCATGCGACAGGCAATAGCCCCTTCCCTTGTTTGCACTGGAAACTTTCCTGAGACTCTTCCATGTGCTCCAGCATTCTCTTTCTACTTTCCGTACAACAGAATTTTCTGGAATCCCACTCAAATGTGCTTCCTGTCTCCCTGAATTTGTACAGGGGCTCTTCCTGTAAGAACATGCATCATGGGGGAAGGACCACCCCCTTGTGCTGTTTGACACGTGGCTCCTGTACCACACACCTGGCTTGATGAGTCCAGAAGCAGGCAGCTGTGTTTGTGTAACGCCTGGCCAGAGCTGCTGGCTGAAGGCCGGGTTCTCCCTACGCATGCTCCTACTCCTCAAAGCAGACCGACTTCTCTACCATCTACTTGGACTCTCTATCTGCATCATGAGCAGGGACATCCACACTAAAGGTTGTGCCAGTTGAGAACTTGTCACTGAGGTAGCTGAAGTCACATCTAAGAGGCTGACATGTCATCTCCACATAATTCCAATGATGAATGCCTTTGAGTATCTTCTATGGACTGTTAGCCATGTGAGCTTTTGAGACCTGCAAAGAGAATAGCAGCATCGGAGACCCATATTGGAATTTATTTTATTGGATCTTTGAGCCAGAGAATGAAGTTGCCTAGGCTGTCCTTGAACTGATTCTTCCTCCTCTACCTCTCACATGCTGGGGTTTATGGCAGTTTGTTACCTTAATTCAAGCCTGTTGGACAGAACAAAATTGGGAGTTTGTGTTTTGCATGTCTTTGTCATTTTTCAGTCCTGTACTTTTGGAAACTATGGTGTTATGAAAGTGTCACCCTGTGGCTACCGGGAACTGAATCAGGCATGTGCCTTCCCCAGATAGAAAGTGCGGGCTGTGAGATGTCTCCACATTCTGATAAGTGTGTCTGCTCTTTGTTCTCTCCTCACTGCTTTCCTCACACACCTGCCACCCACCTGGGGCCGCTGCAGCTGTGCTCTTCTAGGTCCTCAGGCTGTGTGCTGAGAAGCAGAGCTCTGCTCTTTTGGGGGGACATGGGGGATTGAATCCAGAGCCTTACAGATGCTAAGTACCGGCTTCCTTTGCTCTCAATTTACTTGTTGAGACAGGGTCTTGCTAAGTTGCCTGGAGGGCTTTAAACATGGACACCTCCTGCCTCAGCCTACCAAGTAGCTTGAGTGGCAGGCTCTGTTGATGTCACTGGTGTGAACGCCTGGACAGGTCCCACCCTGCTCTGCTTGTCTTGGGAATCCCATAAGTCCCTTTGCAAGATGCACTCAGGAATCAGCCTGCACTTGGAGCCACGAGTCCTACTCCAACTTCACCATCTCACACATCGTTTAGGAAAGGCCTGGGTTTCCCTTGACTTCCTGCCTGTTCTCAGTGCAGGGGCCAGTTATGCTTGCGAGAACGTGCTGCGTTGTGTCACGTTCTGTGTAAAGGAATGCATGGTCATTCAGGAGGAAGCACGAGCCCACAGACTCTGTTTCCGCCTTCTGGTGTTCTTGATCTTTGTGCCACAACTGCCCTACTGGTCCCCTTGAACACCTACAGCAGTGTAACTGAGTGCACACTAGCCCTCTGCTCCCCTAAAACCCGCACACCAACGACCTCACTTATAAGGAGCTTCCCATGATGCTTTTTCAGTTTCACAGTTGTTCTCTGTGTTCTGTCTTATGTGATTTCTACCACACACACACACGTCATCAACCGCACACGCATCACCCACTGTCAACCCTCCTTTACTGCACACACAAATGCGTACACACACATAAACAGATATGCTCAGCATGCATGTCATAGTAACATGTAAGGTTCTTAAAGACTGAATACGTGAGAATGCCCCTTAGCACAGGAGGGAAAAAAAAAGTTAATATCAAGTTACCTGACAGAAGCAGATGAGTCTGAGATGAACTATTAATATTTCAGATGCTGCAGCTGACCTGATTGTTTGACAGAATTTCTATCTTCTTTTCTGCTCCTCATTTGTTATACAGTGTTATCTGTCCATAGCAGCTCAGGTTCTGAGTGAGGGGCATTCATTGGATGTTAGGTCAGCTAGGGAGTTTCCATGCAGTTACCACCTGAGTGTGGAACACCCATTTGCCTTTTAGACTGGAGAATTTCCACAATGGGAAGTCCCCAAACCTTCAAAAAGGAAATGGCTTGCCAGAGACATGCACACAATAAGAACATGCATGTCTGGAAAACTGGTTACAAACATTACCACAGAAGACAGAACACACACGTCAGTCCTTTGTGGGCCGCAGAGCAGCCAGTCAGCAGTATTCTCTGCATAGAATCTAACGGGACAGGAAAACAGCCGCAAAGTCAATGCAGAAACCCCCGCCCACCTGGCTAGCCCAGGGAGTTCCAATGGTGGTGCTAGACAAACCACAACAAGGAAATCTTGTCAGCCCTGAGGTCCCTCATGACCATCCCCTGCCTCAGGCCTGTGCAGTTTCTGCTCCAGTGACCCAGGTCAGGTGGCAGGACCCCCTTAAGGAGCACTTCAGGGGGAGGTCAAGCAGCATGAAGCACTCCCTCTCTGAAGGCCCTCCTGTGGAACGCTGAGATGTGCTTTATGATGCTGTTGAGAAAACAGCCATTAGAACAATGAATTTCGGGAATTCTGTTTCCACAGCTGAGAACACCCTTTCCGTGCAGAGCAGAGGCACAGCGTCCATTATGTCAGAACGCCCTCCTCAGTGCTCACGGTTTATGTGGTGTCTCTTCTGATGACTTCATTACAACACTGAATCATGTTTTATAGTTATGTTTTTCACCTATTTCAGCATCCGTATTCAGGAAGGACCTCAAGTTCCATTAGTAATTATCCCAATATAAACGTTTCCCTCATTGTGGAGTGTGTATTTGGAGTATCCATTGTGAAGTTGAATACTTGATGGTAGATCTGCCTAGCAAAATGCATGCTGCTGCAGTTAAGAAAATCAGCCTCGCACACTGTAAACGATTACGTTTATTTTCTGGTGTGCACACCTCCACTGTCGTAGCTGGCTGGTTCCCAGTGTGCGCGGAGACATTCCATCTGATTTCTCCCCCTTACAACCATGCCACTCACATCCTCTGGGGTTAAACCACTATTCCATGTTTAGCTCAGAGGACAAACATCTACTGGTTCTAGCAGCTGCTTTCTGAGTGAACCATTGGTCAGATCCGTAGTTATTTCAAATTTTCATCTGCTTATTCCAAGAATGTGTCCTTGTCACTGTGAGATGAGGTTTCCTCCTTGAAGCTGTTTGTTTTTAGATACAGAACAGAGGATTAGTTTATCATGGACATATAGGATTGCCGTCTCTTCCTGATTGCCTTGTCAGTTTTATGAAATGCTCCCTTAGCCCCAGATACTGCTGCCACGCTACATCTCCATGGGTTGATACACGCTTGGCTTCTCTGCTGCTGTTTACACTTACATCCTGAAAAATCCTTTTACTTTCAAATGCCCTGGTCTTTACATTTGTGGCATTGTTCTCTAAAGTGACAGACATCTAACGTTTTCATCTAGTTCACAGTCTTTGTGGTTTAGCTGCAGTATTTGGAACACTTATGTTTGTTGTAATTACACACATATGTGGACTTAAATCTACATTTATAATCTCTATTCCATTTATTCCTAAGTCTTCATATCTCATCATGTCAACTTTGTTAATTAAAATGTTTGATTTTGAGCTTTACAAACATTTTATGCCTTTTTTACTAACTATATAGTAACATAAGGGTAACTATCTTGCTATGGTTTTGTTTATTTTACTTCCATATTATTTATCCAGACTGATTCTCCCAAAATCCATTTGCAGTAAATTCTTAGAATCTAACCATTTCCTGGAACCAAACTTGATAGCTTTGTGTAATTTGAATATGAATTTTATTTATATAAGAATGTTTAAGTCATTTAAAAATATTAGAATGTGACTTTTATTGATTCATCATGTTTTCCCCAATGGTTTTTGAGCTACACAATTTTAGATGGTTCTATTTATGTGGCTCATGAACTATTTGTGTCTTTTTGACAGACTTTTATTGGGGACATCTTCTTGCTTGTTAACCCATTCAAAGAACTCCCAATTTACTCTGCCATGGTGAGTAAATGTCATTTTGAAGTGATATTCATGGGATGTACACATTTGTATTTGGTGCCATAAAAACTAAAAGAACAACAATTAATACAAAATTTCTCAGACTTGTTCTCACTTGAATTAGCATGATTGTCATGTTAATGTATCCTGAGGCAGCAATGGGAATCAGTTATTTTACCAAAGGTATTTTTACATTTAAATGTGTGACTCTCCTCTGATGGTGCTTAGGAGACAGAGTGAACTAAATAAGAGGCCTGTTCCCATGCACCCCTGACTGATTTGGTATCATTTGGTTTAGCGCCCCCATCTGAACACCTGGTTTCCGGCTGAAGAAGTTCTCTTAGGTTAGAGTAGTGGAGACGGGAAGTGAGATGCACTCTGGGAATTTCCGAAGTGACTGGGGAGTGTCACCGTGAGACTGTCCAACACCAGAAATGACAAGCTGTGCAAAGCCATTCTAGCTAGCTGAAATCACAGTATGATTTTAAGTAGTGATGAATAAAAGTATTGTAAGTATCTCCCTGGCTTTTATGTATCCACATACCTGCTTCATTTATAAAACACGACCCCTAAGCAGCAGGTACAGGTAAATACAAGCCAGGGAATAGATGTGCATTTCTGACACCCATAGGAAAGTGGAGAGGGCAGACTGAGGGAGGGCAAGAGGGAAAGGAAGCGGGAGTGAAGGAAGAAAGGAGAAAGGAAGGGGGAGAGAAAGAGAACCTTCTTTCTAGTCCAGAAGGCATCGCATAGTTCCTACTCACATGGCTCTTGAGAGCAGGACTCCTGCTCATCACCCATTTTCACCCTTCTTGCCAAAGTCCACGGTGTGCTACTCTAGTGAAATGCCTCATCCTGTCCAGCCCTGTCCCAGGCTCACCCATGGGCACCCATGAGTCCATGGAAGCCTGGCAAACAAAGACAAGGCCATAACCACTCTAAACTATGTAGGAGAGTTGAGTCCTTTTTACCAGGTACCCACTGCCTTTGGGTCCTGTTTTGCAGTTGAAGCATGTGTACAGACACATAAGCTCCAGAGAGATACTTACATTGATTTTACCCATTACTGCTTAAAATCACACTGTGATTTCAGTTAGCTGGAACGACTCTCCACAGCAATTCATATCTTACATTGAACAGTGTCATGGTGAGGCTGCCCAGGCACTTTGGAAAATTCCCAGCACACAGAGTTCATTCACAGATAGATATTGATGGGTGCTTAGATGGGTATTGGCTGGTGTTTAGTTCATGGATGGCTATTGATGGGTGCTGAGGCACTATTTCTGTCCTTTGCTGTGGAGTTGTTTCTACAATGTCTGTTCTTGTCACATACACGCAATGTGCACCTTATGCCTGGTGTACTGATGAATGTGCACTGATAATCAGCTCTTTCTAAACAGCAATGCCACCTTTGAAACCATCACACAGATCCAGGAGTAAGCACGGATGGTGTCATAGCAATACAAGAGCAGTGTTCCTTTGTATTGCCCTGTAAGGGTCCCGGCATTTCTTCATTACCTAGTATTTACTTAGTTCCTATTACTTAGAAGAAATAAAAAAATCCCAGAAACCAGAGCACTAAAAATACTAGCAGTGAGATCTAGGGGCAGGTAACCATAGGTTACCAGGTCAGTGAAATTAAGGTAATTATGTTGCCGTATCTCTGAGAGTTCTGTAAATAAATCCCTGTGATGCTCTCAAATGTGATTTTAAGATGTTGATGCCAAATATTGGGGAAGTTGTATGTAAGTGAGATGCCACCACTTAGGCCTATTTAATGGACGTCTACTGGACTGAAAGTTTGTGAGGTGCTGCTCTTTAGGTCATTGGAATGGTTTAAGGCTCGTGGACCAAGAGTTGAGGATAAACTCTAAACCTCTATGTTGTCACCAGGACTCCTGGAATCAGGCTGAGAGAAAGATGATTGTACAGGTGTTCCCTAGATAGCCCCCACCCCCCATTCCTCATGCCCCCATTCTCCCATCCCTGGGTTATTGTAGAGCCAGCAACACGTTTCAGTTTCTAGAGTTTCTCTTTGGATAAGGGACAGAAGTCGATGGGTCTTCCATCTTTGGTCTGCTGTCCCCAGGTGTCCCAGATGTACCTGAGCCCCACGGGCCAGCGCAGCCCCTTGCTCCCGCCCCACCTCTTCTCCTGCGCAGAGCGGGCCTTCCACAGACTGTTTCAGGAGCGAAGGCCACAGATCATCATCCTCAGGTGAGCCAGCTTCTCGCTGTGCGCAGATGCCGGGACAGGGGTGTGCTCCCCTTTCCCATTCATCATGCTTGCTATCTGTCTTCCCAATAAGTACATCTGTCTGCTAAAAGGGACAGACAGATTGCTTCCAGAAGTTAATCCAGTCTAGCAGAGTCCATAGCAATCAGCAGTTTGAAACTCACTTCATCTTGAAGATTTAAAACAGCAACACACAGACTCTGCTTTCAAGTCTTAGAAACTAACATGGGGAAAGAAAAGGTTGCCATGCTTTTGGACCTAAGCTCCTGCTCCACACATGGTCCCCACATGGTCTAAGTTACAGTTTCATTCATTCACGAGGCAGGGTTTCCTCAACCTGCTTCTAATATTCTGTTTCCATTTCACCCGGTATGTCTCCAGAGGTGAATTTCTTGGAAATGTAAAGGAAAATTTCAAACTACAGAAAGACAGTTTACCCTGGAATAAAACTGTTCAAATGAAGACTTGAGGGGACATGGGAAATGCCACAAGGAGGGGTGTGGTCACTCTTAGAAGAAGTGGTGAAGGATTCTCTCTCTGGAGAACCAGCGGCCTTTCCGGTGTGAGCAGCTGATTCGTGCTTCCATCTCTCTGACTGCACACCCATGCTCAAATGTAGACTAAAACATTTTCTTAATAAACTCAACATCGCTTCAAAAAAAAAAAAAACAGATAGGAGACCCATTGTAACTCCCTCCCCTAAACCCCTCACTGATTTTCCCTAAGGACATATTTTAAGGCTAAATAATGCCACATATTTTGAGAAGGAAAAAAAAAAAACAACCCTCATTTCTTCATTTAAGTTATGCAAGTCTCTCAAGTCCTCATAAGCAAGACAAACCGAGACTGACTATGGGCTGAAAAGCCTTGGAAGTGCCATAGCCACTCTGGCCCTTCCTTTAGAGACCTGTGCTGTGACCTGGTCTCCATGCTGTGGAATAGAGTGACAAGGGAGGCTTTAGGCTTTTTACCCCTGCGTTCAAGTTGGCCCTGGGGAGCTCAGTGAGGCCATTTGCATTCACTGGGTGTTTCACTGTGCTACAAAAGTAGTATAGACAGATGGTAACCCAGATTTTAGTCATCAGAAGTTGAATATCCCTTCAGGGCTCAGGGAACCCTGCAGAAAAGGAGGCAGGAAGAGTTTAAGAGCCAGAGGGGATGGAGGACACAAAGACAAAAAGTCAACAAGAGCTCATACGAACCCACAGAGACTGAAGGAGCATGCATGGGGCCTGCACGGGTCAGCCCCAGGTCCTTTGCATATACATTATGGTTTCTGGTTTAGTGTTATGGGATTCCTGAATATGTGAGTGAGTGGGTCTCTGTTTCTTGTGCCATCTCTTTGGCTCTTTTCCTTCTGTTTGATTGTTTCCTCCAAATTCAAGGTGTTAGGTGTTTTAAAATCTTATTTTATTATCACCCCTTAAGAGCCTTTTCCTTTTCTAATGAGAGACAGAAAGGGAGTGAGTCTGGATGGACTGGAGGTACAGAAAAACTAGGAGGAGTCGAGGGAAGGGAAACTGTAACCAGATATATAATGTGATTTTTTTTAAAGCCTATTTTCAGTAAGAGGGAAAAAGTTGAATATCTCTAGAATAGATGTCCTATAAATTGGCACCAGATAAGACATTATTTTTAATTTTCTCTGCAAACTTTATTTTGATGTCACATCTTAAATCTGGTGACCTGTTTTTCTCCCAGCTCACAGGAATGGGAACAATGGACCTGAGAACAGCAGAGCGTTCATCAAGTTGAGAGTTCAATTATTAAAATTCCAGCATTTTTCTAGCAAATGCCCTTCAATTAGTTAATTAATTAGAACATGGCCTGCCTCCTGCCACTGGAAGGCAGGTGTGAGGGGGCTCTCTGGAGTTCTGACATCCAGCACGCCATTGCCACCTGCTGACGCGGTGGTCAGGACAGACCAACCAAGTGAAGAGTAGAGCTGTCCCATTGCTCCCTGACAGCATCACAGGGTCTGAGAATCACCTCTGGCTTTTCTTTCTCTCCCTCTTCTAAGCCAGTGAATTCATGTTCCTCCCGGTTTTTGGTTTTTTGTTGTTTTTTTTTTTTTCACAGCGGAGAAAGAGGGTCAGGGAAGACGCAGGCCAGCAAGCAGATCATGAGACACCTGACCAGCAGGGCCAGCTCCAGCACCGTGTTTGACTCCAGATTCAAGCATGTAAGTGGCTTCGGGGCTGGTGAAGATGTGAGCGAGAGGGCTGTGCCAGTACAATGTCGCTTCCAAGTGCAGGGAAGTGTCACCATGGCCAGACGGCGCCAACATCACAGGTGAAAAGCACAGATCTCTGTGTTCGCACAGAAAGCTGCAGACAGGTAAGCTGGGGCGACAGTCAGAGCCAGCGACAACGCTCCAGTGTTTTTAAGAGAAATGGCCACCATAGCATGGATGATTTCAATCTGTAGCTATTTCTGAAGCGTGTTCCCTCTTCAGGAACGCATCAGTCCACTCCACAGCTCTAGAGTAGCAGTTTCAGTCAACTTGGGAAGACTGGCAAGCCCTCACTCAAATATGCTAATATGCCAGTGGCTGATGCTCCCAAATGAGAACATGAATAAATCAACATGGTCATAAGATAAATGCAGGTTAACTAATGGAAATAACAGAACCTATTGACTTAATTGAAATGGCAGGGAACAATAGTCCCCCTCTAAATTACCAGCCAAGATAATCATCTATTAAAATGATCATTGGCAAGAGAACAGGCTCTGTAATTTCTGAAATGCATTCTGATCACTTTATGTAAATTGACTTTGCTATTTAGTTTAAGTGACACTTTTTAATTCCTGTTGAGTTAGTTGGGTATAATGCTCCCAAGACTCTTGGCACTGGGCAATCAAAGCCATCAGCTCCGTGCAGATTTCACATGAAATGCCTTCTGACTTATTTGTATGTTTTCTTCATTCCTCATGGCCTATTTAAATTCCACATTAGCTGTGGGATTCCCTAGTTTACGTGTCATCCACATGTGTATCGCTAAGTTCACGAAGCCCAATGGAGGGTCAGCAAAGCGTCCCAGGAAAAAACAGGATTTATGCAAGCGTCAGATGAATTTGTGAACTGACTGTAAATCCTTGTGACATTACAGAGTGTCTGTAAAATGAAGTGGATTGGGAGGGGGTGGTACTGCATCCCTCCTGAGAGAAATATTTGGCTATCGGAATTGAATCAGTACACAGAGCATCCTTGGTGCACAGAGCTATTTAGCAGGAGGTTGAAACTGATATCCAACCAAACTGACGAGGAGTTCTCAGGTGACATGAGGAAGACCAGGTGAGCTGTCCTGAGAGACTGATCCTGAGTGAGCCCTCAGTGGGGACCTCTTACAGGCAGACATGCAGAAAACCACACCTGGGCCCAGGGCGTAACACACAAACTGTCCTCAAGGGGAAGGCTGGTGGCAGCCAGAGCAGACTGTTGTGTAAGTGTATGTGAAAGAGAGAGTGAGGGTTTTAGTCAGGTAGTAAAGATTCTACAAGCGAAAGGAAGCTAGAGAGTTAAAATGAGAGCTTGTTGGATGGAGGGAAAGTCATGCAGAGGGTGGTGAAGGAACTTCCTACAGGTGACACAGTCACAGCCTTGTCAGAGCTACTTACAGCCCCATGGGATCAGGGAGGTAGGATCCTGAGGCCCAGGGCCTCTCATGCTCCAGGAATCATGAGGAAGGAGTAAAGACAAAGACATAGCTGGGTCTGAAAGATGCTGAGGAGGGTGGGCGCTGTGGTCCGGCAGCGAGCTTACTCACTGTCCCCTGGACATACACTTCTGAGCCCACACAGCTACTGATTTTGAGGTCCACTCTTGCACACTGCAGCCTCATCCTGTCAGGGTCCTCCCAGTGCTGTGCCCTGGACGCTCAGGGGGAGGTGAGTTCCAACCCCAGAGACATTGCTGCTCCCCTCAGTGTGGGAACACCTAAGCCCATCACCCCCAACCCTACCAACACTGCTTTGTCTCTGACCCCTGTGTCTGGATTTTGAAGATCAGAGGTGGGGCTTTCCCACTTCATTGGATTTGCTGAAACAGAAAAGCCATGTTTAAAAAAAATTGCCAGGGGCCTCTTGCCCATTCTTCTCCAAATGAGTTCCAGTCTCATTCAGTTCTGTTCGAATCGCTCAAATAAACCTTTATGGAGAAGTCGTTTTGCAGAGGAAGTGACAGGCTCAGTTGATTAATGGATGTCTGGATGTTCATTAAAGAGCCGCCAGACCTTTATTTCTAGGAAATACAATATAATTAGCTATTTCATAGCCACATAGTTACTGTAACTATTGAAATTCATACCACACAGCATAAATGGAAAAAAATCAGTCCAATAAAATTTTAATCAGTAAATATCAAGGTTGAAGTAGGTATTTTTCCATATATTTTTATTTAAAATTTTATGGCCATATGCTATTCTCATAATTTTGTTTCAAAGTCAAGGGAGACAGTAGAATAATTCTAGTTTTTTTTTGGGGGGGGGGTGGTCCTCAGCATTTTTCTTAATACAGTTATTTAGTGCCACCTATTGGCTGACTAGCTAATAAAGGAAGTAGCTGGCCGTTTCTGGCTTGGCATTGTCATCTGGATGTTTGCAGCAGTTTGTGCCTTGGAAACATCTGCTAAGAATGTACAGTTCTTAAATGCCCTTAGCTTTATATTAGTGCCACACCTCACATGTCTTCATGGCATGTGTGGCTCTGCAGGCACATTGTCTTGGTTCACATTCCAGCGGGGAGGTTTGGAGCCTGTGATCCTGGCAGTTGGTGATTCTGTTTCACTGATAAGAGGAGACACTGATGAAGGTTGGAAGCACTCACATGTATGCATACATGTGCATTTATATTTACACACACACCTCATGCTAGAGTGGGGGAAGGCACACAGTGAGCAAGGTAGAAATGTATCTACCGTCACTAACAGAAAGAAAATCATTCTTTGTCATTCATGTGTTGCTCTGTGGCAGGCACGAAGCAGAGCGTTTTACACATGATACTGCAAAGCACCAAAAAGGGCTGAAGGCACTTGCTTAGTGCTTTAGAGAGAGTCTCTTATTAACTTGAGACAGGAGGTAGCTATGCAAGGCATGAGCACGCAATCAGGGCCCACACTTCCTGTCCAGGAACACATCACCCATTATCCAGGAGATTCTTTCTTGTAGAATAATGAAACCATCACTTTATTGTCAAATACAACACAGAAATCCCCAAATCTAGAGTATTTTTAAAATTCATCCTATTTTGTGGCTTTTGGAGATAATTATTTGCAATACATTTGTGCAATGAAAAGGAACTACAATATTGATTTTAACATATTCTTTAAAATTACCTATTAAATGTAATTTTAAAGAAAAATGAGAGCATATGGATCACTAATTATTTGGGGTCGGGGGCCAGTTCTGGCACACCTGCTATCAATTTGCTTTGGGTTGTATTAATTTTCAAGTCCAAATCATAGAGTTTTGTAAAGATTTAATGTGTCGTCAGAAATCTAAGCTTCCAAAGCAGATGGTTAAACACATTTCATTATTACATTTAGCATTTTTGATTTGCAATTGGGATCAAAGTGTTGCTTTATAATAGTTAATCATGCAGAATGCTTCTCAAGTTGGGAAGGGCCTGCATATAACAAATGCCAAAGAGACTTAACAAAGGGACTCAATGCTTCTGCTAAAACCTTATCATAATGATCTGAAAAATAATGTCACAAATTAAAGGGTCCAGGATGAGGCCACACTGACTCAGTAGAGGGTGGTCTTCTGCCACCTGGTGGCTGACTCTAAAGCTACATTTAACAGCTCTGTAGAGTCCTGAAGGAGAAAGAACTTTCCAGACCTCCATACGTTTGGAAAATTGTTCCATCACGATCCTTACCAGGTCACAGCCAATGAATGGATAAGACCTGAATTTTATTTCTTGCTCAGTACTTGAAGAAACTTCTTTAGAGAGTATGTCGGATCCCGATGTCCACACAATCAGATGAGTTTTCGAACCACAGGTTCTCACACTTTGAGACAAAGCGCAGTAAAGAGGGGCCAACGAAGTGATGTCAGCCAGTTGTTAGCTTCGTTGCTGCAGGGTGGGATGCACTGGAACGTGGTGCAGCCGAGGAAGAGGTTAGCAGCAAGTGGAAGCACATGCAAGTAAACCTGAGGGTTAGAAAGCACTGGGCCAGGGCCACACACATCGTTCTAAAAGAAGTCCTGACTCAGGTTTACGTCATTTCTAATTCTTCTTTTTAAAAAACAGCAAGGGGCTGGGGCTCAGCTGGTAAGAGTGTGGTAGGGCCTGAGTTCAGGCACCAGCACTTTGTGAAAAGCCGGGAATGTCATCTGTGAGCTTGTAAGTCCAGAACTGTGGGATAGAGACAGGAGATCATGAGGCTTCTTAGCTTCTCAGATGCAGAATCAGGGACAGATCCTGCTGCAAAGGAACCAAATGGAGAATGACAGGACACCCAGCTTCACACACATGCACATACACATATACCACCAGCCCTTCCCCCTGCACGTGCTTGTGCGTGTGTGTGTGTGTGTGTGAGTGCGTGCATGTGTGTATGTATGTGTGTATGTGTATGTGTAGAACACTGGCCCCCATTTCCATGTAGAGTGATAAAGTATGTGACACCTTATTACAGTGGCCACAATCTGACATACTGTGTGTATCCGTAGTTTGCATATGAAGAAAGAGTAAACTTAAGAATTCAGCATGCATCACGTGGAAAGCACAGGGCCTTCCAGGTGGCAGAACATCCCCAGCGTCTTTGCTATGACGCTCCAATTTTATTATTTCAAGGAGTAGTCCAATCAAACTCTCTCTTGTGTTGCAGGCACTGTGCGTCTTGGAAGCCTTTGGACATGCCAAGACCACACTCAACAACGTATCCAGTTGCCTCATCCAGTACTGGGAAGTGCAGTTCTGCGAGAAGAGAAAGCAAGCAACAGGAGGTAAGTTCACACTTAGCAGCAGAGGGTCCCTGCACCCAGAGGGGCCAGAGGGGCCTGTGAAGTATGTATTCACTACATAGGCCACACCAAGTCAGCATGGGGCAGAGAGAAGCCAGCCACAGACCAACTCAGGGGGGCGGGGGAGGCCGCTCACCACTACCTGCTGGTTTATAAACCTCTTTTCATGTCCTGGAAATGTTTTGTAATAAAGACAAGATGACCAGGCATACTGAGAGGAGCCTGGGCATGTCTTCTGCATCCCGAGGTTTCGGGTTTTAAGTTCAAACTGTACTGGGAATCAAAAAATATTCTCAAAAATCTTCTTCCCAGGGGGATTGCTGCATAAATTACACACAGAGAAAAGGGGGTTTTAAAAAACAGCTAACTGGAATCATACTCCTCCCACAGGATGCAAATCCTCAAACGTATCATAGCCATGTGCAGTTCCTTCACACAGCACACAGTGGGATCTGTGTGAGTGCTTGAACTGAAGCCAATACAAACATTAAAATAATCACCAAACCAAAGTGTAACAGAATCGGCTTCTTATTTGATTAGCTGTGTGTGTTTTCTGGAAACTCATTTACGATTCAAGTTCCTACTGACCAGTGGGTCCTGGCCATAGCAGTGAAGTTCCCTGGCACGAAGTTCCCAGAGGCCAGACAGAAAAGGCTGTGACTTGCTCCTTTGTCACATGGTCTGCAGACCCAGGAGAGGACTGTGGTAGGACCGACCAGGCAGTCTGGCAGCAGAGTCCCAGGCCACTGGCCATCTGCTTGCTCCATTGTGTGCAAGGACATTCTCTGTGACTCTGTCTCTGTGCACAGCCTCCTCACCTCAGGAGCACATTCACTGTCCCTAAGGTGCCGGCTCTACAGTGAGACGGAGGGGGAGACAAGAGAATCCTCCATGCGCTCATGGGCCAGCTGGTTTGGTGTGTGCAGCTACAAACTGTCTCAAACAAGGTGGAAGCTGAGGGCTGGCACCCAGGGTTGCCCTCTTACTTCCACATGTACAATACAACATGCACTCACAAGGGCACACACAGGGGTGTGGTGGGAGAAGTGCAGTGAGACTTCTGGACCCCCTCCTGGTGGTCAGTCACACTCTGGGAGCAAGCTGTTCCCGTGGTTTCTGCCCAGTCACACCCTCAGTATGGGTATACTCATGTTTATTCCTACCTCAGGCTCCTCCAGGAAAAGACAGGCCGGAGTGCAGAATCTAGGCTCTGTGAGTGTGACTTGTTGGCTCTCTGGGATTCGCATGTGAAGTGGCTGATTTTTGGCTTTTGTGTGGCTTGGTTTACTCTCCGTGCTGTGTGTGAGTGTGAGTTGGTTGTCTCTGGGTTCTGTGTGTGACTCGGTTGCCTCTTCAGTTGGAGAAGCCTTTCTGCAGACGTCAAGGGAGGCATTCTCCACACTTCTTCGCCTCCATGTTGCTCACTCCTTCTGTTCTGGTTAACATCCACAGAGCTCTTTGTTTACATTTGTAGCTTTGAAAGCTTCCTGCTGTGTCCTTAAAAAGAAAAAAGAAAACTTGTCAAATGCTTCAGTGATTATTTTTCTAGGATTTTAAAATTAAGGCAAATGGAGCTAATTGGAAGCAAAACAGAAAATCGGTGCTGTTGTGGGACTGCGTTCTCAGGATACACGAAGACATCGTCCTGGGCCCACGCAGCCCAAGTGCTCCGAAGGGCTCAACCTCAGAGCTCAGCTCTGTTCCTCGTACAAGGAAAACTGGCGATGGTGTATCCTGAGAAGGTTTTTCATGAAACTCATGTTTCGAGGGCCTCATTCTTGGAGAGTGGGCTGAGTAACAATGCTGATTCTGGGCACAGAGACTCCAGGGAAGGCGCTGTGTGTGACAGGCTTGCCCACATGTGGACAGGGGATTGAGGACGAAAGCATGCTGTAGAAATGGTCTGTGCCAGTCAGCTCAGCACAGGAGCATCCATCATAGCCTGAGATTCCTTGTCATGACAGAGGGTCTGAGGACGTGGACAACAGAGCCCAAGGAGCAGGAGGACAGCCAAGACACTAAGGCAAGAAGGCTGGGAGGATGCTTCTCTGACCTCTGCCCTCCTGCTAGCCTGCTGTTCTGAGGTCCAGGGAAGGATGCAGGAGCCTTATCCTGTTTCCCTGTTCCTTTAGCATAGGTAAATGAAGTGGGCATCACGCCTGGGAATGTTCCAGAACATCGGTGTGTGAGGACTGCTGCACCAAACTGTTGTGACTTTTCCTGGGGTGTGTGTGTGGGGGGGGGACACAATACATACACACACATGCACAGACTTTATAAAAAGGAACGATGCATTCATTTAAACTACCAAGAGAGCTCATTCACTCAAGTTGAGCTGCTATGAAAGCAACTGAATTGTAAATGTTTGTAAAAATAGCTAATAAAATTGCAGTGAGATTATTATATTCAAATCAGGTCAAGTAAATGAAGATGACATGATGCTTTGCACTTTATGATAGACTGTATTTGCTTATGTTATCAGCATGTATAAAGCAGTGATTACCATCGTATTGGCCATGGAGAATTATCATACTAATGTTAAGGCTGATAGATGCTTTCTCTTATGGTTGTTATTAGTGGTTTTTAAATAATTTAACAGCAGTATTTTGCCAGAATATAACCATGAATTGCAACATAAAAAACATCAGTCCTGATTTTAAGAACCACTAGCTATAAATTGATTTTTTTTTATTTTGTATAAATTTCATTATCAAATAACATCTTAGCCTGGCTCCCGCCTCGATGTTTTCCCCGATGATCACCTACCTAACAAAGCCGTCATTCCTGGTTTCCCCAGTGTCGGAGTCACCCTTCTTCAGGACTGAGGGGCTTCACCACATGGGTACGTGTACAGAGAGCAAGTGTGTAGGAATAAGGAAAGATTTGCCAAAGAAGGTTCCATCCAGTCAGGAAGCACCCTGTGTTCGAGACCACTGTCTTTCCCCTCACATTCACATCTCTTGCCTGAGGAAGAAGAGGTTTACCATATGCCACCCAGGCGCACCTGTGAGAAACAGGAAGAAACTTGTCCCCAGTTCTGTCTTCACAGCTTTTCTTCAAGTGAACAAACTTATGAGATCATCAGTCACTCTAGAGCATATGCGAACTGTTTTCTTTGATTGAAAATAGACCATTTCCTCACACAATATAACCTGATTACAGTTTCCTCCTCCTTCTACCCCTCCCAGTTCCTTTCCACTCCTCCCCATTCACTTTCTGTCTCTCATCTCTCATTATAAAACAGACAGGCTTCTAAGAAACATAATATAATGAATATGCTATAATGTATAAAATAAAAACTCATACATCAGAATTGGAAAAGACAAACAGAAAGAAACAGGCACGAGAGGGCACAGGAGTCACAGACCCACTGGTTCCCATGCTCAGGAATCCCACAGAAACCCTGGAAGCCTGAATACATATGCAGAGAACCTGCATATGTGCAGACCTGTGCAGGCCGGTGCCTGGTGCTTCAGGCTCTGAGCTCATGCTCTTTGCTCAGTCGATTTAGAAGGCCTTGTTGTCTTGGCGTCCTCCATGCCCTCTGGCTCTTAGACTCTTCCATACCCTCCTCTTGTGCAGGCAGAAGCAGATGAACCCTGAGGGGAGGGATTTGGTGGAGACATACCACTTAGAGATGAGGTCTCTCATTTTCTGCATAATGCCTGCTACGGGTCCCTGTGTTTGTTCCCTTCTGCTTCAGGAAGGGGCTTCTCTGATGACAACTGCATAAGGCAGGCACCGATCTACAAGTAGAATGTCATCAAGGCTCGCTTGATTGCTATGCTCTTTTGCCTAGGTTCCTGAACCATCTAGTCTCAGGTTCTCGATCTGAACCTGATCGAGTGTTGGGCTTTAAGTCAAATGAGACATTGGTTGGTCACCCCCACAGCTTTGTGCCACCATTGCCTTACCATATCTTGTAGGTAGCACACCACTGTAGATCAAAGAGTTTGCGGCAGGGTTGGGTTTTAAGTTTCTGTTTTGATAATATGCAGTGTACCTACCTGTGCCAAAGACTCTGGAAGTGGAGGTAAAGGCCCTATGCAGGTACCAGCTTAACCTCTCCATGCTCAGTGAGTTATGTGGACATTATTTTCCGAAACGGTACCTTGCCATCGTTTGTGGAGAGGAACATATAGTCTGGCAACAACCTGGGTTGCTTGGGGATTCTCTTTTGGCCAACAACTTGATTAGATGTAGTCCAGTCCAAACACTGGAAGCATCATTTGGTGACAAGAGCCAGTTGGGGTTCTGTCTCCCCATTATTTGGTGATTTCATTTAGATAGCCTTACTAAACATATATATGTTTAGAAATCTTCTATTATGTTAGGTTTTAAGGAACATACAGAGACTATTTTCAGGAACAAAGCTACTTTGGAGACAGAGTAAAAGATCACCCTCTGCCTCTAACTATCGGCTTTACTCTGATCAAACCTCAGAGTGTCCTCACCCACTAAGCCCATGCAACTGGTGCTTTGTTATTTTAAGAATGTAGCTTCTTGAGAAACAGAAGTCTAGTTAAAGCATCCTTCATGGGAGGCTGCTTGGAAACATGTGAAAGGGGCTTTGGGTTGGGTACCAGTCTGGTCATTGAGCTGCAAGTCCTGCTGAACTTTGCTTGCCTCTTCTCAGCTATAGAACAAAAAGACTGGACTATGCACTTGCCCACATGGTTTCCATCTGTGTTTCATTCAGCATCCAAAGCTGCCCATTTCTTGGTCTTACAACCTGATCCGTGGTGGCCAAACACAGCTGCTTCTTGAAGGGTGGAGACATTGGTGGGAAAGCTGCCGTGAGTGATGGCCTTAGAGTTTAGTACCATGAACTTCCCATTTTACAGCCAGCATTGAAGAGAGCTGAGTATTTCGTGTCCCACATCTTGCATGAAGCTAGAATTTCAAAGATGAAGCATAATGTTTACCCCAGGAAAATGTGAAATGCTGACCAGATAATTCTTCAAATAGTGATATGATCTCTCCTGGAATGTTCATTCCTGAACAGTATGTTGCCCTGAAGCAGCAGGCCCTCCTTCACCCACAGGATCCTAAGAGGAAGGACCAGAAGATTAGAAGGTAAAGTTGGGCTAAGAGGTCTTATATGAGCTACACCTGATGCCAAGAAAGTTTATTAAGGAGCACAGTATCTTATATACAGTTTTCAGGGGGACAATACAGAGCAGAGTCAGCAGAGAGCCATCATACAATTGGGCAAAGTTAGCAAGAAGCTAATCAAACCGTGCTGTACCACACAGGAGAACTCAAACGCATCACAGAGCACAGAGTGGCTTCAGGACTCCTAACTCCAGTCTCCTAGGTGGAAAAGCCAAGTTGCCAAGAACTAAACTCAGTCAAGGCCCTGGCCCCAAGTCCACATCCGACCTTGTCAGGTTTGCTCCTGGCCCTTTGTCCATTTATCAGGGCCGCTGAGAAAGCCTTGAATTGGTCTGGCTCTCAACAGAATGTCATTCACATTCTGGTGGAAAGGTCACCAAATTCCAGAAAACAGAGAACCTCTCTGTCTTACACAGACACATTGGCGTAGGACAATCTCTTTCGGAGGGGTGACTTCCCATGAAACGTACTAGTGAAAGCTAGCGGATCTCAAGAATCTGTAAGATCATGGTTTACTACAACCTGTGTGGCTACAGCATGAATCCAGACGACATCAGCAGGGTCACAAAGCCCACAGGTAATCAGTCCTCAGGCCCGAGATCCCTGGAAGTGGCTAGGAGCCAGGCTGGTGGAGCCACCGCCGTCTGCATGGACCCTGTGCTCCTTTCCAACTCCTCAGCTGTGGACAGGCCATCAGAACTTCTTCGCATCATTTTCCTTTTCTGTTCTGTGGTGATGATCACCACTGCATGCTCGTAGAGTCACCAGGAGCAGAGATGGATCAACCCAGTTCTCTTTCCTCTCACTTTCATGTCAATGTGAATACTACACCTCTCCCAGGTGTAGATGCTACTGGAGGATGCAGATTGGGACTCTGCCTTTTCTCTAAACTGAAAAGCCCCAGGGCAACTTCAGCGAAAGCCACAGTCTACTCATCGTAGGAAAGCCTTCCACTGCATGTAGCACTGCTGTGTGACCTGCTTGGGTGACGTAAAGATTAAGAGTTTAAGAAAATGAGAGCGAACACACATGAGGGGCTACTCAGCACTTTTCTGTGGAGTCCTGACTCTTACTGAATGAGCGAGGTGAAAGGGCAGGAGGCATCACCTGCATGTGGCCATCAGCTTCCTCAGCCTTGAGCACCTCCTTGGGCGTGCTTTTAATGGAGTGTTTTACCTGATCTGGCATCACATCAAGAGCTGCAAACAATCTGGGCTTTGGAGATAAGGAAGAATTTAAAGTGCAAAGGCTTTCAAAAGCTCCAAGAGAAGGACATGTCTGAAAGGCACCTGGTGTCTGAAACACAGTAGATATATCAATTGGTACTTTCTGAAATGCCAGAGGGATCCTGAGACAGTCTCTTTCCTCTTCCTCATATTAAAGATGGGCAAAATGACATTACAGGGTATACAGAGTGCACTCCAGGTTCACCTCCTCATGCATTGCTCTCCATGATGGCTCCTGGGTAGATGCCCCTCATACCAACATGAGTAAGCTTAGGTGGTGAAACAGGAAGAAATGCATCTGTGAAAGGCTGTCTTCTCTCTGTGCCATAGTCTACTTAGAGTGCCTGTTGGAGGTGGGAGGGGGTGAGGCTTCAGGGGAGGTCCTAACTTGTAGCCTGAAGGAGAGTGACTGTGTCTTCCGCTCCTTTCAATAATGAACAGCAATTGGCCTGGCTCTGTTAAACACTGAAGTTACTTGTGGCATTGGGTACAAACAAACATGTATCCATGGAGTCAAACTTGTTGAAACACGTATTCCTGTGTAGATGTCTGGAGACTTTGCCAAAGTCATGGGTTGACATGGAGACAGCTGTGGAGGGCAACACCTGCATGTCTGATCAACTCAGAAACTGTTTCAGAACACAGCAGGGTGAGACCTGGCTGCTGGCTGAGGAGGGCTCTTTGGATGGCCTGGCTGCAGAGCCGCACTGCCTCCCAGACCTCTTGCTCTGCTTGGGGTTGTGTCAGCCTGGGTCCCAGTGTGCGTGTACACACTCCTTCAAAATGCTCCTTGCTTTCCATCTTGCTCATCAGAACCCGTTAATCCCGAGCAATTTTATTCACTGTTGGAGACGTGCTAACTAGCATGATTAATAATTACCCTGATTAGGAATTTAGATGAAGGGTTTTCTAGTCACTCGTGACTTGGCATCTGATCACTGCTTCAACTGAAGCTGGAGTCTTTGCTGGGAGAAGCGAGGGTACATCAGTCCAGGGCCCGGGCCAGAGGCACCAGAACCTCTGGGCCTCCACTTCTCACAAGGTGCTTCCTACCTGACACAGAAAACAATGGACAGGATCAATGTGATGAAGGGCTGCACACCTGTGTGCTCTCTCTCCTGAGGGCTTACTATCTCCAGCGTAATGTCAAGCAGAAACTTTGCCATTCTTTTTGTGTTTAAAAATAAAAAGGAATGAAAACTATAAAATGTCAACTTCAAATTTCTCCCCAGTTTAATTGTCATGAACATGTGCATGCATGTACATACACAAACATGCACACACACTGCCTACTGAGAGTGTGATGTTGATTCTCAGTTGTCCACTATTCTTTAGTTAGCCTAGACGGCTGGGCACACGTGTGAGGAATTTTTCTTAAGTAAATCATGTGAGGAGGGAAGACCCTCTCGAAATCTGGATCTCCTAGATGGGAAGATCCATCCTTAATCTGGGCCATGCCTTCTTGGGGCAGCTAGCATAAAGGGCAGGGAGGAAGGAAGCCCAGGCTTTGCCTGCTTGCTCTTGCTAGCAGCTCTATCCCTTCCCTGACATTAGTGTGTACTTCTCTGGGATTCTGGTGTGTTGGAACGACCAGCTAAGTCATCCAGCTCTGTGGACTGAACAGCTACTGAATTCTTGGACCTTCCATTGGTAGACAGCCATCGCTGGACAAGCTGGACCACAGCTTATAAGTCCTTGTAATAAATCCCCCACATATGTACATATATATGTATATCTATATACACATATACATATGTGTATGTATGTGTATGTGTGTGTATCCTTCCTCTCCATTCTGTTTCTCTAGAGAATCCTGGCTAATACAGAGAGACTCCTCTGTGATGATATAAGGGTGGATCTTCCACACCATGACAGGTCTCTCTTTGGGGACAGGTCTCTCTTTAGGGACAGGACTGTTGGACAAAGAGTGAGCTCTCACATAAAGCAGGAACTTCATTGATGAGCGTGGGCCTCAGTGGCTCCTCACACTTAACCACACACCACACAAGCATTTAGCAGGGACCACACTGGCTGTGGGAGTAGGGGTCAGGGACTCTGAATTCTTGGTACCTTGGGCATCTCTGGAGACCTAAGCTACTGTAGAAAGTAAAGAAAGAGGCTTCATATTTCTGTGAATGTCTGTGTTGGAAGAGGAGCTTTGTTGTCATGGCCTGTAATCAATTAACATGTAAATTTATGGAAATTGAACTAACAATGCCAGTTAACAGAATCCCTTCTCTTTTCCTACCCAGCCAGAATTTCCACTTACATGCTGGAGAAGTCGAGGCTTGTGGCTCAGCCTCCTGGCCAGGGCAGCTTTCTGATCTTCTCCTGGTTAATGGATGGGCTATCCACCGAAGAAAAATGTGGACTTCGCCTTAGTAACCTCTGCGCACACCGGTGAGTGCTCAAGGGCTTTCTGATAGTTCTTTTCTGAATATTGTGAGCATGTTCTGAGTTTCAGCTGGCCTTCATAGTTTTCAGAGGTATCTTGGCTACTGTCAGGGCTGAGCTATCTAAATAGCAGGGTTCTGGTGCTGTGCTGAGTTTTGTGGGGTTTTCCTTTGTTGGCATGAACTTTGAGTTCTATTTTGTTGGCTCTTGGACAGGAAGACAGGAAGTCATTGTCTGTAAATATGGAGTCACCTTTGGCTATACTGGGCCGACTGTTCTGCTGTGGTCTTCTAAAGTGTTGGGCCATGGCGTGAACAATCAGTATTCAGTGTAGCTGAGGTCATGCAATGAAGAGAAGAATTGTACCTCTAAATCGAGGGTGGGTATTCTTCCCAGAAGGCAAAAGCTTTGTGAAAAGTGCAATTGCTGTTGACTATGGTAAACAAGTAATGTCACAAAGATGGTCATCTGAGGAACTCTGGTTCCATACATACCTTCCTGCCAGCTGCCAGCCTAAACTCCATACAGCATTGGCCCAGGCTAGTGTGTGGGTGAGAACTGGAAGTTGTAAGGAGTGAATGCTATCCGGAACACAGGCTTGTGGGACATGGGATTTCCCACTCATGTCCAATCCATGGAGTTGAATTGTCTGCGGGGAAGCACGCGTGTGATAAAAGGGTGTGTAGTCATCAGAGTGATTTGAGGATAAATCAGTCAGGGAGCCAGGTGGATGACTGCTCGAGATGCGTGAACGAGGGAAGACATGGCATCCGGTGCACAGGTACTGAAGGAGTCCACACAGGGACTTAGGGGAAGTGTCCTGCTCAACTGAGAAATGCCCCAGGGCTTAGAGGGAAGCCAGAGAGCCAAGGTGTGTGATCACAGCATGGGGAGGGGACTGGAGAATTCATGGACAGGGTGCTGGCTCTCTGAGGAGCTGACATGCCCTAACCTGCCACCAGGCTGAGTGATGTGGGGTGTCTGTGTGAGGAGCCCCAGCAGGGCGCTCAGGAGCCACCGAGAGTTCAGCGCCCTGGAACAAGGCAAGCAGCTCATCAACATGCATTATGAATAGCTAATGGGGGCTCTGCAGCATTTTCAGTAAAACTGCACGCTGCTGCTCCTGTTACAGAAAGGTGTCGGTGGGAATTTGTGCACCACAGCCGCCAGCCTGGAATTTATGCTGTTTAACACTCAAACACACCAGTTCCCAGCTAGACCATCTCTTGTGTGTTACGGTGTTCTTGGGCCTTACGAGTTCACCTTATTGGTGGGTTCTCTTACTAGCAATTTTGGTGATTCTGGAATGGACATTATATCCCTCTGATGTTTGAATTTGGGTTGGGTCTAATCTTGGCTCTTGATTTGTGACCTTTGTGACGATTAGGTTCCATACTTTTGGAGCTTGGCCAGTGTCCAATCAGACTAGGCTGGAGTCGCTGGCTTTCTGAATGCTGATAAAGCAGAACTTTCATCTTTGGAAACTTTCTTTACGAGTCCAGTCCTTAGGACCGGGCTCAGCAGTGGAGGTGTCTGTGGTGAAGTGACATGGCAGGAGGGGCTCCTATGTCTGCTGCAAGGTGCAGATGCTCGCTGCACATTCTCTAGAGAAGTATGACCTCTGTCTTAAACACAACAGACCACAGCAGAACTCCACCACCTGCTCTCTGACTCTCTGTCTCTGTCTCTGTCTCTGTCTTTCTCTGTCTTTCTCTCTCTCTCTCTCACACACACACACACACACACACACAGACACACACACACACACACACACACTCATACACTCTGGCCAAGTGAGATGTTGATGAAGTTTGGTGAGCACCACAGCCTGCGTCCTGCAATGCACCCATCCCTTCTTCACACGCAGCAGCGTGTGGCCTACATGAAGCAGTAAGATGCATGCATAGCCATCCAGGACCTGCAGGCCCCTTGCACTCAGCCTGCCTGCTGTGGCTGTTACTCCAAAGGACGGACAGTGTCTCTGCCTATGCTCTTAGAATCCTGCGGGAGACGCACCTTTCACTTCAGCTGCGCTTGTGTTGTGAGGCGTCCTAAGTCTCACATTCATATGTACAGACCCCGTCCACCTACACACAGTCGCTGCCTGCAGCACAAGAAGGCACTCTAGAACTCAGCACACCTCCCTAACTGCAGGGCTTACTTGGGACAGGGGTAGACAGTTCCTCCAGGACATGAAACCAGCGCTTTGCCCAAGCATCTCCATCCAGCATTCCCGCCTGTGGGACTGACTAGACAGAATGCACGTCCCACGGCTCCCACAAGAGGGCGCTCTCTCCACAGCTCAGAGAGAGGCAAACAGGAGCAGCCAACCAAGGTCAAACAAAAACTTCATTCCGTTTCCACTTCCTTCTGTGCTTTTCTTTGCCTCTATTTTCTTATTTAAGTGGTATTTCTTTTCTTCTTTTTGTGCATAATGTGTTATGTCTGGGAGATAAGTATAAACTACATTTCTGCAAAGTCAGACATTTAAACCTGAGGAAGAGACTCTTAAGCTCCCTGCCTGCCGACTGACTCTGGAGAGCATTGTGGGCTGGCATCCTGATGTTCTTCAGCGAAGGTCAGGCTCTGAACTGTGCTGGGAAACAGTCATTTGACTGAGAGCAGGTGACCCGCTCCTCACCTGCTCTGAGAGAAAGCGAGCTGAGTCACAGTGGTTTGAACTTGTGATGGCTGCAGACTCCTGTCATGGGAGAGGAGCGTGTTCTGCTGAGCAGTTCTCAGGAGTGCCGAGCTGAATCTGAAGACATGTCACAAACTTTTTTTCTTTTTTTTTAAGGTAAAGAAAACCTCGGTGTCATTTAAAGGTGAATCTCCATGACTCCATGCCATATGAGCGTTTGTGCAGTCACACGTTTTAGGCAAGGGAAAACCCGATGGCACTTGAGAGCTGTGCCTGAAAACTGCCCATTTCCAGGGGAGTTACACTGGGTAGTGTTTTGCTTAAATATTATTTGGGAGGTTCTATCGCACGGCTTTGTGCAGCGTTCTGCCCGCAGTGTCAATAAGCAGCTGAAGGCGGGAGCTTTGAACAAGTGTCTTTGCATGTATTCTCTGAATAAGCTTTGCACAGATGAACTCGCTATATGTGGAGGCATCTCTTGCCCTTGGCTTTGTTGTTGCTAGTGGGTGCTTTTGAGATAACCATGCCACCATGGATGGAGGGCTTCTTACAGCTTTGTTGACTGCCAGTGACTGCAGAGTAATCCTTGATCTCATGATGGTGTGGATGAGCTGACTGAATCAGCCAGCCAGCATGGCAGTGCTCAGTGCTGATATGGGCACGCCTGGCTGCTCAGTTCCCAATTATCTGTGTGGAAATCTGTTACACTCTTCCAGTTGGTAGTCACTCCGTTTCCTCTCAGACCGTGTGCTCAACCATAGGAAGAGAATCAGAGTCTTAACTCTTCTGCCCACCATGTGTCGGACAGCAACAGACACTGTTCAAATTTGAGGGTGAATGCACAGAAAATAAACTAGGGGTCAAAAGGACTACACAAGAGGGTTAGACATGTCTTTTAGCACAAATGGGATTTCTGTTGAGATTTCCAGAGGGGAAAAAATCATGTTTAATTGGGATGGTAGTGGACCTCTCCTGAGATCCCATCTCAGGAGTAAGCACCCCTCCCCCTTTATGTCCATCTCAGGAATGGACAACTCTTTCCTGTGTCCACTTCAGCAGCTGATCCCTCTCACGTGTGTGCTCATCTGAGGAGTGAAAGCGTCTTGGTGTGTGCCCATCATCTCAGGAGTGGGCATGTCTCCTGGGTGTCCGTCTCAAGAATGGACACTGTGACTTCAGGGGAGAATTTTACTGAAATTCACTCTTTACTAAGTGAAAAAGATAAGCCTGCTGAATCCTAGTGTGTTTGTGTATTTCAGTCATGGATAGAGGAAGTCATTCTTGGGTCAGGACTCCGCTCAGCACCAACCTGGCTTTCCTGATTACTGCTTTCACCATCCTGGGCATGGTATGCATTAGCTGTGTATTTGGAGTACATGGGGATATGTCTTCAACTACTTACTCATCACCCCCAAATCCAAACCATTCTGAAAACCAAACATTTACTTACAACTTATATGGTGAAAACCAGGGCCCGGCCCAGGCTGGCTCATCAGCACACTCCCCAAATATGACAGCTGTCTTGGCCAAGGTACCACAACCTCCTCTATATGCTTTCCCTCCTGGCTGGCAGCTGCAGAAGTCTTTGGAGGCAGCTGGAGCACCATCCCATCTCTGCCTCTGAGTGAGACCACACCTCACTGGGACTTCTGTTAACTTCATCAGTGAGTGTATGTGTACGTGTTTGTATTTTACATAAGTCACTCTCTGCAAGGTCCTCCCCAGCCGGCAGCTTGCTCTGAGCTGTGGAGACCTAAGTATGTACACTGCTGCACAGGTGTCACGAGTCATTTGTCAAATGTTTACCTGATTACAACGGTGCTTTTCTTTTGTTATCGAGCTTTCTGGGCCGCAGGAAGCTCACAGACTCTCAGGGCTATAACAAGCCTCTGCACTCTCTCCCTACTGGACTGGGACAGGTTCTAATGCAATCAATAATCTCTGTGTTGTTATGAATAAGAAATTCATTTGGATATGAAAGGTATATGCTTCAACCTGACCAGAGAGATACAAACTTGGGATGTGCAGAGGGGCCTGAGGAACTGGTGGGTTTATGCAAAAATAAATAAGCCATCTTGTTAGCATGTGTATTTCCTTTCCATTTTAATTAATGATTAAATTAAATGCATACCAAGGAGTCTTTGATGAAACTTCTTCATGATTTATTACAAAGTGCTTGATTTGTATACTTGCTTTGTAAGCCTGTGTGGATACCCAGAGTAGCATCAAAAGTCCCTGGCTGAGGTGGGGTTGTGAACAAAAAGGACTAAGGAGCCTTGCTCTGAGGACTCATGGGCTCACATGGCCACTGGCAAGAGCAGCAGACACAGTGGTTCCTACCACTGTCCTCGGAAAGGGCTGAGGGATGCCTTCTGCACCTACACAGCCTCTCCCTGCGTCGCAGGCAGACAGGGCTCCTGCTGCAGAGCGACCTGCTTCTGGAGTGGCTTGCTCATCTCTTTAGGCTAAGCAGCACTTTCTCTTGTAAACTGTACATTCTTGGAATTCAGCTGTGAAGGTGCCAGGGTAGGAAAGCTCTAAAACACAGTGCTCCCGGCATTCCTGACTACCTAAAGCACCCGTCAGCACCTCTGTGCGTCTCTCTTCAGGCGACCCCTCACCTGCCATTCTCCTGTCCTGTTTGGTGAATGGACAAAGGAGCTGGGCTTCCCCTTCTCTCTTTCCCTGAATGCATCTGTGTGCCTGCTGCTCTCTGTGGTCATCCTGGACCTGTCACTGGCTGTCCCTCCACCCTCTGGACACACAGGTTCAATGTGCTAATGTGCACTGAGGCTGTGTGTGGCCTGCATGACTCCTCCCAGCATCATAAATTATCAGATTCAGGACCATGACCTAGCTCTGTGTGCTGGAACATACCTGTCATCAGTATCACATAGTGAGCATGAATGAGAAGGACCAGGACACCGCAAGGAAAATCACTGTTCTGCAGGCATGTGTCCATGTCCAATTTACACAGGGGAGCAAAGTTTTAAAAGCTGATGCCTCCTCAGGACACCCAGTTTAGCCAGATCTGGACTGCTCTCTCTGCCTCTTCCTCCCTCATCACCAGCAGCATTAAGATGATGCCATATTTCTCTTTCTGTGTTTCCTCCCTTGAATTATCTTTGATGTTTTCACCTCTGTCTCACCCTGCACTTCCCTCTGGGTAATTTCCATGGTACCATTATGTGGCTCATCTCTTGCTGAGTAGATGCTTAATTCATGTTCTGAATATTCATTTCAGTGACTTATTTTCCAACCTCTGAGTTTGTTTTGTTCTTTTTTTAAATCTGTTTTTCTCTCAAACATTGTTCCTTGTCCCCAATCCATTTTATTTCTACAGAAGTCTTAAGCATGCTTCCTGTATGGTCTGTGGCCCGCTGTGTTATGTGAAGTCCCGAGTGCTTACTGTGGTTGCTTAGTACGTCTGTTGTTGGTTGCCCATAGGGGTTGTTCTGTCAGCTGTAACTCAGGGTGTGGCGGGGTGTGGTGGTTGGTCTCCATTGTTAGCCTGCCACAATTTAGAAAACCTGGAGAGAAAGTGACAGTGGGGAACTGGATTAGGCTGGCCTGCTGTCCTGTCTATGAGGCATTATTGTGACTGTATGTTAATTGACACTGAAGACTCTGATCACTGTGGGCAGCACCATTCTCTAACAGGTGATCCCTGACTGTGCAAGTGTAAAGTGTGAGCTACACACTAATAAGCATGTACGAGCTCACTTCTCTCTGCTCTTGACTGGGTGTGATGCACCCAGCTGCTTCCAGTTCCTGCCTAGACTTTCCTTCAGTGATGGACAGCAGCCTGGAACTGGGCGCTGATGCTTTCTTCTCCCGAGCTGCTTTAGGTTGGGACATTGTTATCATAGCAACAGAAATGAAGCCAGGATGTAAGATGTTCCTAGGGAGGTACTTAGGGACCCTGATGGCCTACGTCAAGGATGAGCTCTCCAGAGAGGCTTGCCGTTTGTTGGTCAGTACCCCGGCCCATCTCATGTCAAACCTCAGCTGAGGATCCCCAGCATGCCACTTAAGCTTGAGTCACTAGAAACAGGAGAGGGCCACTACGGTCCTCTGGTCCTCTGGGTCAGTGTAGGTCATGCAGAGGCGTCTCTGCGGTCTGTCTGGGGACAGAGCACTGAGGCCCAGCACCTAGGCTGTAAACTTGACACACTTCTAGGCTAGTGATATGCTCTTTCCCCTCATGGCCATTTGAAGCAGAGGCTCTGGGTAGAAGAAGCAGATTAAAAAGTAGCTCCCAAACACACTGAGGAACAGGTAAAGACCCCTTGGGCAGCGAAGTGGGCTCTTCCCTCCACAGATGTGTGTTGCCACTCTAAAAGCCATAGTTTCAGGTGAGCTGGTCCACAGTGTCTCACTGTTGGACTAAGAAGGCGTTCTGGGGCAATGCCCTTCCTAGTTAAAGAAATGAAGAGATTATTTCGTAATTATACATTCTAAGTAGGTAATGCTCTTGGGTTGTTTTAACTTGTCCGGGCTGCCTATTAATTCTGATGGACTATCTGTGAGTCTCTGTGTGTGTCCAGTTATCACTAACAGCTTAGTATGCCACAGAGAATGTCCTGTATTAGCCCAAGAAATGGACCTCACTAAACTTCTGTCCAGTGGCGTGTTTGTCAGATTCTAATGTGTTTCTGTGCACTTGTGAGACATCGCTGGAAATGGCTGATCAACCTGGCATGCTTCCCTCACCTGCCCTAGAAGAACCATCCAATTCATGACTTGCATGGCATGTGTGTGTCACACGCAGGGCAGACTGCTTTGTCCCCAGCATGCTGTGCTGGCTCACCTGCTCAAGCATTCTGCGGTGGGCAGAGCAGCGTGCAGTGATACTGCCTATTTCTCTCAGCTGTGCTTCCCCCGCTTTCGTGTGTTCTCCTCTCTGTTGTCAGCTCTGCAACAGCGTGCTCATGCTGTCCCTGTCTACTCTAGCTGTGAAATGGCTGCTTGCATAAGAGTTTGAACAGTCAATTAAAAATAGAATGTGAACACTGCAGACAGCAGAGAAGGCATGGGGTGATCTGGGAGGTGAAAGAGACATTGAAGGAGAAGAGGTAGCTGAGAGGTTTCAATGTTCATTAAATACAGCGGGTTGCAGAGGAACAAGCAAATCAAATAAGAAACTCAGCCTGTGTTGTCTCAACAACACAGCCACGGTGAACTTCTGACTTCTGCTTTCTATACCTGGACACTCCCTCTTCTCTGAAATAAGGTCTATTTCTGCTCTCCCTTGATGAAGAAACAGCATGGACCGTGTCTGGTGACTGAGAAATGGAAGAGACAGGGCTCCAATATCACGGAGGACGTCTTCAGTTGAGCCCCGTTTCTCAGGACAAGTTCAGACTTTTTAGCAGGTGTTACACAGTAGACTGCTTCTCATTACTCTTCCTGAGGGGGCCATCTGCAGGATATTCTGTCCAGCTCAAGCTCCCCTGAAATAACTGTTTGGTTGCAGTAAGGCTTAGTGTGCATGGCTCCTGGAGAGAAGGTTTCTGACAAGGCCTGCACTGGCTGAATTACTGGGGAAGGCTGCTGAGCCTGAGTCCATGTTGACTAAAAGAAGCTAGATAGGAAAGGTTTCAGCCAGTGGTGGGAGGGAGGTGAAGGCTAGGATGGACCCTCAGTGACAGTCAGCCTTCTCCCTAGCTCCTGATCCTGTCCCTGACCCTCTGAGAAACATGCCATCTTGATGTGACCAAACACCAAGAGAGGACTCAGCCAGACCCCCCAAAGAGATGCATGCCTCAGCCTGTGCCTTCTCTAGGCATGGATCCTGTGGGGGGCTCCAGCCTCTCCCTGGTACTGTGTAACTATCGGGTTCAAATTGTCTTAAAATTTGCATGCCACGTGGCGCTGCTTTGGCTGCAGCAAAAGCACCCTCTTTAATTCAAAGCAAACTGATTTTATTTTGTTCGACTGACTGAATTTTATCAAATACGTAGAAGCTGATTTTGTTTTGCATTCATACAATAAGCTATTTTTGTGGACTCCTTGGCACAAATATAGCCCTTTGTGAATTTGTAGTAAACAGTCCAGCACTCACCCGGAGCCTGCATGACTCTGGGTCTGCCTTCCACAGCCTGCTCAGCAGGTGAAGCACTGAACCATTGCGATTAGAGATTTGGTTTCCAACCCTTCATTTATTGTTTCAAGTGGTAATTCTATTATCTGACTATTTTTACTCTGGCTTGTGTAATACAGCTATTGCAGAGAACACAATTGCTCAAACCACTGTGTGACTCTAAGCTTACCTCCCTTAAACAAGGGATTTCCATCCCCACCTCCAACCCCCAGCACTGAAGAATACCTGGGCTTGAAAAACCTTCAGAGAACGTGGTGCTGAGACAATGCATTTGCAGACCTGAGAATGTCCTGCTCATCCTGACAGAAATGCACTTAGTTTTTGCTTAAGCCAATGTCATCTGAACATGTCCCGGCATATCATAGTTTAAATAAACAAAAAGTACCTTAAATATCAGTGTGTCCTCTCAGACTTGAGTAATCATCGCTATCCAATACTTAGCATGTCTCCATGTGCATAATTGCATGTATTCTGTGCTGGTCACAGACGTTCTGTCTTTACTCACCCTTCCTGTTGACCTGCTTGCTATCCATAGGCAGTTATGCACCCCATTCACCCTTGGGTCCCCAGGCATCACAGCTCTTGGGCCATACGGAAACAATTTCTGTTGTCCTAACTGAAGCTTTAGTATTTTTATTCAGCAATAGATATCAAAGATCGGGATGGTGTCTCTGATGAACTTCTAGTTTTCAGCCCTTCTCTGCAGATCTTCTCCTTCTCCCTTGAAAATCATAGAACACTGTACACGTATTCTAGAAAGCTCGATTACTCCTCCTTTCGCTTTAAATTCTCCATGTTATTTAGTGGTGGGACACCCTGCTTTTTCATGGTTCACCGGCCCAGGAAGCATGGCTGACCAACATTCAGCATCTATAGGCTGAATGAATAATTTGATGAATACTCAGATACATGTGATGGTATGTCCAGTCAGTGGGGGATAGAGGAGGTGATGGTTTGTCTATTGGGGGGATATGATGGTACACCCACCCAGTGGGGAGAAGATGGATATTCAGATTCAAAGATGAAAGGGGTGAAGGCATCTCCCCAAGTATGCATGATTCCATTGCAAATACTGTGTTTCTAGAAGGAATTGACGGTCCAGGGTAAAACAGCAGTTTTGACAGCTATTTATTTCAAGCCTGTCAGGATGGCATAGATCTGTGTAGTGTGTATTAAATGAAAGACAGCATCATTCCTTAGTCAGTGATCTGCTTCATCATAAACATGAAACAGCATTCAATTAATGCAGGCAGCATCAGCAACATTTTGTATGCATGTGTATACAGAATATACCTATGTTCATGTTCATGTATGCGTGCACACATGTGTAGATGACAGAGTTCCATGTCATACATCTTTTTTTATTGCTTCCCACTTCTGGATTTTTGGGGGCACCAGTGAGCCTTATTCAAGTCCTCATGGTTGAAGAGCAGGTACTTCACCAACTGAGTGATTGTCCAGGCATTCCCACAGCACATCATCAGTGGTTTAGAAGCCCTACACTGTCTGTTTCCTGAAGTGGACGTTGTTTCATACATGAAGTGCATAGTTCATGTGAGCAAGGAGAGTTCCCAGATGGAGAAAAGTTGGAATTGTAAAGGACATTCAAGGTAGTAGGAATAGTGGGTGTCAGCAAATCTGCTGACCAGTGTTCTGAGCCAGGGTAAACCAGAGTGGAGCACCATAGCTGCTGTTCATCAAGCTTGGCTTCCTTGATGTCCCTCTCTTCAGCACCACATCTGGACACATCTGGATGCCTTGCTTTGAACAAGCTTGTAATGGGAATGCTTAACCACACCCCACATCACCACCTTTTTTCCAAGACAGGGTTCCTCTGTAGAGCTCTGGCTGTCCTGAAACTCTCTGTCCCTAGACCAGGCTGGCCTCGAACTCAGAGATCCTCCTGCCCCTGCCTCCCTGGTGTTGAGATTAAAGGTGTGAGCCTGCATGTCCAGCTTCCATCCATCTAACTCCTAAGCCTCGCCTCCTAAGGCATTGCCTCTTGGTGTCCAGGAAGAAACAGAAGCAGAACGGGACCTTTACGCCTGGATTTGAAAAGCGGATTTTATTGTTTGCTTGTGAGTATGAGTTGCTGTCTTCATGAAAGTTAATGCTCAACAGCCACTGTTTGATACTTCAGTTCTAGATCATGATGAGGTGAAAGAGGTGATGGGAATGAGGACTCTTTGTCTAGAGTCCCCAGGACCAAGAATCTATTGAAGCTCATTTCCAAGGAAAACAGACTATGTTCTACGCTTGAAGACTGAAGACAATTTTGACATCTAATGTGCATCTGAGTTTAATCACAATTACCATTTATTATTTTTGTTAACATTTTAATGGCTGTGATTGACAAAGAAGATTATCAAATGCCTCCCTAAAGAAGCATGGCCTGGCACTCAGGACGGCGCAGCGGCAAATGTGCAACACCCATGCCTGCTTGGTTGTTTACTTTTAATCAGGTCAGCGTGGTGTTTCGCTTCCCAGATATCAGTAAAATCGGAATAGTATTAATTGTTTCCCGAGTTGACAGTTGCCAGACACCCGTGTCAACTAATCTTGAGGTTTTTCAGAATCCATCTTCACTGGCATAAAACCATTCTGTGTACCTGTATGTCATACTCTCCTAGGACCCTCTGTCATTTTCCATATTAGCGTCATGACATTTGAATGTTGCCTGTAGAGCCAAGGCACATCATTATGAACTTCACTCATAACAATTTTGGAGAATTCTTGGTGTGCATACAATCTGAAATTCTAAATGGACATTTCCATGCTTCTCTCCCATATCTCTTTTCTAACCTGCCCTGAGATAGAAACCCTTCTCACCTGAAAGCTCTCCATATGGACAGGGACAAATTGCTGGGAGTGTTATTTGTTATTGGGGCTTCTTTCATCATTTCATGAAAACGTTTTGTGATTATTTAATTAGATTATTTAATGTAGGCAGGAATAGCTGAGTGATTCAAACAGATGAGAACAAAGTAAACAAAAGTAAATAGCTTCGTTATGGGCCTTGCAGTTTTTCTTGTGACTTTGGCTTCAGACTTTCCTGGCACTGTTCTTATTTCAAAATTGGCTATCCTAACATTACAGGTGAATGCTATTGTAGAGGGCATATACTTGTGTTGAAAATAGACAGCTCACGCATAATCACATGAGGAAGTCAAACAGACAAATTTGATTAAAAAAAAAAAAAGACACCAAAAAACAAGGAGGCATTTAACAGAATAGGAAGTCCTGAGCTGAATCCTCTTTTTCCTACCTTGCCTGAGTCAGTAGGTCACAGTGAAGATGTGCATGTGTGGGAGGGGGAGGGTTTGTTGGGATCATGAATGGAAGCATTGTGGGTGAAAGTTGTATGCTTACCAATATCCCCATTTTTACTCAGTTCTGAAATGACATTGATACTTAAAAAAAATGTGTTGATGCTGAAGTCCCAGAGGATGACCCCACACTTACATGTATATGGGAATCAGTAACCAATGGGTTAATATGGAGGAGGTGTAGAGTTGGAGAGAGATGTATTCCTGGGTAAAGGAGGAGTTGAAGTGAGGATTATCTTAGAATATTTTCAAGGAAAACATTTTAAAAGAAAATAACATAGTGTTTGGCTTAAGTGATTATTTTGGTAACTAGATTCCCTAAGGAAAGCTCTGCTTCCACCGCCCTTTCTGCATTTTCCTCATTTACATAGGCACCCACCCCTCTTCACAGACAACCTCCTGCCAACCTGGGGATGACTTGATATCAACTAGAAAAAGCTCTGTTCCTTTATCTCTGGATGGATACAGCCTGTGTTAGTCAGGGTTCTCTAGAGTAAAAGAACTTATAGAATGACTTACAGGCTATGGTCCAGGCAATCTAACAATGGTTGACTGTGAACAGGAAGTTCAAGAATCTAGTAGTTGCTCAGTCCACGAGGCTCGGTGTCTCAGATGCTCCTTTGTATATGCTGGAATCCCAAAGATTCCAGTGGGCTTCCAATGCCAGTGAAGAAATAGAGCCGCTAGCAGGACAAGGGCCAGCTGGCAACCTGCAAGAGCTTCCTTCTTCTGTGTCCTTATATACATTTCCAACAGAAGGTGTGGCCCAGATTAAAAGTGTGTCTTCCCGCCTCAAGATCTAGATCAAAGGTGTGTGTCTTTTCTACCTCAAAGGTCTGGACTAGAAGTAGCTTCACCCACTTCAAGCCAAGCAGAAAATCTCTCACAGGTGTATTGTAGTTTGTTCCAGATGGTCAAGTTGACAATTGAGAGCAGCCACCACACAGCTCCAAGGGCTTTGGCTTGTTACATTGATCCCACCGTCACCATGTCCACACATTCTGAGAACACTGTTTCATATTTAAGCACTGGCAACTCTCTGGGTCATCCTGAGAGAAGCCAAGGGCCGCCCTTTGTTCCCTACTGCACATGAGGTCAGGAACAGGCTCATGCTGAGGTTCAGCTCCCAAGTCCAAGGGTAGAACAAGACTACTCACCCCTGTGCTTCACTCAAGAGACCTGTCTGTAACTGGCCACCATAGCAATCACCATGTGCAACAAGGAGGGAGCTTGGAACCAATTTTACCAGATGTTTTGAAGAAATTTTCTGACTAGAAAATCATGGATCAGCTACTCTAGAAATGTTGCATGACCCCAAGCCACACTCAACATGTCATTAATTTGTTGACTTTTTCTTTCTTCCTGAGGACCATTGTAGGGCATTCGCTTGCAAGCAACTATAGGTGGATAATATGTTAATATTTGGGGCAATAGAGATTTATGGGTCTAAACCTACAGTTACAAAAAGACCTGTGACCATCTTACATCAGGGTAGCCTGAAGTTGGTCACTGTTCCAGAAAGATTGAGAAAATGATTTTCTGTGAAGGATGGAGGAAAGGAGAAGATTGAGATGAGAGGAGGGTGAGCATGTTGCAAAACTCAGATTTCCCCAAACTGCTATCCATGTGGAGGTCAGCTGTCTAAGTTCACCTTATGGCTTCTGTTTGTATATTGAATATCACCATGGAAACTATTTCTTATCCGTGGTGGAGAAAGCATATCCTTCTGTATACATAGAGCTGATAAGAATTACCCTGAAGCCCTTAGCTCAGACTTGGCAAATGGGCCCGTGTCTTTGTTTTTAGCATGTGGGATCCTTTATGATTGAGCGCTCCCACTGTCTCTGTGCAATGAGCTCCCACTGTCTCTGTGCAATGAAGGTACACATGAGGTCTGCATGAGAACTGCTCCCATGAGCTTCCAGGGGCATACGCAGGTGGTGAGAGCCGGGCCTGCTGAGCATGCGCACACCTCTGCGCCAACGTGTACGGCATCCCTGAAGCACAGGAGGTGTGGCACAGGGCTTTGGAATTCTGCGCTTGTGTTTTCTGTGAAGGATAGTTGTGTTTGTTATTCACGTCATGCTGTTGCTGTCCTAGATTCCCACCCTGGGAGACAGATCACAGCCTGTACAAAGCATTTGATATTTGCCCTTCTGCATCATGCCTCCTCAGTGCGGATCTTTCTGGTAGCAAGGAAAACCCTCTTGAGGTCCATCGTGCAGACAAATTCTATTCCTGGGTCCTCAGGGAGCAAAACCAGCTCACCCCAGTGGTGGAGGCTGACTCAGACGGTAAAGGCACGTGGTGCCAAGCCTGGCTTCCTGAGTTTGATCCCTCAAGCTTCAGGGTCAAAGCAGAAAACCGACTCCCAAGGGCTGTCCTCTGGCTCACATATACCAGTCACCGCCAAACACACATAGAAATACTATAAAATAAGAACAGAGTCTTTGTAGGTATATGTGGCCCTTAAGTTACATCCTCCAGCCTATAAGGGATGCAGTATCTGGACTGTTCTCCTGACAGACTAGTCTTTGAACATAAAGCCTTTAACACGGAGCTGACTCTAATGTCTTGACTCTGGACGTTGAAATACCTGAATTTTTTCAAGTGCTTCTGTGCCATGTTACATGTGAATTAAAAAGGGAGGTGATGATCCAGATTGTTCCTGCCATAGGCACGTGCTTGACACTCATGAGTGACACAGAAGACATTCAACTCTGGGACTGTGGGACCATTGGTCAGTAAACGAGTGAAGCTATAGACTGGCAGACTGGGACAGACGCATTTACTGACGGTCACGAAGCTGCTCTGATGGGTCGGAGTCCGCTGAGTGCTCAAGTAGACTACAGGAGCCTCATTCATCTCCTTCAACAGTAACAGAATCTGCCCAGGCCACTGTCACGTGGCACAGATGACCAGCACCTGTGGAAAATACCATCAGCCTCTTTCCATCCACTTCTGTTTCAGGGAGAAGGCGGAACTTTGGCAGAAGCATTCTTTGTTGCAAGACTTTCTCAGGAAGTCCCCTGCTGTGTTTGGATCGGTTGATTGCTTAATCAAAGGTGGTGTCAATGGTGGCAGGTGTTGACTGGTTGCAGAAAGCACAGTATCCCTCAGTCACCTCGAGGTGGGGATGGGAGCTTTCGGTGGAGCTCAGGTCCCTGTGTGCGCACGCAGTCATCTAGAGAGCGAAGGCAGGATTAAATGTTTCTTAGAGTCAAGTCTCTGCGGAGATGCTCGGTTTTGCTTTTTCCCAGGTATGCTTTGCAAGTATTTCTGTGCCTTTGTGTGTGGTCTCATGAGGAGAGATGTCAAAGGGAAAATTACTACTTTTAATAAAGAAAACATAAACATGTAATTTTTTTTTTATCCCCAACTCTCTTCATGATGAGGCACGGTCTGCCGGGAATTATGGAACACATTTCTCTTCTATCATTCCAGATACTACAGAAAAGCTGAAGGTTCTTTAATTTTACGTAGAAACATTATATTTATGTGTGCTTGGCTGATTGTTTTCTTGACACAGGACCTCGTGTAGTCCAGGCTGGCCTCTCACTCAGCTCACTAGTTACCCCAGGCTAGGCTTGAAGTACTGATGATGTTTCCACCTCAGTTTCAAATATTGGGATTCTGAGTGGGCTACCACACCCTGGTGTTTGTTGTTTATTAACTGAGCTTTGAACCCTCAACCTTTGTGCACAAGGTAAACACTGCATTGCTGAATTACAGCCCAGGCCTCTTCCTCAACGTTTATTTTGAGGCAGAGTGTCATTAAGTTGTCCAGATTCTCTCTGTACCAGCTGTGTAGTATAAGGTGGCCTTTAGCTCTAAGTCCTATCACTTTCTCTTAGTATCGTGGGGTGCAGGCAAGTAAGGGTGCCACCTTACTGGGGTTATCTGTCATCTCTCATCAGTGCTCTGTAAATGCTCTCCTACCATCCATTTATCATCTGTTTATCTAATCTATCAACTTAGCTGTATCTGTCCATCTGCTTGCTTACCTGTGTCTCTCTGCCCTTCTGTCATCCATGTCTGTCTGTCTGTCTGCCTGTCTCCGTCCACCCATCCACCCATCTCCTTTCTATGCCCCTCCCTGGCACCTCTGTGCATATATAAGATGCACACTGAGCTTATTCATGCAGCTGCCCTCCTTCCCGCTCTTATAATCCCCCCCCCAAATATTCCTTATGCTTTCAAAACTTGTATGTTCCCGTTCATGTGTAATGTCTGCAGAGACGATAGTCTCTCATATTTGCAGTCCCCTGTTTGTCAGCTCATCCACTCAAGTGGTTTCCGGGTCCTTGCAAACACAGGGAAGGCTTTCAGTTTTCTTTTCCAGTTTTTTTTTTTTTTAATTCCAGACTCCTCTTACCGCTGTTATTTCTCTGCCTGTGGCTTAAACGAGTATAAGTTTACATTTGACATGACTGATGTAAACATGAAGCTTTCCCCAAAAGATGTCCCCCTGGTGAATGGACCAACAGGATCCACCACTCTAAGAACACTGACACCTGACACCAGTACAAAGCATGAGAAGTGCTTTTTCCTCTCCCCCTAGCCCCTTGCCTGCCCACCCTAGTCTACGCACAAGGCCCCAGCCCCCACCCTGCCATGGCCTTAACCTGACATCTGTCTGTGCCTAGACTTCCTCCTACTTTAGCCACCTCTTTCCGGGGAGTCTCCTTCTGGGGAGCCAGGTTAACTCATGAACCCTAACCTGAGGTCTCTCTTTTGCTTCTAGTCCTCCCCCCAGGGGTTCTCGTCACCTGCTGAACTTCACTAGAACTCCTTACAAGGTGCCTCCACCCTGGCTGCCCCTCTTTCCTCGGCAGTCTTTGTCTTACAGCCCTAGATTCTCATTTTACTGACCTGTGTACCTGTGCACACCACGTGTGACTAACCTTGTGGCACTTCCCGGGTCATGGGCATTACTTGCAAACTAGGCCAGTTCCTATTGACCTGTTGGTTCTTCTGAGGGAGCTTTCCCTCCACAGCTTTCTCTCCACAGCAGGCGCCTCCACACTTACAGGCCTCTGGCGCCCACACTGTGCCTCCACGCTGTGTTGTAGCTAGCTCTTCTCTTGTCCCTGCCTTGGGTACCTAATTTGTTCCTGCTGAGTTCACTGGAGGAGACCTTCAACTTTGTGTCCTCAGCTTTTTGGTACGCCTGCATTTGGTAATCAATGTGTCTGTGTTTGTAAAGCAAAGCGAATTAATCAGCAACCTTAAAATTAAATGCTACTGGCAAGCAGGGATAATACATTAGTCTACATTAAGCATCTTTCATGCAAATGTGAGTTCCAATGCCTGTTTTGGCACCTGCCAACTTCCTATATAAAGTTCATAGCATGCTGGCGACCATCTCCCCTTGTGAGGAAGATGTCAGGTAAGGTGAGCCCCTTGTCCGCAGTGTAAGTATGCTCCGGTACAAGCATTGCCGTCCGCTTTCCCGAAACACCATGCGCTCCTGGGCAGCTTTGTAAACACCTGTGCACACAAGGTCCAGGTGATTTCCATTGTGACAGCAATCAGCCATAGATGAGGTAACCCTTCACCACCAGTGCTGACTCCAGGCCAAGCCATAATGCTGCATGTTTATCCTAACAGGTATGTGAGCCAGGGCATGCGGGAAGATGTACCCACAGCAGAGCATTCTCAGAACAAGGAGAGACTTGCAGCGCTGAAGCACGCTCTGAACGTCCTTGGCTTCAGCAGCTTGGTGAGTCTCCTTATCAGGGTTTCGCACAGAAAACCGGCCTCTATGGGTTTATAAAGAGTCACTTATCCCAAACCCTTTCCTGAGCCTCCCTCCAGCTCACGGGTTGCTGCCAACACTGACGTTTCAGCAGAGAACAGGCTTCCGTCTGGCCACCTGGGATTTACTGCCCAGTGGGCCGGGACACAAACAGGACGGAAGGGTGGCAGGTACCAGGAAGATACTAGACAACACACAGTAACAGGACAGTAATGCTATTTCACTCATTCTTTCATTCGTTTATGCATTTTTATATATGGGTGTTTTGCTTGCTTGCAATGCTCATGGAGGACAGAAGAGGGCACTGGGTGCCCTGGAACTGGACTATAAGCTATAAATTACCTTGTAGATGCTGGGAATCAAAGGCCGGTCCTCTGCTCCTGAACACTGAGCTCTCTCTCCAGCCCCACCATTTCAAAAAAAAGAAAAAAACCCTTTCGTATAGGTATCTAGCACAAACACAGTAACTCTGCCGACTGACCCACGAGGAGCCTGAGCGGTCTGAAGAAACTGGGCACTGCAATCACTTTCCTTAAAGATCTTCTCTAGGAAGCTAGGGAATGCATGGGAAGACTTAGTCCACCGCTGTGCCAGAGTGATTTCTGAAATAATAGCAAGGGCCCCGTGGCCCATGCCAAGCTGCCCTGGACTGTTAGCCTTGTCTGAATACTGAGCAACTAATAAGCAACTAATAAGGATGAAGAAAGTAATTTTGATATCTTCAAATATTAATTTAAATTTAAATAGCCATGTGGTTAAAGGTTACTGCCCTGAACAGGTCTGGCCCTGAGAATTAGATGTGAATGATTGAGCCTGGGAAGATGTTCTCAGACGTCATTTCTGTTTCCCTGACGTGTTATCTATGTTCTCTCAGAAGTATTTTGGGTTGTGGCCAAGTCCTCAGGAATGATTAACAAGAAGAGAACACTGGGGTGCCCACAGTACTTGATCCCAAATGTAGTCTGAAGTCTGAGCTCCTTCTGTTGTTTTAGGAGATTGTGTCATCTTTGCCCACAGACTTGGCTAACAGGGGCAGGAGGGGCAGGAGGACGTCAACAAATGACTCACCCTGAATGGGTTCACCGAGGCACGAGGCATGAGGCCCACACCTCTCAGAGCCTAGAGTTCTAGCACTGAGAGGGAGTCTGGTTGTGTCTTGTTCTTTGGTCCCATTGATTCAGTTTTTGCATTCCTGTCTTTTTCTGGCCCCACGTACTCACTTGTTCTGTATTTGCGCTGGCTTCTGTGATGTCTCTTTTCATATTCCCCTGCCCTGACCTGGAGTTCCTAGATCCAATAGAAAACAGGAGCACAGGCAGGGGCAGGATGCCATTTTGCCTAAACATCCATTTGGAAACCGCTTTGAAGTTTCACGATTGCTCCTCCAAGGCAGGGCAAACAGAATCCACCCGCTGACTGGCACAGCTGATAGAGATGGGGGTGCATTTTAGCAAAAGGCCTGGTGTCCATCCCTTTATCCAAAGCCTTTGCAGAAACACGAGGCAGAAAAACTCAACTTAGGAGTGATGGCCTCTGTCCACGACAATTCACAGGTCAGTTTTTCTTTGAACTGGGTGAGGCCTTTTGAGCAGAATCTGCACAGGATCGTGGCTCTTTGAGACTGAGCAGCAGTTGCGGCCTGCCAGGCAAGCTGACGAGGCAGGAGGGCAAGGCTGCACCACTGCAGACGGCCAGGATCCCAGGTCTCCTGCTCCCCCGGGGAAGTTTTTCTGATTCAGATTCAGTGCACTTTATTATGGTTGTAGTGACTGTTAACAGCGTTGTGTCTTTCACTGAATCATAAAATCCCCGAGGAGAGCAACACAGGCCCTCCTTGCCTGCATGTCCAGAGGTGTCCACCAGGAAATGCGGCTGTCCGCCATACTTGCGGAATGTCCTGCCTTGAACTCAGTGTCCCCAGGCTCTCGCTTTAAAGATGAGCAACTGACAGTTCTTGGCTTCAGTTCTTTGCCCTCCTTTGTACAGCCCCAGGCTTCCACACCCTCCTCGCCTGCTTCCTACGCCTATGTGCAAGGAGAGCTTGGGACAGTTTCCTGTCAGGGCCTGGATTATAATCATTTTCCCCCTGGAATAATGATTACCCAGAACACACTGATTCGAATCAGAACGGCAGCCTTGATTTAAGGGCAAGGTGCAGTTGAGCTGAGGTTCGGTTAGAACAGACACCCGCAGTTTGGTGGATGGACCCACAGGGTCCGAGGAGCAAGCCCACCGCGAGTGCGCCCGCTGCTCGCTGGCTCCCTCCCCCTGAGCAGTTCTGACTGTTCTCCGCAAACACCCAGGAGGTGGAGAACCTGTTTGTTATCCTCGCCGCGATACTGCACATTGGAGACCTTCAGTTCACGGCGCTGACGGAAGCCGACTCCGCCTTTGTCTCCGACCTCCAGCTTCTGGAACAAGGTCAGTGGAGCAGCACCTCCAGGGCAACGCCGTCGGGTGCAGTGTCACGGCGCGGCCGGTAGATGGAGACACAGTACAGAAAGCAGGCCAGCTGCCACACTAGCCGCCCAGGGCTCACGTCCTGGAGGGAGGGGAGAGCCTCTTTCTTTCCTCTAATGGGCTGGGGGTGGGGTGGGGTGGGAGGAACTGATAAATGTGTTTCAGGTTCCTGCTCTGCGCATCACACTGACCGCATATACATCAGTTCATGTGACATTATCTAAATATTCTTTGCCCCCACCGCTGTCCACGCAGTTATTTGGGTACCAGGCCATTACCTAAACTTTACAAACACAATTACTTCCCTTTAAATACTGTATTCAAAATCTCTCTCTTCTTTGACATTGCCTTTCTAGCCACACCTACTAAAAAAATACCCTCAGACCACAGGTTTTTAATAAACAGCTTATTTTCACCTATTTCAAAGTTATTTAATAAGAGATTTGGAGAAAAAAAAATCATCCAGCACTATCTATGAGGGTGATGAAGAGGGAAAATGTGTCATGACCGAGTCCAGACGGGCACAATATCCCACTAATGTCTGGAGCAGACGCTGCTGTCCTTCTTCCTAACGTGTCTACACAGAGCATGTGCACGGTGCACACACACAGCAGTGTTCTCAGTGTCGAAATGCGCAGTGATTTCATACCTACGGCCTGTTTTGCTTTCAGTGGCGGGCATGTTGCAAGTGTCGACAGATGAGCTGGCCTCCGCCTTAACGACTGATATTCAGTATTTTAAAGGTAAGCCATTGTGTAACTTTCACCTCTGTAGAGTTGCTGGGCTTCTTTCAAGTAGGGAAATTAAACACCGCTCTGCCTGTCTCCATGCTGTTTGCATGACTTGAGTGCTAAAAGAGAGAGCATCACAAGCCTGTTTGGTCCCCCGTTACTGTATGGGAACTCTGCCATGCTCCTGGGAGATCGTTCTGATTAACTAGCCCCCTTCCTAATCAACCTGTCAGTTCAGAAAAACAAAGTCATCAATCTAAGAGGATTTATTCTCATAAAACTTGGACCTTTGTGGGGTGGGGCAGCCTTCTCTCTGCCTTCTCTGCTCATAATGGGAGCTGTCATTTATTTGGTGTTTATGAGGGGATGGCATGGTGCCAAGCACTCTGAATGTTGTCACTTTTGATCTCACAGTCACGGGATGGGCATAACTATGACTCTTTTCCGAGAGGAAAGTTCTCAGATTAAAAGGGGTTAATCACTGTGGATGCCAAGCCACTGGCAAAGAGGCTGTCTACAGCTCAGTCTCAGACCCTCGGTGTGTGCCCACTCCCTGTGCGGCATGTGGCCTGCTCAGTGCACAAGGACACTGCTCTCCTCAGCATTTCAGGCCTTCCCTGCGCTCAGGATGGATGCCGTCTGCAGACTTCCTTTTCATGGCTATGAGGGCTGGCCTCCCACAACCACTGTACTCTGAGCTTACCTGATACCCCAAGGGGCTGACTCACTTGACTAAAGACTTCTACCTCTTAGAATCCTCCTTCCACACTACTCAGCTGAGTTTTCTCCTGACCTACCCGCTGCGCACCCGGTAATGCTGGCTCCCAGGCCCCCTTTCTTTCGGATCCCTGCGACTCCACAGATAACTTCCATTCTCACCACCCTTTGTTTCTTCTGGATCACAACAGTAACTTCTGTTGATGTTCATCTGGACTTTGCTCCTTTTCTCCTCTTGCCATAGGAATGAAATGCAAATGTGCTTTTCACCTGCGGGCGGCAGTCTTTTGAGACACCCATTTCCCTGGAGGAAGCTCCTCTCTGCAGGACAGACTTTTAGGGCCCCTTCATGGCTGTTCTTAACTACCTCTCCATCCACACCTCTGCACCCAGCTTCAGGAAGTGCCTTGTTGATATTCTCATCACCCTGAAGAGGATGGGCACTTTGTTGTGTCCTGCTGAAGACAGGCTAAGTCCATTTGTCACTTACCATGTAACCGTAACTGTTCTCTCTGCTCATGCCACCCTCTGTCCCTCACCTTCCACATGTTGGTCACTCTTCAGATCTCCTCAATCGTATGAACCTGAAACTCTGGGGGTACTGTCCCCTAGAAAGCTGTTCTGTTTCCCTGCCTTACTGGGCTGCTCCACACCAATGCTCTCGGCCTTGCTCTCTCAAGAGAGTGAAGTTCCGTGTTGTCTCAGCAGAGTCTCCTCTCTATTTCCTGTCCCTACAGCTGTCTCTCCTGTCCCTGCTACCTGCTCAGGCTGAGACTCAAGGCCAAAGAATTTGTGACCTCCATTCATACTCTCTCTCCATCAGGAGTACTATACTGGCTCTGTGGGTACACCAGGTCACCCTATCCCTCTCCCCTGAGTTCCTTCTCTGGTCTTTTCACTCCAGAAGTTCTGCTCTCTCATGATCTCCATCACTCCATTTGAGAATAACAGGTACTTCTTCCCGAAGACTCATTCTTGTCTCCTAGCTCCACAGGTATCTTCTGATTGATTTTAGCATGACTTTCCAGACCAGCAGCTATTCAAATGCCCTGGGCCAGTTCAGTGCCCAGTTAGTGAGCTGTTATTATAAAACTCACACCCAAGACCCTGAGCCAGCTTGACTTCTCTCTGACTTGAGAGCAAATGGCTCAGCTGCAGAGAGAGGTATACAGCAGCCTGGTCAGAAGGTACAGTGAGAAGTCAAGGCACTGGACACTCTCTGTAGCTGGCAATGACTGGCAGAATGTTTGGACGTGTATGGATGTCACAGAGAACGAACAGGACAGACAGTTGCATTGGCTTCTGCTGAGGGGGACCACTTTTCCTTATACCTCCTCTTCCTTCTGCTCTTCTAGGAGACATGGTAGTCCGTCGGCATACCACACAGATGGCTGCATTTCACCGAGATCTCCTGGCCAAGTCACTGTACAGTCGTTTGTTTGGTTTTCTGATGAACGCCGTGAATTGCTGCCTCCAGAATCAAGATGAATATAAAAGGTAGGAGCTGTAGGTGGCTGCGCCTGTGCTGGCTTGTCACACACAACTCAGGAGCTGTAGACACTGGCCAACCACGCACAACTAAAGGGATATAGATCCTGCCTCTCCCTTTATCCAGCGACCTGTAATTCAGGTGATGGGTCCCATGCCATCCTGCCATGCACACCTAAGGCCTTACCTCGGAGAGATGCTTTGCATTATAGCATTGCCCAGAGGCGGGCTTCATTCATGCTTCATTTTAGCAGTTCACCGGAAGGTATTAGTAATTATGCTTTAGAGATCTAAGCCCCACCCCCTCCCACCCACCAGCACTGATGGATGAATCAAACTGTCTCTCACGCATAGATATGCAAATGTGTTCTCTCTAGAATGAAGGTATAGATGTGGCCTTTTGTGTGCCGAGAAGAATAGAAATTTTATGAGTCTAGGAACAAGACAGTCTAAGAATATCTAGAGCTCAGGAGTTGGTTGAAAGCCCACGTGTGTCTCTTTCAGAAGCAGTTTGATGGTGTGTGTAATTCTGCCTTGAGATTCCTTACTTACTTCATGGGTTATTTGACAAAGGGGTTCTGTAGTAATCCTCTCAGCTCAGACCCTTAATCATCTCTAAGCAGGAGCTTTTCGGGGCTATTTGATCATCTAAAAATTATAGATTTCCATGGCATTTTGTCAATGAAAAACTCCATTATTATTCTTGTCACTGGCAATGACCTTGAATGGACATCTGAAAGTAGAATTTCACTCAGAAGCCTTCACAGGCTTGCTTGTCTTTCAATGAAATTCTCTGAGAATTTTTCTGTTGTCCTAGAGTTCTTTACCAGATCCCGGGATTAAGCCATTTTGGGAAAATATTAAAATTAACATCAATTAGTGGGAAAGCTCTGAGATGAGCACAGACATTTCAGGCTTTGAACTAAGGGATGTTAAAATTCTTCAGATGTAGCCGTGCAGAAACTCAGCACTCAACACTTCATGTCTTCAGCACCTCCCGGGCAGTTTAGGAGGCTCCAATACAGCTGTCTCTTTCTCCAGTGTGATGTGGACTCACGCCTGCCTCTTTGGTATAATGAGGACTTTAGCTCTTGCTTCTCTGTCTTGTGACGAGTTGGTCTGTGGTCCTCCATCCTAGCTAGCCTCGCCCTCTTTGTGATGCAATTCCCAGGAGAAGGTGCTTGAAAAAGTAAAGGTTTGCTCTTGTTTCTGGGTTGGAAGGGAAGCCTGGGGATAGAATCGGTTAGCTCAAGACACCTTGCTTAAGAGTCAGTGTGATCCACCTGGCTTTCTCCATTTTACTCCTAATTTGGTCCAGGACGATAGCCGGTGGGATGGTTCTGTCCATATCATGGAGAGTCTTCTTCCCCTCAGTCTGTCTCACAGGTATACACTCCCAAAGACGGACCTCACTGATGCCCCCATGTAGTTCTTGATACAAGCAAGTTGTCGACAGAAATGAGATGTCAGGCCTGCAAATGTGATGACCATTCACAGCTGACACCCATGTGTTAAGCTGACCAAATTAACCTTACAGGAAAACATTAGCACCCTTGCTGATGGTGCTAGTGATCAGTTAATGTTTAATTAAAGCTTAAACCTGGGGACTTCTAGAAAATTTCCACTTGACATTTGAACCCTGCAGAGTCTTGAATTTATATGCTTGGAAACAGGTATCTGAAAGAGAGGAAATGTGGCCTTCTTAGCGGTGGACATTGTGTCTGGTGTATCAGAATGGAAAAGTGGATGACCGCCTTAGGAGTTGAAGATCTCTGTAAGCAAATACATGAGAATGAGAAATCACAAACTATTGCTATATGCCCCATCTCTAAGACACAGTAGATCCTTGTAATAACTGATTTTTTTTTTCAAGAATCACCTGAAGTTGGGTTTAAATCCCCTAGCAATGCAAGGAAAAGGTTTTTTATCTGCAGTATTTCTAACTCTTAGAGATTCTCAGAGCACTGCAAGTTCTGAAGATCTCCTTTTTGAGTCAGAAAGGGCAAAGATATCTGCACAAGTGTACAATAGCTTCTTGAATTCTCCAGTCCTCCTTTGTTTTAAAGTATCAAAACTGTGTGCAAGGCAGTAAGTTTAAAAGTTTTAACTCTAGTGGTTAAAGCTGGCAAGCACATGGAAGTGATGGGCTGGAGTATTTCGACACTGTGTTTTCTTGTGACAATTTCAAGTGAGCAAGGATGCTGATGAGCTACACATTAAGGCACTATGGAAGGAGCCAGGTGAAGCCAAAGTAGATCAAGTACCTTCTCCTGGAATGACTGCCTCATTTCCTAAGTAAAATGGGTCTAATATGAAAAAACAAAACAAAACAAAAAACTGTTCTTTTCCTGATTCCATGAAGACTTATTTCTATGAGGAAACCTTGTGTCCTCAGGGGATTTTCGGTGGCTAGTTAGTGGAGATGAACGCAGACTGTCTCCCAGTTTGCCTGGACAAGCCATTCTGGAAGATTAATGGGAGCTTCTCCTGGGCTCAAATCTGTTGTGACCTTGACATCCGAGTGACTCTCTCAGGATGCATTAGGCCATGGCTGAGGCAGGTCAAACCTGAAGCACATTGGAATAGTCTGTTAGGCTCCGTTCCAAGTGACACGACACCAGGAGGCAGAAAGAGCTAAGAACAGTAGCACCGAGAGCACCAGGACCTCTGCAGCCACCACACTTCGTGCTTCTTTGAAATCCTCTCAAAGTGTGTGTACACAAGTGCCTGCTAAATAGCTAAAACCTAAAAGGTAAAATGGGAGCTTCCCTTGCAGTCCTTCCTCCCAAAGCCTTTCCCTTAGGAAGAAAAAAACCAAACATATTTTAAAACCATAGTTTTCAGATGTGAATCCTTCAGAGGACATTGCTTTTTCTAAGCCATGATGTCTTGCCTGTGAGAGGAGTAGATGGCAGTGCTGCTATTAGGAACTGGCCTAGCCTGCAGCGGCGCTTTCCACACTTGCTATGCCCGGCCTGCTGCAAGAGGACCCCTGCCTCCCCGACCCCCACCGTCTGTGATCCTCAACTCCAGGTCACTCCTGATGCCACCTGCCTCCTCTAGGGATACTATTGTTCTTCCTGGCTTGGAATCAGCCATGGAAAGAGGCAAAGGGAGTCAAAAGAGCAAGTTATGTGCTAGCGCTCCCAGAATGTGGCTTGTCCACCAGGTCCTGATGTAACGGAACCCACCCTGCCCTGAGAAAGCAGCAGTGGCCAGAACGTGCTCTTACAGAGCCCAGCAATGGACAGCTGCAGGCATTCTTGCCCAGGTCACCTCCGGTGTCCAGTGAGAAGCAGCAGTGCTGCAGTGTCTGCGAGACAGATATGTGGCGGACTGTCTGTCTGTGGAAAGAGACCTAGCATGCCATCACACCTTCAGGGGCACACAGAATGGCACTGAGAGCTGTCGGACCCCCAAGATAAGGCTCCAGCCAATGCAGATGACACAGACCTGGAACTCCTATGTTTAGATGGATTCCTGTTGTTAAAACCATGCAGCCAAACCTGGATGACCCCTGGAGGTGTGGAGAACACTCTTGCACTCCATTTGTGCCTCTGTTACCTTCTAGTGCTGTGAAGAGACACCATGGCCAGGACACTTAATAAAAGGAAGAATTCTTCCTGACTTATAGTTCTAGAGTATGAATCCATAACCATCATGGTGGACATCACCAGGCAGGCATGGAGCAATAGCTGCAAGCTCACCTTTTGAGACATAATCCAGAGACAGACAGAGCTAACTGGGAATGGTACAGGTCTTTGAAGCATCAAAGCTCAACCCCAGTGACACACCTCCTCCAACAAGGCCATGCCTCCTAATCCTTCCCAAACAGTTCTACCAACTGGCGACCAAGTATTGATACATAAGGGACTACGAGCCTACAATCTGGCTGAATGAAGGCAATCCCTCACATGACAAGGTATCAAGGCGACGAAAAGTCAGCCAGCACAGGACCTGAGCAGAGGACATGGTGGATCTTGGTGGTGTGTGCTCCACAGAGAAGGGTATGGGTACTCCTGTGCCTCTGAGAGTGGAGAGAAGTGAAGACAGAGAGGAAGGGCTCAAGGTTTGCTGTGTAAAAGGACAAGGGCTTTCTCCAGGAGGCCGGAGGTCATTGCCCCGTCTTGCCATTTGCTCCCTGTTCTGAGGTTGATTGTTGGATGGAGGAGACTGGTGAACCATTTCTCAAGCTGTGCAGTCTCCCTTCTGCTGACCACTATACACACTTGGAGAAATGTATGTTTGACCATGTGCTGTTATAAAGAGACACTGTGGCCAAGGCAACTTACAAGAGAGGGCATTTAGCTGGGAGGTTGCTAGTAGATTGAGAAGGTGGATGTGTGGTCACAGTGGTGAAGGAGCCTGGCGCTGGAGTGGGCTAAGAGGTCATGTCAGATCACTAAGGCACAGGCACAGAGAGAGACTGTGTCTGGCATGGGCGTTTGAAACCTCAAAGCCCACCTCCAACAACACACCTCCTCCAACAGGGCCATGCCTACTCCAACAAGGTCACACTTCCTAATTGTTGCCAAAAAGTTGCACTAACTGAGAACCAACCCTTCCAATGTGTGAGGTCTGGAGACCACGCCGGTTCAAACCACCACGCTGTATGGTGACTGGCAGTCACTTGCCCTCCCTCTCCCACTCTTATTTGACTTTTAGCTTATTATACACTTATAATAATAGCTTATTTTACACTTGTTATATTCCAGGAAAGGACACACTATCTACCCTTATTTGATAAATACAAAAAACAGGAGACTGTGAAATGTGTAGAGAGCAGAAGTGTGTCTAAGAATCCAGTGGAACTGTTACTTTGTAATGAAATCTGACTTTTCCTCCTGTAATCCTTTACTGAAATGACAATAAAGATTTAACTCTCAGAGTCCCAGTTTATAAAGGTACCCTCAGGAAAACACAAGGCAAATGAAAGGCTGCAGAAAATACACAGTAAAAATCTAGAAATCAGCACAATTGAGCACTGTTTAAAAAAAAAAAAGAAAAGACAGTTTTACACATTCTTTTGTTAATCCCATCGAAAGCACTTAATTCTTAATAAATGGGCTTATGCTATTAATTTTTAAATGCATCATAAAAATAGTAAAATGCCCAATGTGCATTTGTTAGAAAATGAAGCAAGTCTCTCTCAGACCTTCTTTTTCCATTTAGTGAGTAATAACACTCTTTATCATGTGTCAACTTTAATCCTTTGTTAGAAAAGATTGAATAATCAAGAGGAGCACAAAGTTATGTGGAAGGGAGATGCCTCCTGCAGCCTCAGGTTAGCATGGATAACACTTGATGTTCCATTTTTAATGAAACAGAACTAAAAGTTGGAACTGAAAGTAAAGGTCTCTTGAGTTTCCTGTCACAGAGCTGCCTCGGTGTTCCTCTGGCTCTCCAGACATCCTCTTTTCCTAACTGCAGAAGGACAGGAGCTGATAGTGCAGAAGTGCAAGCCTGAAGTATATTTTCTGTGCTTCGTTTTTAAACTCCATGTTGGTTTTGCGATTTCACCACGCCAACCCATCAAGAATAGTCTCATTGCTTTCACTTGCTGAATTAATTCCCGTGGACGCAGAAACCTCATCAGCAGATGGCTGCTAGGTCTCCTTCCACATTTTTCTCAGCTGCCAGCAGCGCTGCATCCTGTGCACAGTTTTTGGTTCGTGCTCAGGATTCCCCTGGGCTGGGCTTTAGTGGCAGAATTGCAGTCAGGGCATGAGTCTGCAATTCTCTGACTGAGCAGCGACTCCTCCAGCAAGACAGCTGTGTACTGCAGCCTGGAGACCATCACAGAAGTTCGGCATAGCTCAGTCTTACTTCAGGGCCTTAGCATAGGTAGTCCTCTCTTATGATGAGGTGATTTTACATTTTCCCTAAAACTGAGATTTTCAGCAGACCATAAATATTATTTCATACATGAGGGACTGAAGGCATTTCATATTTGGCCTGGGCACTCTTAGCATCCATACTCAGTCCCTCTCGCTTTTGATCTGACGAAAATGATATCAATAGTATTTTTGAATGACTTGGTTCCTTTTAGTAGATTCCGGTTTTCTCCCTTGTTTTGGTGATCTTTATTCTTCCATACATTCTGCACTAATTTTGTTTGAGGACACTGTGCAGATGCGCATCCACAGATGACTATCAGGGAGCCCCTCCCTCTTGGACTATCACTTCTGCAGTGCAGCATGTGCCCATGTTCTTTCCTTAGTCAGCAATGCCGGCTGCTTTCCCTTCTCCTTGCTCACTGTTCCTCCCTGGGTTTCTCTCTTGGACGTTTCAAGTCACTTGAATGTTACTGTGAATGCTGCTCTGTTACGTTTCAGTTTATTGAACTGCTGAATGGAGAAGTTTATTGGAGCTTGGGCTTCTATCTAGAAAGCCTGAATTCTGTCCAGGCTTTTCTGATTCACTTTGACTGGTTTTTAATGGAATAGCTTGATATTTTCTAATGAATAATCAGAGGAAGTTTCTTCCCTCTGGACCTCTTGTTTCTCTTGCATTCTTATTGCACTGACCAGCACTAACAGAGTTGAAAATGTGTGATGGTGCAGCTTGCCTTGTTTCCAGAATAAGGACAATATTGCTTCTGCAATGCCTTTACTTAAAATTTCGGAAGTTAATGTTTTCTGGGGAGCTCTTATGTTTCATCTAAACTTTTAAAAATCCTATTGGAGGATAACAATCTCATCACTTGCTTTGATGTGTGTGTTTTAAATTAAATTTTAAATTCTTTTTTTTTAATTTATTTATTTTTATCTCAATCACAGGTTAGGTACTTTGAATCCCAGGCGTAGCCCTCTCCCTCAGTCCCTCCTACCCTCCCACTCCCTTCCTCATCTCCCTCCTCCCCGCCCTCTCCAAGTCCACCAACAGGGGAGGACCTCCTTCCCTTCCATCCCACCCCAGCTTATCCTGACTCCTCAGGGCTGGCTGCAATGTCCTCCCCTGGGATCTAGCCAGTCTGTCACTCCCTGGCTTGTATGGGGGAGGGTCAAAGAGTCAGCCATCAAGATCATGACTGAAACAGTCCCTGTTTCCCTGCATAGGGTCTTCTGTCCTACACCGAGCTATCATAAATTTTAAATTCTTAATATGAGACTTTGTTTTAGTTTTTGTTTGTTTTGCTTTAAGACAGGGCGCCATAGCCCTAGTTGGTCTGGAGCTCAGGAGGCAAATCAGACTGGCCTCAAACTCACAGAGATCTGCTAGGAATCCAAGGGCTAGGAATAAGGCATGCGCCTCCATACCAAGCGCTTTTTTTTTTGAGTGTGTATGGGGGGGAGCTAATATGTATGAGTTCTGTTTTTATGTCAGTTTCACTTCTTCCCCCACAACTCCTCCCATTTTCCCTGTACTCCCTGTCAAATTCATAACCCCCCCCTTTAACACACATACACACACACACACACACACACACAACTCACTAAGTCCATTTTTACTTTAAATATACTTTTAGTTACCTTAAATGTTTTATTGTTTAGTAAGTGTTTTCATGTAGGTATGTGTACTGCGTGAGAGCCTGGTGGTCTCAGAAGTTAGAGGAACCACCAGGCCCCATGGAAGTGTAGTTACAAAGAGTTATGGGCCCATGGAGTCACTGGGGACCAAAGCTGGTCCTCTATGAGTAGGCAGTGTTCATAAGCCCTGAGCCATCGAGTTAGCCCCATTTTATTTCTTCTGTAGATTCGTTCTCCCTGTAAGGTCACCAGCCCTGCTTGGTCTAGTTTGTTTTTGTTTTCATGAGTGAAACAAAATTCGACTTCTTTCTCCTGATAGACCCTTGGCTGTCAAGTCACACAAATGACCGTGCGGGGTAGTCTGTTTCTCTCTTCTAGACAGTGTTCCTAAAGGCATCTGGTCTTAGGGAACAGGCTGACTGTGACCAAGTAATTTTGTTTCTTTTATGAGTCACACATGCTTCCCACAAAGTTTCTCATTTTAAGGCTTTAAACTTACTCTGTGTCAATTGCAGGTGTGTCTCTATGGTCTTTCAGTAAGTTTTGACTGTAGTGGTCATTTTTGCACCTCTCATAGTTTGTGCACATCTTTGGTCTGGCTCAAAACTAGTCTGTAAGAATTGTTTCTAGAGAAACTTTGTTTGTTGTTTGACTGTCAAGTCTCCAGTGCTTTTGTCTTAACTGTTTTATAGTTGATTTTGTTCTCATTTTTGCTCGTTTTAAGCATTACTCTTTTGTTTTCTGAGCTTACAAGTTGAATGTTTGTTTGGTGTTTTTCAATGATTTTCTTTTCTCTGGGTCTATAAATTACCCACTAAGTACCTCTGAGTTCATTGCACAAGTTTTCTATGTATTTCAGTTCTAAATATTTTGTCTTTCTGCTGTTTCAGAGATGTAGTAACAAGCAGCTTGTCAGAGGAGTGAATCTGACACACTGTGTTTCCCTCCATTCAAAATGAAAATTTTCTTTTCATTAAATAAAGATATTTCTTTGATCCTTATGAATACAGTACAAGTAACTTCTATTTCTGGGTAGACTTATTTAAATCATTCTGCTGATTACCATGACAACCCAAACTCTGTAATTTAGCAAATATCTGAAGCAAAACCTGTTCTCTAAATAAGCCTCTTGCTTCATCTCCTCCCCCTGCCCCACACATAGACAAGACCATCTTCCTCTGTAACTGCAGTTGCTTTGCATGGCCCTGTGTGAGCATTTCCATTTTCAAATAGGAAGATCTAGGGAAGCATGAAGGTTTTACCAAAGCCCCAGCACCCAAGTGAGATTTAAAGGACCACGTGACAGAGAGTGGTAAGACTGTGTCGTTCTTACCAGAAAAGTTGCCAGACACCTTGGATAAAATCACCATTGAATTTAAATATAAATCATAACATTTGTGAGGTTTTTTTCGAGGACAGCGCAGCTTGGATGCTCAGTGGAGACCTGTCTGCTTCCGTCCTGGCTCCATGTTTTTGGGAGATTCAGCTGATCTGCAGAAATGTTACCATTTTAACATCAAATGTTATAAGTTTTCTTTTTAATGATGACTATATATTCTTTGAAAATAGTATCTGAAAGCCAAACTGTTTCAATAAAATCTCTGAGTATGAGATTAAATGACTTCAAGGCAGATAAACATTCTTCATCCCACCTTCTGACTCTTTTTTTTTTTTTAAGTCAGAAATGTGAAAGCCAGCAAATGTTATTTTTGTGCAAAGGACAGAGCTCGGGCAGCTCCTGTCATCTGTGCTCACCCTCTTCTCCACACCTGTGACCTCTTCTGCTCAGTAAAGTTAATGGAATCTGTTCCTTAACTCTCCAGGCCTGTTATTACACTGTGGCATAGCGAGACTCATGTCATAATAAACAATGCCCCAGAGGGACAGAAGTGGAGAATAGAAAGTCTGTATCCTGGCCCTCAGAGGTCCTGTCTCTGAACAAAAAAGCCACGTTATGCTCCAAGCTGAGCCCCAGTGTCAGAAATTCCACAAAGGCAATGTCAGTAAGGAGTTAAACACCTTTGGGCTTGCTTTTTAAATGCCTCTCAACTGAGGATGCTCCATCCTGTCAGCGAAGCTGGCTAGAGTTGGTCAGGATCGAAGTCTGAATTTTCCTCTCTCTGCACATGCTGCCTCCTTGAAGACACAGCCAATCTAATCCAGGCTTGTTCAGGGGTGCAGATGGATGGGGGCGGGATTTGCATATACCCGACATTATGTAAAGTTAGGCTAGGAACTGCATTCCTTCCCATACACTGACATGGGGCATCAGATTGGCAGTTTCCTCAGTTTTTGCATAAAGAAACTTAGAGGGCTTTTGTGACTGGTAGGATTTCACAGCAACAAAGAGGAGTGTTTGGGAAGTGAACTCTCATAGGCCTTACTCCAAGCCCTGCATTTTTCTGTGTGCTTCTTCTAATGACAATTACAAGGGGAGCTTGAAGAGATGACTTGGCAGACCTGAGCACTTGCTCCTCCTCCAAACGACTCAGGTTTGATTCCTATAACCTGTGTGGTGGCTCACAACACTCTGTTCTGGCCCCTGTTGGCACAAGGTGCACATGTGATGCACAGACACAATGCAAGAAGAACACACACAAAAGCCAGTTTTAAAGCTGAAACAATTGGACTTGGAAAGGAGGGCTGCTTTGAAGTTACAAAGGTGTAGCGTCAATTCTTTTTATGTCAGCATTTCCCTGTGCTCAGCGACATTGGGGTAACAGTACAATTTCCAAATGTGAGCCCTGCCCGGGGGCAAGGCTCTCCTCTGGTTCTGCACATCTGGTGCAGGTGTCTAAAGCTCTCGATAAACTGGGCACCTGGGTGCAGCTGCGGACACATTCAGTGAACTGGCAAGTAACAGGCAGCTTGACTGCTGCATTGCGGCCGCTGGGCCTCATTCTTACTCCTCCCTGCAGCCACCCTCTCCACGTGTGAGTCCGATGCTCCCTTTGCCCACTTTGATCCATCATCTCACAGAGCTTTACAGTCTGAAGCCTCCGATGATAAAGATTTCTGCTTTTGACACTTACATTGAATTGTAAAGATACCCAGAAGCTGTCTTTGAAAACACACAGTAGAACCAGAGCCTCAGGGTGAGGGGCAGGAAGATGCTGGTCAAAGGTACAAAGTAGTGAATATGCAGCATGCAGAGGTGCGGAAAGCTAAGTGAGTTGGTGACAACGGTTCCTGCCAGTGAAGGGGAGGGCTAAGGATCTAGCTGGACACTCGTCACAAGTATGTTTGTGAATCTATAACCACACTAAGTCCTTACTTATGTGCACTAATGTTTATTTGTAAAAATACAGTAAAATGCAAGAGGGGGGTTGAGTTAGAATGCAGTTACCAGGGAGGGACAAAAATATGTCAGAAAGGGTAATAATAGTAAGGGCAGCAGCCAAACCTGGACAGCCTGGGTGAAGCTCATGGCTCATGTGCTGGGAAAGCAGATTTCACGCTTTGTGCACGGGAATGCGTCTAAGGACAGGGCTGTTGATTTGTGTTTCACTGTGCTGGCCCGGTTTTAACTTCTCATAAGCAGAGCACCTGGGTTCCTACTCTGAGGAGTTAACATGAAGGAGATCCTGAATGAAATGGTCTTTTCCTTGTACATCTCCATTTTCTCATGTCTCACAGCTGTACTTGTCATTTTCATATTGTCAGCACATATAGATTTCTGGCTTCCTTTTTTGATTTCATGACCGATGAATTTGTGTGCTTGGCTACAGTAAGTTTGAAAGGAAATTGCTCACCCACCCGGCACCTGGGACTCAGGTGGCTTCCTCATTGGGGCAGCTGAAGTTGAAAGGGCATCATGGATCTTTTTCTTTCCAGATATGTTAAATCCCACCTGTGTGCGTGTGTATGAGTGTGAATGTGTGTGTGTGTGTGCATGCATGTGGGGTGTGTGTTTGTATGTTTCTCTCGATAACTGCCAGGAATTTTGGATTTTATTATTATTATTATTATTATTATTATTGAAAATGTATCTTAACTCAAGGCAAAAGACAGAGTGAGAATAGTAAAGGTGAGCCTGGATCATGGAACAAGTCTGAAATGCAGAACAGCTTACTACCTGGGGATACAGCATGCCATATTGAAGCACATTCCAAGCATGCCCACCCCTCTGCTCAGAACCATTGCTCTCCAGCTGGACTTCTCACCTGGGCTGCTGGGGGAACGATGGCATGAGGTCAGGGTCTCCCTGAGTGCTCACGGACTGTTGGTCCACTCTTTACGTAAAGCAGACTCAGCAAGTCTAGAAAGAGGCTTCCTCTGGTCATCAGCACCACACTTGCTCTCAGAAGCGCTCCAGGCACAGATCACTAAGATGCTGCCCTTAACACAGTGAACACAGGATCCGTGGCAGCATCTGAGATGAGCCCAAGAAACTATTAATCTGAATTTCAAGCTCAAGGGCTCTGTGGTCCAAAGCGTCCCAGCCATCTCTGAAGAAGAAGTGTAAAAGCCATTCCACATCCGAATGGATGTCAGTGACCACTCAGCTCCTCGCTCTGTGAGTGTTCTGGTGCCTAGTGGGTCTAGACGTGTTTCCCTGCCCCCGTGTGAGCCCTGCAGGGCACATGATGAGCCTTAGGCTGACCTACCCATTCACAAAGCAGTTTTCAGTGTCCCCTGTCTGTGACAGAAGCAGGCACAGTTCCACGTACCATACAATCTTACTACAGTGATGAGACACAATAAGGGCTAAAACAAAATTAACGCTCTTAGGGACTTTCCTCTCTGGAGGGTGAGCCAGTAGCTCCATAAGATTTTCATGATGTGATGTCCCAAACCTCTCTTTCTCTGGAAATAGACTCTTACTTCAGAGCACACAAGGCAAACTCTGAAACACCCTCTTTAACTCAGATTGTGCTAACAGATACACCAAAGCCCACAGATCTCTGACTCTCTGTGAACTGAGAGGGCTGTCCTTAGTAGATGGATTTTGGATTTTTTTTTGAGTCAAGGTCTTGCCATGTCCTCAGTTTTCTTGCTTCAGCCTCGTAAAGGATGGGTGCATCATGTCTGGCTCTATTAGTGAATGTTGAAGGTTGCAAATCAGAAGGTCTCTCTTGGAAATCCTGTGATCTCGTGCATTTCCAGTGGCTCTACAGTATGAAGGGGAAGTCCAGCTCTGGGGAGAGGAGATAGCTCCCTGGGGTGTATGGCTTCCTGCCTGGGATGCAGTGGTCCTCCACACACGGTGACTTTATGTTGAAGAGTGGTACGTTGTCGAAAGCTAGAGCTGTCTGTCCCTCCCACCAGCCTTTCACAGGTAGGGGAACACCTCTTCTCCAGGAAAAATAACAACCCTTCTTGGAAATTGTGGGGAACCTCCTACTCAGCCTACAGACCTTTCTTCCTTGCCTTGATCTGCTTTCCTGAACTGCTGGCCATCAAATCAGATCACGTGGTAGGGTTTTGTATGTTTTAAGCTTCTCTCCACTTGGTCATGAAAATGTGATGACTGCCCTTCACCTATCTGAGCCAAAGGATCACTGAAGATGGACTGTGGACCCCGCAGTGCCTCTGCACTCATTCTCCCTGCAGCCCTGTCCTCCACAGTGATCACATGAGTCCTCCTATGGCACACATCCAGTGGTCATCACTGCAGGGACACGATCACAAGCCCTGACTAACTCCCATGACTAGCACTGCACATGCTCACTTGTAAACTGATGCACACGGGAAACAGGGAAGGATGGATCAGACCCGGGACTGATATGAGCATCACCCAGAAAAGACTGTGTCATGGACCCTACATCCTCAAACCACCTCTTACCCACCCCTGACGTTCACAGCGGTTAGTTCAAAGACAAGACCCCAGGATCCTCTTGTAAAAGTAGAAAGAGGTACCCATGCCCACTGCCACTCGGCCCTCACCCTACATGGCCACAAAGTCAGGGGAGCGTGTGTCTCCTCTGCTTTCTTTGCTGTGGTTCTTCCCCGCCCCCCAAATTCATGTGTGATGTGCAAACTTTCAAAAGCATCACTCCCTCCGTGACAGTGGATAGCAATCGCAAGGGGCCCCTCTAGTCTGTGCCTCTGACCCAGGACCCATGAAACCACGTGTTTCCCTCTGCCAGAAGAAGTGACATCTTTGTTGTGAGTGCATCCTGAAATACCTTTTAGCTCGTCACAGCAGGTGGCTGTGCTCAGAGAGGACAGATGGAGACTGCACCGGTTGCTTTTCTTTTTGTGATCAAATACCTAAGAGAAAGTAAGATAAAGGAGGATGGATCTATCTTGGCTCACAGTATGAGGGTGCAGCCCATCACTGGTGAGGAAGGGTGGTCTTTATGGACACAAGTGTGTGTGAAACTCCCCCTTACATCTCTGTGAGGGAGGAAACAGAGCAGAGGATGCTGGAATGTGCCTGGCTTTCTCCCTATCCCCTTCTTTTAGTCTGGATTCCAGGTCCATAGAATGGTGTTTTCTACATTCAAAGAAGGCCTTATCCATTCAGTTAATCATCTCTGGAAACACCCTGGTAGACATGTCCAGAAAGCTGAGCTGACAATGAAAATTAACCATCCCAGATATAAATGAGAGCAAGGAGAGGCTACATTAAGCACTGTGGTGACCTTGTTCAACTTCCTGAGAATATTTACATCCACCTCTCCTTCAAAGTCTCGGCCACTCAGGAGCTTTATCTGGAATGTACTTGCCTGTTGTTATCTTTCTGATAATATGGTGCTTAGGGACTTGTAGCAGGCAGGTGGGTCATAAAATGCCATGCCCTCATGTCATTCTGGATTTGCCAATGCCAAGATAAATATGGATCTAAGCACCTATCACTTAATGTCTATTTACCTGGCAAGCTCTGTCCCCTGCATCACTGGATCCATATGAGCACACATCTCTGTGGTTCTACTGAAGCCCAGCGTGCCTTAGAGTCCTTTATCCAGACTTCTAGAGTCTCTGCACACATTGACAGCCCCATGGCCTCCAGCTGCATGAGCTCCAGGGGACCTGGTCCTTCTTGTTCTATCACCTGGGTGTCTTCCTTCACTCAGTGTCCAGATTTGAGATGTATGCCCAACACTGAACCGAACTGTTACCCGTTATCAATTCTTATTTTGCTTCCGTCCAAGACTCCTCTGTAAAAAAAACAAAATAGCAATACAGGTGACTATACCATTATTTGGTTTACCATTGCCAGTCTTATTGCATGAACAAAGAAGTCCCAAGATACTCGTATATGTCTTTGATTGGACATATGGACTTGTTCTCTTGGATATATGCCCAGGAGTGGAATTTCTGGGGCTTTCCACAATCAGCTCTTTAGTTCAATAAAGGAAGCCAAATCACAATCCAAATCTCCAATTTAGACTGTCTCTAGATACGTATGAAGGCTCTACTTGTTTCATTCCTCAAACAGTGAGCTTTGCACCTGGCTGTTTTCATTTACAGTAACTATTCATCTGTGTTTCCGAGTTTCATAACCATAATTTTAATGACTAGAGAGCAATTGGTAGAGTACTGATGTTTTATTTACTCAGTCTCCTGTCATACTGAAATGAGAGTTGTTTTAGATGTAGAATGCAAGCATTGGTATCATTTAAATATTGTTTATGTTTTTTTTAATAACTAGACCATGTAGTTGATTCCTGTTTCTGAAGGTATTCCTGGTGATAAGTGTACATATATGTCCACATGGGGACATGTGTTCATTAACAGCGCTAAACTGAGCTTTGGCTTTTACAGATAAGAAGGGAACAAGTGGCTTTTATGACAGTCACATGGCTGGTGAAGGCACAGCTGGCAGGTGCCACAGCTTAGTCAACCTCTTCAGGGACATCCCCCCCACCCCCACTAACCTCTGTATGAATCCAGCGCTTCCCAGACACAATGAGGCAACCGGCACTGTTCAAGTCTGGATTGCATCTGGAATAATTCTTAGCCAGCCTGGTGCCTGATTGGTCTGCCGTCTGCCAAAGAAGCTGATCCACCTGTAACTTAGCCGAAGAGCTTTGTGCTGAGGAGCATTTCTGCCAATAGCTTATCTACGAGTGCTGCCCACATCCAGTCCACATGGGCTTCCTTGCTGTGTGCTGAACTTCGGTTTAACCACACCCTGTCATGGTTCCTTTACTTGCCATCTTTTCAAAATGTGTCTTTATTTTGTGGCTAACTACGTTTGGAATCCCTTTCTCGAGCCTGCTCTTGGCTCAGGAGACTCTCCAGAGAAACGGCCCCGGGGATGAGCACAGACTAACCTGGCTTCCACCTGCAACATTTCAGCTCAGATACTGTGCCTGCGTCTGAGGAAGTTACTTCAGAGTCAGTCCTTCTCCCATCTATACATGCACACATGATCAAACACAGATTAGTACTTAGTATCTGTGGGATATAAAAGGTGTTTAATTTACTAATAAGTTAATGTAAGTTCTTAGCCACTAGAAAAGCTCCAAGGAGGACTCTCACTGAATTTAGGTAAAATAGCACATGTCAGAACTATGTCCCTCTCACTTGAAGGTTGGATGTCAGTGGATCTGAGGCCCTTTATGCTCCTCTCTTCTGGAGCCTATATACAGAGTAGCACACCTCCCCCAGGTTTTTGGAATGGATGTCCCAGCACAACTCCCCTTGGTTGTAAGGGACCAAAATCAGCTTGTAAGGGAGCATGCCTTCCCCCACAGTCCCTGCAGGCAGACCTCACCATGCCCTATACTTAGATTTAGATATTCTCCTAACTCTGGATTTTTCTAACAGTCTTTTAAAGTTGTGGCTAAACACGTTTCAAACACTTTAAAAAGACAATGGAAGGTTTTGCCCTTTCGACCTCACAGATGCCTCCTTCAGGTGACTGGTTAATGATAGACACTTCTAATCCAGCTCACAACCCATAGTGGATTTTTCCAGCCTCTGCTCCTGGTGACTAAGCACCTCTACCTGCCTGTCAACGTTACCCTGCTATCCTGGAAGAAGAGAAGGTTGTCAGGGACACGGGGTCCCTGGCATTGACTGGTACTTTCTTTAAACTTGACCAAGAGTGTAAGGACTCCACTTCAAACTCAGTGTGAGCCACCCAGGGGAGGCAGATGAGAAAGCAAGTTTTGAGGGGAAGTGTCTGTTGTTGAGTTGTTGAGATGGGCACCCAGGAGACATGCCCACTCCTGAGATGATGGGCACACACCAACATGCGTTCACTCCTCAGACAAGTACACACGTGAGAGGCATCAGCTGCTGAGGTGGACACAGGAAAGAGGTGTCCATTCCTGAGATGGACATAAAGGGGGAAGGGGCGCTTACCCCTGAGATGGGATCTCAGGAGAGGTCCACTACCGTGTCCTGACTCTGGTCCCTACTATACCCCTGTCAGTGACAGCGATGATATAACGCCCATCTCAGTGCTTTCACTGGGGTTCCTTGCCTCTGCTCACAGAAGTCCAGATCTCTTTCCTTCCCAATAGAAAGTACTTCAGCAATGAAACACACACGTGCTTTATAAAATTCACTTTACATCCAGATCGAAGTCCCCTTCCTCCTCTCCTCCTGATCCCAGACTTCCATCCTCCTCTCCCTTTTCTTCTTCCCTTCTCCCCCAACTCCTTACCAGCATGCCTGGCACATCAAGTCACATCAGGACTAAGCAAAACCTCTTTCACTGAGGCCGGACAAGGGAGCGCAGCTAGGGGAAAGTGATCCAAAATCAGGTAGAGGAGTCCTTGTCAGAGACAGCCCCTGCTCCACTTGCTAGGGACCCACATGAAGAACAAGCTGCTCATGAGTTACAGATGTGTAGGTGGTCTAGTCCCAGTCCACGCATGCTCTTTTGTTGGTGGGTTAGTCTCTGTGAGCCTCCGTGGTTCTCTGTTAGTTGACTCTGTTGCTCTTCTTGTGGAGTTCTTGTCTGTCTAATTTACCCTGCCTACAAGAGGAGCAGAGGTAAAGAAGAAGCAGAGATTGAGGAAATGCCCAAACAATGACTGGCCCAATTGACACCCACCGCATGGGAAACAGCCAAGCCCTGACACTGTTAAAGACACTCTGCTATGACTGCAGACAGGAACCTCGCATAACTGTCCTCTGAGAGGCTTCACCCAGCAGTGGATCAAAACAGATGCTGATACCCATAGACAAGCATTAAGCAGACCTTAGGGAGTCTTGTGGAAGAGTTGGGAGTACATGTACTTTTAAATAAAGGGTTTTAAATAGGTTTAATTAAAAATTTGTTAGAGTAGTACAGGGTGTTTAGAAAATTATAAATGGCCCTCAGGCTGACCACTCTGGGACATTTCTTTTCCCATGTGTTTCATTTTTTTCCTATGCCATGAGCTTATTTATTTTGTTAATGTGTGTGTATATATGCCTGTACATTTGTATAAGACAAGCGTGTTACATACCGAGGTCAGAGGACAACACTGGGTGCCAGGTCTCCCCTTCTACCTTGATTGAGACAGTGTGCACATGCTCTCTGCTGTGTGGACCGGGCTAGCTGGCTGGTCCATCTGCTCCCTCCACCTGCCTCTCCCTTAGGAGCAGTAGGGTTGCAGATCCAGGCCCCCACATCCATCTTTCTGCATGGGTTTGACACACTCAGGTCCTCCTGCCTGCATGGCAATGACTTTATACACTGAGTGCCCCTTGTGCATTTTTGTTTACGTGATGGACAGTATATGATCTGCAATTCATCTACAGGATACACTTGTTTCTAGCTTTTGTCTTGACCTACTGTTGTTGCTAAACATATCTTGCATTTTCATACAACTTTGTAAGCACCAATGGAAGGTTTGCTGATTATCAAAATAACCAAACAACAGTGAGATGTAAGCATGAATCCTGTTTCCTTTTCCTGGACTGGCTCTGCTTCCTCCTGGCTCTTCTTTGTCTCTCCTTGGGCTGTACTCTGTTAGAGTGGTTGTTTTACTCCCCATGAATATGACCACTTTTTGTTACATCAATGTACAATGCATGCATGACATTTAATTCTTTATCTTGGTTGTGGGACAATTGTTATTTGTAAATGTTGTTTTTAATTTCTCTCATGAGTGGATGAGATGAGAGCTGTATCTAAGCTGTGCAGATAAAAGCCTTGCTTGGGCTGGGCCCAGAGCATTTCCCTAGGAGTAGGCCTGGGAATCAAATCTTGTGCAAGCCTAGACCTTGAAGGCTTCAGTTTCCAACCTCTGTCTGCTAACCTAGGCCTAGAATGTTTCAGCCTCTGAGACTTAATGCTGAATAAGCACACCCTTTCTAGTTTGTTTTGTTTTTGTTTGTTTATTTTTTTCTGAATTCTGGCTGGCTGGTTCAACTCAGCTGTTCTCATTCAAAATGCCTCTTCAGGCTGACTGATTCAAACTGGCTTCTCTTAGCTTCTCACTGAATTGCTCTTCTTGGAAAAACTGCCTCTGAATTCCACGAACTGAACCGCCCTGACTGCACAAACTTAACTGCACTCAACGGAACTGAACCAAATTCAACTCCACTCTCTCTCTTTGCATAGCTCTTAAGTAGCCTCTCTTTCCTGCCTGATCTCTTGAGAATGGGGCATATCCTATCTCTGAATCATTCTGTCAGATCTTTTTCTGATTTGTTGCTGTGTCTGCCCCTCAATAGACATCATTGTTTGAGATTAAAGGTGTATAATAAAGGTGTGTCTATATTCCAGCCAGAGGAATTAAAGGTGTGTATTCAGGGCATGTCTATATTCCAGCTGGATCACACAGAATTAGGTCTTCGGCTGTGATCCCTTGACAGGGCGGCCATGTTGCTGGGTTAAAATTCCTCTACGGTCATTTCTTTTGGTATTACTCTAGTTAGCAAAGAAAGTCCTTGTTCGTAAGTCTCTAATGATATTCTAGCCATGTTTCCTCATATGGAAACACCAGTGAAAATGATTCCAATACTTTCAAGCTTTGTGTGGTCTCCCCAAATAATTTCTGAGGGAAGATATGTCAATTTAAATTTCTGAGGGAAGATCTGTCAATTTAAACTTCCAAAACATGTATGACAAGTAACTTTTTATCTGAGCCTGGAGTCAGGGTGCTCAAAGCCACCTCACCTGCCACATGGACACAGACACAAACACATCACTAAGCCTATTGTGAATTACAGAAAGACAATTCACACTGAATAACAAAATGGTTTAAATTTGTCCCCGAAGTTCCACTTTCTTTATAAATTGTCCTGAGGGAAGATCCTAGTATGAAGTGTCTAAATCTGACCCATTGGAGACCACATATCCCCTGGTGTCACACAGGATGAAGCAATTATTGACAGACTGAGAGGAGCCTGGGAAGACAAGAGTGCGGATAGGAAGGGGCAGACACTGAGTGCAGATTTCTAGTTCTGAGGGACAGTGGGTCTGGCCCAGTGGGAGGACACAGACTCACCTTCAGAGAAGCCAACATTAAGTCACCCATCTATTGTTACATTTTTAACCTGGACAGAAAGCAAGGCATGTTTTCAGTGTGTGGTTCCAGGAGCCTCATAGGAGTGGCCTGGTGCTGCCAGCTTTCAGAGTTTTCCACTGGAATCCAAATTGCTATTTGCTGATTTTTCTTTTCATTTAATTCAACAGTGACTGTGGATTTGTAGTCTCCTCAGACAGTAGTACTGAGAATGTACATTTACTCTGCTGTGTTTCCTTTCAGCCCACACACATTGGATGTTGGGATACTGGACATTTTTGGTTTTGAGGAATTTCAAAAGAATGAATTTGAACAAGTAAGTAAGTTTTCTTTTAAAATCTTGTAAATGTTAATTGATTTTATGACTCCTGGTTCATAATAAGATGTTCAAATGTGGACTTAAAGAAGCATTTCCTATCTTCAGTTCAAGTTAGCATTCATTGCTAGTGCCGTGATGATCCATTGTCTCGCCATGGTTTTGTAACCCCCCCTCCTCCCCCACCGGAGTGCTTGGGCTCAGAGTCACGACTTCCAAAGATCTTGTGAACGTCTCTAGCTGTGCGTGGGCATGTGGACATTGTACTAGATCAGAAGATGGAGACCAAGGGCATTTGAAATCAGGAAACAGCCCTGAGAAAGCTTCGCCAGCACCAGAACCCAGGGGCCCTGCTGTGCCTCCCGCTGCTGTTTGCGGTCTCATCTTGTGTGATATTCACAAATCGATAGAACTATTGGAAACCCACAGTCATTTGGGAAGATTGTTAGTTGTCTTTCATTCACCTTAAGTTTAGGGTACTCTTAAGAAAGATCAGATTTGTTTGTGCATCTTAATAGTACCACAAGAATAGTTTGTAAATCAGAATAAATGTAGTTAAGACTTAAATGCTAAAGGAAAGCAAAGATTTATTAGTAACTGCACAGTGGTCTTGCAACCTCAAAGCCCTGGGAGAAAAATGAATTTGCTGCTGCTTATCTGTAGAGCTTCATGTAGTTTGTGAGTGATTTACTTACATTTCTTTTCTTAAACACACAATGTGGGTCACAAGGATTTATATAGAAGCCCAGTTCAGTGACTTTCAGTAGCAGAGGTGCCTGGGCCAAGGTGGACTCTCTGTCATTCTGGCTTTCCCTGCTTGTGTGAACAAGTGGCTTGCAGAGTGACCACAGAGGCTGGGAGAGCTCGATATTGATATCCCACTGTACAGCGTGGGGACACTCGGTCAGTGGGAGTTAACTCTGCTTTATTCTAGAGCGGCTCTATGTCTCCTCCAAGCCAGGGTGAGGAAGGTGCACTAGAAGGTCACACAGGCCAGGGGATTTCTTCCTTCACACTTGTAGTTCACACTTGCCTGTATGTGTGGCTCACAACTGCCTGTATGTGTGGTTCACACATGCCTGTGTGTGGTTCATACCTGCCTGTAGGTGTGGTTCACACCTGCATGTATGTGTGGCTTGCATCTGCCTGTGTGTAGTTCACACCTGCCTGTATGTGTGGTTTGTGCCTGCCTGCATACATTGTTCACACCTGCCTGTATGTGTGGAACACACCTGCCTGTATGCATTGTTCACACCTACCTGTATGCGCTGTGTAACAGGAGTAATAAACGAGGTGAGGAGCAGGAGAGCCTGCACACTGCACTGGGTCTGCAGGCTGCTCTGTTGAGTTTCTCTGCTCAGTCCCTGAGTATTGTCTGATTCAGTTTGGAGATCTCTCATAGTCACCTTAGGAAATACGCACAAATGCACATAGACACATGTACACACCTCCATGTAGCCACTGTTTACCTGTCCTGGTAAATAACACATGTAAACCATGGCAGAAGGATGTCCCAGGAGGTCCCATTCTGGGGAGAATGGCCTCCTATACAGTTGTCCCACGCCCAGTTCACATATCCAGCCTGTGTGTGCTCACAGTGACTCACACAGCAGCCACTTTGCCTCCTGTTAAAGCAGACAGTGCACCACCATCACGTGGATGCTTTATTCTTTCTGTCTGCTGAACCTTGTAATGATGTGTTTCAGGACCCACTCACTGCTTGTGATTTCTGGGTATCAGGAAAGGACATTTTCCCTTCAGAGCTTTGTTGATCTTTTGTTTAAATGCAGGTTTAAGCACTGATGGGTAAAATGTCAAGATCGATTCTCAGACTTTAGGTGTGAAAGAATAATTTTTAATATTCCATTTTCTTGGCAGGTCTGCCTTGCCATACATAAGGGTTATTAGGAATCTTTGGAAAGAGAAGGCTGTTCCTTAGTGTGAATGCAAACAGTATCTTTACCTGGAAGCAATAAATTCCAAAATTTGCATGTGAACTTTTTTTTAAAGGCCACCGGTTTGATTCTCTATGGATTGCTTTGTTGCTCACGGGACTTCCTCGTTTTCCATTCCATTGCACACTCAAGCTGGCACGCTTAAGGAATCAGTGCTTTATTCACGAGCACACCTAAGGGATGGTATTTTCTCCATAAGCATTCACTCTACTTTGCTTTGAGGTTATTGACTGATAGGTCAGCTATTGATTGGAGTGCCAACTCCAGCATGGTTGAAATTTTGCCTGGTACCTCATTTTGTGCACAACTGAATTTCATCAGATATGTTTGCAACTGGAGTTTATAGAAGAAAAGACTGGTAAGGAGGAAATCCTCACAGTGGGTTTCTTCCTAAGGGAGACAGCAGGGTGGGTTCCCAAGCCCCGGCACCCCATCCTCTGTCACCTTGCCAGGTCACCCTTATGCTCTTGCACTCTTCACCATCTCCATGACGCTGTCACAAATCGCTGTACCTAAGTGAACAGTGCACAGTCCCTGCCCCTGCTTCTGGAGATTGAAACCCAAGAGCAAGGAGCCAAACTTTCCAGGTCCTGCATCTGCTGAGAGCTCTTCTCAGTTGGAGGTTCCTTTTGTGTCTTTACAGTGTGGGACGCAAAGGCCCCCTCTGTGACGGCAGCAGTGCTGGTCACAGGACAGTGGTAAAAAGTGCCCACAGATCTGCTCACTGAGCTCACTACTTCCAGCACCGTCAGCCATGGGGTGAGTGTCAACATAGGCGGGCAGTGGGGCTGTAGGCTACTTTCCAATGAGTTGCAACTTTTTGTGTTATAATAAACATAGTTTCTTAGAGTATACAACTCAGCAGAAGTGTTAGATGTTTCAGTGGAGAGAAATATGCTACAGCAATCTATTACCTGATGAAGGGAGGGTGAAAGGAAGGAAGGCAGGAAGGAAGGAAAGAAGGAAGGAAGGAAGGAGGGAGGGAGGGAAGGAAGAAAAGGAAAGAAAAACAAGAAAGGAGAGTAAGGAGCAGAAGGAGAGATGGGGAATCTCTAATGAACAGTCATGAGCTAGCTTAGAATTACCAAACCAGAAGAACACAGTAAGACAGACCATGAGGTTGTCCTGTGCACAGTCCAGCAGGGGCAACTCCATGTTAACAAACATTTTTTCACATAAGATGCAGGGAAAGTGGTGAGAGGAAGAGCTGTAAGTTAAAAGCAATCTAAACACATACAAGCCCGTTGATGTGTGAGCCACTGGGCCTGGTTTGTTCAGTTAAGTGTAAGAGATTGTGAGCGGATTAAGGAACATGATGTCTAGATACAAGATTAAAATTAAATTCTGCCCCTAGTGGGGGTCCAGAGAATGCCCAAGAAGTTAAGGCACAAATACAGGTGCCACCACTGATTCTCAGGGCCAGGAAATTGAGCATGGCCAGGGAGTGGCCTGCCCCTGGACTCAGAGTTGGAGGCCTCAGCTAGAGATTCTGATCTGGCCTCCCTCAGCCAAGAACCTAGGGAGATGCCCCTTCTCAGCAGGACCTCAGCTACACTTGCTGGCTCTTTCTTCAAAGCCTCTGTGGAGGTTAATTTGAGAGGGCTAATTTGGTATTTTGTTGTCAGTTGTCCAGTTCCTTTTATATTCCCAAAGGAGCAAGCTTTGGTGCACAGTAGCTTGATCAGTAGTCCACCTTCATAAGTCTCACACCCTTAGTTTGCTGGCATCCTCACAAGCTATCCAAGTTATTGAAGGAAGGCAGAGATAACTTCTCCCTGTGGTGGAGAAGGGCTGATTCTAATTGGTCCTGTGGAGGACATGGTCCAAAAGGCTTGATGATGATCGAACACTCCTAAAAACTGTTGGACACCAATATGAACACATATGCCGAAACTAGCTCCATCTTAAAGTGTTTTCTGCTCTGGGCAGTTTCATAGACAAAAAGAACCCAGATGGTTATATGGCATTTTTCATATGCCTCACATAATATCAGAGTCTATATCTAAGAAGAGTACAGGGTCCCTTCCCCTAAGCTGACATATGTAAACCATGAGCTTGGGAACTGTGCACTTAATGACTCTCCTCCTCAAAACATATTCTGTACATTCATTTACATTATTTGGCACTGAAGCAAGGCTCCTGATCATTTTGTCACTCTTGGTCACACTCTTGATGGTTCCCATAGAACCAGGCTGGGAATGCAATCTGGTGTTGCATTGCTAGTAAAAGTATTCTAACCAACAGTCCAGCAGAGGCCTGGCCTAAGCCTTTGCTGTTAGTATTAGTATTTTCTAAACTCTAACTGCTTCTCCTTATTGACTGACATTTTTTTTGTATCTTTTTAAAGATAGGATGGTATCTGCTGTGAGAAGTGCAGAACCACACTCTGTTAATAAGTTTTATGTGCTGTTAGTTACTTTTCCATAGGCGAATTTTATACCAAATCCATTTAAAAGCAACCAGTTCCTTAAAATGGAAGAGGCAGGAGTACCTTCCCATCCTAGCACCAGGGCAAGGAAAAGAAAACACTTTCAAAACAAAAAGGAAGAATTTATATGAACACGTGTGCATATTAGAAGCACATTCAGCATTAATTCCATGGTCCCTCTCTGCTTCAGCTTGAATGATTTGGAATCACCCAGGGGGCGCGTCTCTAGGGCCACTACCAGAAAAGTCTGAGGAGGGAAGTCCCACCAAGTGTGTATGGTAACTGGAGGCCTGGACTGAGTGAAAAGGAGGAGAAAACCAGGCAAGTGTCAGCATTGGACCCTTCTCTTGACAACAGCATCTGGCTGCCACCGTACCTTCCTGCTGTGCCGGACTGCACCCTCCCACCACGAGGAAAAATGCAGGCTTCTTTCTGTAGATTTCCCTTGTAATGGCAACAAGAAAAAGAACCAAGGCAATGATTAATACTTCACCTGTGCATGTTTATTCTTTAATAATCAATGCTACTATATCGAAAATTAATTAATACTATATGATAACCCCAGGGAAGAGGGGATGGTCTCAGCATGATCACAGTGGCTGTCTGGAGAAAATCCCTGAAGTCCTGTTGATAAACTAGGAAGAGCTCACGGTGGTCTCTGCACATGATGGAAAATGGATAGTTTCATTAGGCTTCTCCTTTGAGTGAGATTACTTTCCTTTTGATCTCTTGCTCAGACTGTCTTCAGAACACTAACCCCCAAATCCTCATGACACCAAACTGGAATTCAGACACCATGGACCCATCGCACCTCGAACCCAGTTCTCTGTTAATCTACAAGTCCTATCTCTAAGCTTCTAGCTCTGGAAAGCGACAGTGAAAAGGATAATACATTCAGTAGAAATTATATGTCAATCTTTTTGTGCCTGTACTTGTAACTTTATATGAAGAAGGTACGGCCACTGCAGTGACGAGTACAATGCCTGTTTCAACAGGACCGGCTGTTGGCAGAGGAGAGAAGGCCAGGTGGTAGGTGGCAGCGGGAGGTGGAAATAGAAGAGCAGGCAAGGAGACAAGATCCAAAACTGCTAGAAGGAAAGCTGGGAGATCTGCTGCCCTCGCCCGTGTCCCACAGCGTCCCCTCTATAGGCAATGTATTGATTTCAGGCGTAGTTGGCTCCCTGGAGAAGCAGGCAAGCAATGTGGACAACAGGAACTGTTCAGAGGAGGCGCCCCTCATCTACCTGACTTCTTAAAGGCCTTGGGAAATCCTGCAGAGAAGCCAATGGAACTCCGCATTGCTGCAGCGTTGCTCCGGCAGGCGTCAGCCTGTTCAACGTTGTCTTAGAAAATAGCTGTCAGCATCTCAGATGGTTACATATTCTGGACTTACTTGAGAAATGTGCAGTATCTGAAATTTCAACACATTCTCTCTCTGTTTGCCTCTCTCTCTCTCACACACACACACATACACACATGCATGCACTAATATGCATCATACTTTGCACCTATCTAGAGTAAATGGTGAACAAATTGGCAAATGCGCTGTGTTCCCTTTCCATCTTCTTGGTGTGTTTTACAGTCACCTGAAAGGCTTTTGCACACATCAGTGCCTGGGCCCCGCTCCAGTTTAACGAGTTGGGGGTCACCAACTCATCAGCCTCTTTTACAAAGCTCCCATTTGATTCCAGTGAGCAGCTGGGACTGAGCCTCATGGCCCTAGCTGTCGGATGCCCGGATTTGCCTTCTACTGGAGTCAGCTTTAATTAATCCTCCCCTTTCATTCTGTGAGCACATGCTGCACACTGTTTAGTGCTGCTTCAGAGAGAGTTCACTAAGCAGTTAAAGTGAAGGGAGAACAGTTGGTGAAAATTTACTCAAGAAATTAAGTTTGTCATTAATATGAACGATGGGCCATCTGGATAAGCAATGAGGTTCTGTTGTTGAAGAGAGATTTCAAGGAACGAGTCATTTTTATTAAACGTGTTAGTTCCCTTAATGTGTGAAGCATGCATTTTAATAAGAGCAGTAGCCATGCTGATTAAGTGGCTACTCAATAGTACCTTACCCTTCACCCACTTTCGAGCGTGCTCTGAGGACTACCCGGAAACCTAATATACCCCTCTCACAACTCCAATGGGAACATCTGAAAAGGAGAAATAACAATCGTTTTGTATTGAAGTTGATGACCCTCCAGATTACTGGTGCAGATGCGCTTCTAGAAACTTATAGAACCATGACCAAAGTGCTTATGATGTTTTCCTCTGATGGTTTTGGGTACCCCTGCACACGCACACACACTCACTCACAGGAGTGAAAACAGGCAGAATCATTGCATTTGGGCCAGTTTGGGTACCTCCCCTTTTTTAGTGAAGTGTGTGCTTTTGACGTTTCAAGTAGGGATCAGCCCTGAAGAGGGAGGACTATGTTAGTTGCCTTGCTGACATTTCCATCTGGTTCTGAGGGTCATTCCTCAGAAGGGCTGCTGTATTTAACTGTCCCTAGAGCCCCAGTGCTATACCAGGTACAGTCCAGGGATGAGGCTAAGCACATCTAGTCTTTGGTAACTCGGTGCACTTAAAGATGAGTGGCTGACGTGGATGGTAAAACCGAAAATTAAAACCGAGACTGGCAGAGTGTGAAATGAGGTGATGGATAAGATTATGTTTAGAACGAAATGAGTATGAACAAAACAATGTGCTTTCTTCATAACACAAAGCTGGGTAAATATCCAGTTTTCTCCAGAAAGGCCTCTCTGCATTCTGCTTCTCAAGGAAGCCCAAGCCTTCTTAAGCCTGATGTCCCTGTGCCCTCAGTGGCTGCTAATCTCCTCTGGACACCCATGCCTGCTGTGGAAGCCAGCGACTGTTTTCTTACTACTCACTAGAAACACTGGAGTAGCCTTTGTTTCCCAGAGACTCACACCAAGACCAATGTACTGTGAGAGGTGGAGAATTATATACGGAAATATGTCAAAGGTAGTCTTAGTCAATGTAGTTCGTCAGAATAGCTATATGTGTTCATGAAAATGCATCCATGAGTATAAGTACAAAAAATATAAAATATAAATATGATATATTGACATCCATTCTATGACAACAACAAATTTTAGTTCTATTTAAAAAAAAAGCAGCACCCCAGGACTACTGCACACCATGAGAGACTTTCTGTAGAGCTGGAGATTATCTACTACAGTGTATTACAAAAAGAGGCCTAAAATTAAGCAGGGACCAGGAAGCACTGCTGCCACCTTGTAGACTTGGTGAAATCTTAAGGAACAAGAGTAAATCTCTTTAAATTTAGAATCTCTGTTTCTCCCATGGTCTTCCCTCTACTACTCCAGCCTGAACGCTGGAGCTTGCATCGCCTTTTAAAACAATGTCTTAGCCTCTTCTCTCTCTCTCTCTCTCTCTCTCCTGTGTGTGTGTGTGTATACACGTTACCACAGTATGTTCCTAAGGGAATTTGCAAGAGTCAGTTCTCTCTTTCTACCATGTGAGGCTGGGAATTGGACTCGGGTCATCAGGCTTGGCGGCAGGTGCCTTAGGCAGAGCTGTCCTGCCCCTGCCTTCTGCATTTGACCAACAGCTCTCTATAATATTTCCTCTCTGCTCCTCGACAACTGTGTCTCTTGGCGTGTCTGGAAAGCTGGGGGCTTCTGAGATTCCAAGCATGAGGCTTCTTAGATAAGCACCTCCTCTGTGTGATTGATTCTCTTGAATAAGAACAGCCAGCCCAAATGACTGCACCAAATGGATGAAGGTGCGGCCGAAGCAGAGATTGGTGACCTAAATGGGTCATGTCATCCTCCTGCATTGTGACTGCGGCAAAGAGAATGGAATGGGGAGAAAGCTTACAACTGGCCAAGAGAGCACACACTGAGCTCAGCATGCCAACACCACAGCAAAGCCTTCCTCACTGCAGGACCACTGAACTGGCCCGTCCCCTCATGGCTGTCCATCGGAGCTCATGGCTAACTGTCCACCAGAGCCTCAGCACTACACATGCTTCTTTCATGATAAACAACTGCCCAGTAGGGGTTTTGGAAGAAAAGCACTTTCTGCGAAACTGTTGAGTCTGTACATTATATATCCCTGCAGTGAAAGGAAAAATTATGCTTGCCACTTCTGTATTAATTATAAAAGAAAGGTGGAAATGTCTATGAAAATAGCCAGTCGAGAAGGGAAATTGAAAATTTAAGTCAATTCACTTTGTTTCAAAAATGTATTTTCTTGTGTTTTCTCAATTAAAATATTGTTGAATTCCCTTAATACTGAGATAATTTTGTTACTAAGAAATATGAACTGCTTTGAAATTATTGGAACTTATTAGAAATTATTAGAATTTAGCATACAGTTGTTACCTTAACTGTACAACAGAGAAATGCTCCTTCCCATGAAATGGAACAACTAAAATACACTAGATTTAGTTATGGGATTCATACTTATTCAGGAAGCATATGGAAGAGGACAAGGGATCTCTGAGCCCACAGGAGGCAAGCTGCCAGCAAAGCAGAGGTGATGTGGATGGAGCTGAAAAGGGCCTGCGGGAGAATGACCAAGGAAAAAGAGGTCAAGAGAGGCCAAAGCCCAAGACTGAGAAGGATGTGGCCTGGGGGAGGGGGGGGAGATGTCTGGCAGGTATCACTGGGGTTCCAGGAACACAGCTGCTGAGAGCTGGACCTTTCAAGGAAGGACGAGAGGCAAACTTCACTTCATCAGTAGGAACAAGCCTTTGTGCATTCATTCATTCATTCACTCATTTATTCATGTGAAAGAAAGCTGTGGACACCTGCTTAAGAGGCTAGTGAAAAATTCCCTGGGGCAGGGCCAGGGGAGAGGCTGCCAGGAATCATCCGCTAGCTAACTGAGGAATTATTGGTAGTTGACAGCCAATGGGGAACGGAGAGTCTCTTGCCTTTGGGAGGTAGCTGCTGATAGGTTACCTGTGTATGATCCTATAGTCTTGCACGTATGTGCTAATTAGATTCTGTGGGTTATTTTAAAAAATGAAAAAGAGAGCATGAAATTGGGAGAGAGATGTATCAGGTGGCTCAGGGGGCTAGAGGGAAAAAGTGAGGGGTGGACATGATCAAGATACATTGCTAACGTGTAAAAATTTTAAAGGATTAAGAAATGTTAAAAATAAATTAAAAAAAAAAGCAAGGAAAGGGGAGAGTGTCTGGAGGAAAAGCAGTATTTTATTTCTATTCAGATTTATTGTGTTGCCTAAGACATGATGGTTGTACTCATGGGATGCTGACACTTATGGTCACCTGCCCAAGACCTGTCAGAATTCTGTCATGGTGGGGCAGGCTCACGAGGCCCCATCTCTCTTGATTAGCTAGAGGTGGTTAAGGTGGTTGGGGGTGGGGAGGCACACTCCATGATGCTGTGGCCACTAGTGAGTTTCCCTGGCTTCAGGAAATAGCCCATCACCCAAGCTAAAAAGAAACCTTAATGAAATGCAGTCCCTGGCCAGAAAGGCAAGAATGTAGCCGAGGAAGCTATTGGGAAGAAGCAGAAAAGAGAAAGTGGGGAAGGGGTAAGACAGGAAAATGAAGTCAGTGTGATCAAAGTACTGCGTGTGAGGAGGAAGATGGTGGAGTAGTACTTCAGCACATTCTAAGAGAAAAAACAAGACTAAAAGATAAAATCTGTTTGCTCGGGGCTGTCTTTTAGAAAGGGAAGAGAGGATAATTGGAGGATGTATTCTAAAAAAAAAATCACTATTTGTGTAATGAAGTCCTTATTTTGCATTTAATTTCTAGAGCAAATTTATGTCCACTCCACCTAAAACTGATATGTATTCAGCGGCAAGACACATAAGAGACATGGTCCTTTCCCTGAAATCCTTCCATCTCCCGGTGTCCATAAAAATCCAAAACATCTTCCTTTCAGAAGCAGCTTTCCTTTCTTTCTTTTTCTTATTTTTAACATTTTTTAAATTATTGATAATAGCAATTTATTTTAGTACCTTCTTTTTATAATTTTTTTAATTTATTCAATTTGTATCCCTGCTGTAGGCCCCTCCCTCATCTCCTCCCAGTCCTGCCCTCCCTCCCTCAATTTATTCACTTTGTATCCCCCCCCCTGTAGCTCCCGCCCTCCTCCCCTCCCAATCTCACCCCTTCCACCTTCTCCTCCCATGCCCCTCCCTTAGAACACTGATAGGGGAGGTCCTCCTCTCCTTCCCTCTGACCCTAGCCTATCAGGTCTCATCAGGACTGGCTGCATTGTCTTCCTCTGTGGCCTGGTAAGGCTGCTCCTCCTCAGGGGGAGGTGATCAAAGAGCCAGCCACTGAGTTCATGTCAGAGACAGCCCCTGTTCCCATTACTAGGTGGAGACTGAGCTGCCACGGGCTACATCTGTGCAGAGGTTCTAGATTATCTCCATGATAATTGGAGTATCAGTCTCAGAAAAGACCCCTGGGCCCAGATTTTTTTGGTTCTGTTGCTCTCCTTGTGAACAATTCAAAGAACCAGTGAAACCAAGAGCTTTCCTTTCTTAAGTGCACAAGACTTGATGTTTGTATGTTGGCAATGTGGCTACATTTGTTGTATTTAACATGCCCACCTCATGTTCAACATTAGGACATACTACCTCAGAAGTGATTAAGTGAGGTTGCCTTCTAGGGTAAGGCTCATGAGTCATCCTAATGGGCTGCTTAGTCTAAATGTCCCTGGTCTATATGTCACTGGAGGGACCCTGCGCCATGAGTAGGTGGCTCTGCATGGCAGACCGTGTTATCTGCTATATTGTCTTCTTCTCTGAACAGCTCTGTGTCAATCTGACCAACGAAAAGATGCATCACTATATCCAAGAAGTGCTTTTCTTACAAGAGCAAACAGAGTGTGTACAAGAGGGAGTTGCCATGGAAACTGCCTATTCTCCTGGTAACCAGGCTGGAGTTTTGGATTTCTTCTTCCAGGTACTTACATAACATAATTAGATACTTAACAGGATGTGTGCATTCAGGTGCACTGGAGAGAGAAAATTTTCTTTCTGAAGGTCTTGTTTGTGAGGTATCCTTATATATGAGATTCTGCAATGTCTTTATAATTCCCTCTTGAGGAACAAGATTACCCATGCCTGAAGGAGCATTGGAATGCTCACCACTTCCTTGAAAGGACAAGAAATCTCAGAACTTGATGATATAAGGATATTTGCCATTTTCAAACCTGAAAGTCTCTTTCGGCCAGTTATAAGAGGCCAATATACAAAATGAGTTTTTATCTGGGCCAGTAATACCATGAAATATATTACATATTTTTATTGGTCTTTAAAGGTTCTAAAATATAAATTTTGAAAAGTTGGCAGGAAAAAATCTATGCATATATAACTTTTGGTTAAGCTAATCTTTGGTTAAAGTTAAGCTTGAGGGCATCAGCATGTGTTTACATTCATACTTATTATTTCTCCATACATTTAAAAGCTTTGACTCAGTATCTTTGCTGTATAAGGAAAGACCTTTTATGTAAAGCAGGAAGATAACTCAGTGGTAAAGGTACTTCTCACTAACGCTGATGACCTAGGTATGGTCCTGACACACTTGGTGAAGGAAGATAGCCACCTCCTACAAGTCTCCCTCAGACCTGGACCTGAATGCTGGCCTCTGTGTGTGTGTGAGAGAGAGAGAGAGAGGGAGAGGGAGAGATGGTGGGAGAGATAATAAACACCTGTGATGAAATGTTTTGCTAAGCATGTCAACAGGAACTTTTTTTTATGTGTTGTCATGGAAGCTGTCACCCAGTGCCTTTAAATGCTTGAGTAATGTTTCCAACAGGCACCATCTAACTATTTGGAATTCTTGCAATCATCTGTCTCTACAAAGGTAGATTTCTTTATTGCTTACCATGTGTGTTTTCCTAACACTGTGCCCTACTCTGATTCCTGCTACCAAATTATCAGGGTAAGAGTTCTAGCTGAGAGAGCCTAGGTGGCAGAGTGCAGCCAAGGGCAATCAGACAGACATGTGTTAAAGGTCAAGACACTCCAGCAGGCACTGTGGCACATGCCTGCCATACCAGCACTTCAGGAGGCAGAGGCAGGCAGGTCTCTGTAAGTTCAAGGCCAGCCTGGACTACAAAAATGAGTCCAAGACAGCCAAGACTACACAGAGAAACCCTGTCTCAAAAAAGCAATCACACAAACAGAGTCAAGACACCCACGTTCTCAGTAGCTGTGTGAATATTATAAAATCGGAGAGTATGCATTAAGGACAACCCTCCCCCCCAACCCCAAGAGTGGAGTAACAGAAGCAAACTTCTGACTTTTGCTGACTTTCAGAAACCATCTGGATTCTTCTCCATGTTGGATGAGGAGAGTCATGTGATTTGGTCAGTGGAGCCGAACCTTCCCAGAAAGCTGCAGAATCTCCTGGAATCGTCAAACACAAATGCAGTGTATTCCCCTATGAAGGACGGCAATGGAAATGTTGCTTTCAAAGGTCCAGGCCCAGCCTTCACCGTCATGCACTACGCAGGAAGGGTGAGTGGAAGGACATGATGTGCCCTGCAGATTGATGTGCCAGAGGGAGCCTCAGAGGGTCCAGGCTATGCCATTAGACACTCAAAAGCTACACCTGCAGTGCACGGACATTCACTTCCGCAAGCTCTTTGCCTTAGGTTTGAGGCTGAGTCGACGTCCCTGAACAGTATGTGCTGAGCAGGGTGACTGTCTGTGTGTGTCCAATTGCATCAATATGAGGAGCCCCAGGCTTAGCACAAATAGCTCTGCTCTACACTTTGGGGATATTTTTCTTATATGAACTTTGGGGTCTGAGAAGATGGAGTGGTAATAATGAGGAGATAGTATTAGGCATACTGGGGGAAAGGCAGAGCAGGCTTTCTAATGGTTGACCAGAAGCAGCAGATCAGGAGATGGCATTCATGGGAAGGGGCAGGCAGACTGGGAGAGAAAGGATGTTCCAAGCTATAGGTAGGAGCCCAGTAGGATCCCACAGTCCTCATGTGGCTAATAAAGGGGAGACCACACTGTGTCAGCCCAATACTCCCAAGTTGGGGAGCAGTGGCAATGCTGGTGGCATGCAGCTTAAAGCAAACCCAGATTAGGCGGTGGGATGAAACAAGCTCACTTTTGCAAATATGCATCCTGATGAATGATCCAACCTAAGAACAACACGGAGAAGAACAACTATGGGCAAGAGAGGACTCTCAAGAGCCCTGACAGGAGAGCAGGAAGGCTGCCTGATAGGGTGGAAGTTTCTTGGAAGACGCTCTGAGGAGCTGGGCTAGCTGATGTCCTTAGATTCTTGGAGAAGCTTGTGGGTCATGGGAAGACACAGGTGAGCGATTCTGCATCTTAATCTCTGAACAGTTACTAACTTCTAATTCTCCTGGGCCTTTTTAAAGTCCTTACAATTAGAAAAATGTTCTATTGTTGTCCTCAGACGTTTTTAAAACTCTGCCTTCTTCACGTTATACATTTTCTGAATGTGGGAGAATGTATAAAGCTACAGTCAGGTATCATGACTTTTTCTCACGTAGGAAATTATTTTTCTTAGGCACTTCCCAGGAGCCCATGCATTTAAGAGTCTGCTCAGTTGTGCCTTATAGACAAAGCAAGACCAGAAGAAGTGCTGGCTGCGTTAAAAAATCAACAATATGGTTTGGAATCAGAGCTCGATTTCTTTGAGTTCAGTTGTAATTATTTTTCCGAGTGCCTAATAGCATTTCAATCTTAGTTTTGTTTTTGAAACTTTAAGGGGAAAACAACTGACAGTTTATATTACTAAGGAATTGCTCACCGAGTTTTTAGAGAAATTAAAGAACACAGGGACAGCCCAATGAGTAGTTGATACAGAGTAAAAGCTCCTGTGGAATCATGCGTTTTCCTTGAAAAGCATCTTTGTTTTTGTTTGTTTGTTTGTTGTTTGCTTTTTAAGAGTTTTCTGTAATTGGAGTTGAGTTTGTGGCTTTATAGAAATCTTTCATTTCAGTGAGATACAGTAATGAGTTGAAGCCCAAGGCCTCCCCAAGGACTTGTCCACATGCTCCAGTGTAGATTCTCTGTGATGTACAGCAATATGCCAGCCCATATGCCTTTAGAATTGTCAGACGTAGCCACATGCGCTTACATGTTGAACTGTTACATCTGAAACCAGAAGCCTCAGGGACATTCTACATTTTGTTAATTGAGAGATATGGAAAAAGTTCATCCACTTAAAAGCAGCATGAATTGTCTCTGATGTGTAACCTTTGACCCCAGAGATGACTCCCAAAAGGAGAGCTCAATGAACCCGTATGTTCTGGGTAGCATTTTCTTGACCAGATGGGTAGTGTAAAACATCTTTCATTACTCTGTGCTCCTGCCTAGAAGGATTCCTTGCTTGTTTTAATGAGAATATGCTACACCCTATGGGAAGAATAGCTTATTACAGAGAGTGACCCTGGCATTGTCCCCTGTCCCTGTCTGGAGGGATCCTGGATGAACTTACTCAACTTAGGAACTCTAAAGACAAGTCTCCACCTGCTCAGGAAGCTTGCTTGAGGTAGAGGCTCAGAGGTCCTTTTAGGAATGTTTAAGCACCATTATGTGGATTACGTCTGAAGACCCTTCCTAAACACATCTGAATGTTTCATTACCCCTAGGAGCATGGTGCAGCTTCCAATTTCCATTACAGAAATATTTTAAAGTAAATGGGAAGAGGCTATGCATGAAATATTAACAGGATCTCATTAAGGAGCATACATTTGAATTAAAGAAAGCTTTAGGGGGCTTGGGGGCTTGGCTTTTTTGTTTGATTATTTATTTTAGCCAATTTTAAATCACATATGAAGTTACATGTTTTAGGTTTTGCTCTTAGCCTGGTGATTTAAGTGACAGACAAGCATCAAATCCACAAGTGTATCTGAGTTCATTAGTGGTTAGAATTAAGGATCTTGAAGAGAAGAAGAATTATAGCTTGACAATACCAGCTCTTAGGAGAGTTGAATTTCCAGTAAGGTAATTCTAAACTAACTCTAGTCGGAAATGGTTCTTTAAACCTCCTAAGTTTTTATGTGAGAAAAGTAAGTGGATTATGAATTTGTAAAGTGATATGGGGTTAAAAGTAAAGATTAAATTAATGAAATTTAAATAAAAATTCAGTTGTGAAGTACACATTCCACACTCCCGTGACCAGATCCTCAAGCATGAAAGCTGTGAATACAGCCTTGCTCAGAACAGAGGTTTTAGCATTTGTGTTGGGGGCTACAGTGTAGAGAGATCACCTGAGATTGAGTAATCTGACTCCAATGGTAGTGTGCAGAGAGGGTTGGGGAATCATGTGACCCCCAAGGCCAGGATTGAAGTGATACAGGGCACAAGCCAGGAAGACCTGAGCAACCTGGAGGAGGAAGGCAGAATGGATGTACCTGGAGGCCCCAGAGCTTTGGCCACCTGGCTATCCTGGACTCACTCTGCAGACCAGGCTTTGAACTCACAGAGATCCACCTGCCCCTGCCTCCCTGCATGCTGGGATTATGGGTGAGTGGCGCTTCACCTAGTATTCTTCTCCTCTTTTGGGCTCCCTCAAAGAGATGGGTCCCAGCACCAAGAAGGCAGAAGCAGGCGGATCTCTGAGTTTGAGGACAGCCTTTTCTGCAGAGTAAGTTCCAGGACAGCCAAGGCTACACAGAGAAATCCTGTCTTGGGGGGGTTCCAGCTGCCCAAACTTGCAGCAGCAAGGAAGAGAACACAAATATCCATTGTTTCGCAGGAATTTCCATACAAGAAAAGTGGATGTCATTAACATGTAACTTGATCTTGAGCTATCCCCTGCACTCCTCAATCCCTTTGTCTCCCCAGTCATCTGGAAGTTGCATGTCCTCTGTCCTCGACCTGGACCATCTCTTTGAATGTCTGGTCCCTTACCTAATCTACACCATTTCAACTGCCATCAGCAATGATACATCCTTGTGTATAAACAGCTCCATGCCGGGTTTTCTCTAAGTAGGCCTTTGGCAAACAAAGGTCGGTGATTCATCAGGATCTTGCAGTTATGGCTGAAGTTGTTAGAGCTGTTGCTACACACCGGAACCTAGGTGGCTTCACCACCCACAGGAATGTATCTTCCCAGCAATGGAAGAAGGAAGTTCAAACTCTAGCACCTGCAGGTTCCTGCTGGCCTCTCTGTGGACAGGAGTTAGCCAGCCCCTGACTTGAGAACGGGCTTCTCCTGACTCTGCCATTCTGTGTGCCTTGCCTCATTTCCTCTTTCCGTCAGTATCTTGAGGCCACCCAAATATAATATGAATCTAACAAATTACACATTAAAAAGAATTACAAATAAGGGTGTATAATTCTGGTGGACATGAATTTGGGAGGGGCCATCAACACACAAGTTTCAGCGGGGGCGGGGCCAGGCTCTGTCTCATTTCACAGGGCAGGTCATGGTATCATCATTCCTTTACCTACTGGGTCAATGCCCAAGGCTTTCCAGCATCCATGGATGTGGAGGAAAGAGGAGAGGCGTCCTTCTACCCAAGCTGAGACTGATTTCTATTCCATAGCTGTGTGACTCTGAAGACAAGGACCTCCAGTTTTACACCCATGACATTAATAATTGAGAAAAATATAATCATGAATCTCACAGTTTCTTTTGGGGATTAAGAAGTAGGCTGGCAGTACACATGGGAGTGATTATTTTTACACATTCCCTCAAATATACCCATCATATCCCTTCCACAATAGTTGAAGGCCTGCAATGTATACAGGCCACAAGGTTAATCACAAATTTGCACAGAATCAGAGATATCACAACTAAATTAAGGGATCATTCAGTCAGTTTACCATTGTTGTCTAGATGAGAATCGGTGGACCAATGGATGCACTTTAGTTAAATGGTAAAGCATCTTTGTTTAGTTTGCCAGAACTTGTAAATTCTTGCACCTTATAAATGTGCACATGTTATGCAGAGCAGGGCTTAGTAACGTCTGAGCACTTGCCCTTCTCCTAGCACAGGTTGACAGGCATTAGGACAGCTGAATCCACTCTGGTTGTATCATGATGTCTTACTGCTTTTCCACCACATTTTATAGACTTCCTTGAAAGATAAGTGGAGACAATTCAGTGATTTCTCCATCTATAGAAGCCATAAAACTTGCACTGAAAAAGAAAATATGCAGATGAATGCCTTACCTTATGTTAATGTGACATTCTCTCTTTCATTGACTAGATGGGTCCTATTGTGGCGAGTAGCTATACCTTGATTAAAAAGAACTCTGTAAAACTATTAGATTCTTTAGTGTTTGGGTTTATGACTAATATTGTGAGCGAACCCACAGGTGTGTGGGATTTTACTGTACGTTCAGTGATATCATTTCAATATTATTCCCCTTAAGAAAATTAAAACCTTGCAATCTGTGTGTGTACTCTGCATTGTAATTTTATGATGAGATAAAAGTTTATAGTCCCTTGCTGCAGTGCAGTTACGGTTTTGAAAGTGTGTCAGGATTCTTCCCCATCCCCCTCTACCACATCCATAAAACAGGAGCTGTCATCCGAGACACGGAGCCCAGATCCGGTGCTGTTTGTTACTGTGATTTCCACAGGCTATTGCCGGAAACTTTTCCTAACACACTGCTGGTGGACACGGAGTGAGGAAAAGAAGCTGTTACTGATACAGGGTCTCTATAAAATGCCTGAATGCTTTTTTTTTTCTCCTCACAAAAGATGTGTTCCCACACTGAATAAGCTGGGTTAGAAAATTACCCCTTGTTTAGAATTATGCTACCATCCGGGTCTTCTTGCAGAGGAAAATCTTTACCCCACTGATTAGTATGTTCTGGGTAGCAGACTGGTGAAAATCAGCCTCTGCACTCTGGACCTATTGGCATGGGTAGTGTGCATGGGGGACCCTTCCAGGCCCCTGTTCAGCTTTTCAGGTGCACCTTTGTCCAGAGTGGCATTTATAGCTTGTGCCCTGGCCTTTGTCTCTGAAGATTTGTGGGAGATACAATGTACCCCGGAAAACACTGGGAGTGGACCTGTAAATCAAATGGCAAAGCAGACAGACAAATCAATGGATGGATACTGTCTTTCCCCTCCCCCCCTTTTCTGCAGGCAGAATCCCCAGACACAACAATCAACTCTGTCTGGACTCAGCAAAACTGATGCTATTAAAGGTTGTTTGATGAAAACATTTTGACCCATGTGGAAAGAGCTTAATTTACACTCTGCATTTGTTCCCCTCTTGGTCAGATGTTTTTAAAAATAAAAATCAGCCTCAGCAGGGCCCTGCTGTCTCTTCCTCCATCAATTTTTCCTTTGAAGGTTATCCTAGGAGTGTGCTCTCTCTCTCCCCTCTCCCTCTCTTTATCTCTCTTCCTCCTCCATCCGTCTCCCTCCCTCTCTTTCCAGCCTTTCACTGCTGGGAAGGGCAAGTACAGGGACTCCTGGACTCTCTTTCTTAGTTTAGCATGTCCTCTAACTTTTATGGCCAGACAGAAAATTGAATCTCCAAAAACATTGGCACTTTCTTATTGATACTTTTTTCCTTAAAAGGAACAAATGAAGTATACACATTAATTTCAGCTGTGTCAAATGTAACACCCAGCTACCTCCATGTTGAGATAATGACTTTTCCTGTGTTGTCAGCACCTACCGCTAATCAGAACCAAAAGGAAATACTAAGAACTATTGGGAGAAATCACTTCTTAGAAATATAGTAAAGCCTGCCATTTTGTTACTGTTCTCAACGCTGCGACCAAATAGCTGACAGGAAGCAAATTCAGGGAGGAGGGGATGCTTGGTGTTCCTTAACTGAGGATGTAGTTGCTCAGGCTTGGGAAAGTGCCTCAGTATTCAGACTATGTAGGCTCCTAAGTGGGAGCAGCTAACGTAACCCAAGCTCTATCTTTATCCAGGCTTCCCTTTCCCTCCGACTAACACCCCCTTCCTCTCCAAACTGCACCATCAGCTGGGTGCCAAGTATTTGAAAACTGAGCCCGTGCAAACCTGAGTGTGCTGATTATAATGCTCGTGATAAACAGAGCAAACTCCCCAGACCACAAAGGGATCACAGTCCTGGCAAGAGACTGAGTACAAAGCTGCAATCGTACATGAAAAATAATCAGGCACATTTGCATTTCCTGAAAATGATCATTTATTTATTTTGCTAAGCCAATCTTCACATATATTCTGATGTGATATATTGAATTCACAAGTATGTCTGTAAAGTTCTGCATTTTTATCATCTCTTAAAATCCTAACCACTTCTCTGAGGATATTTTGCATCTTGTAAATAACAGGATGCAGGAAGGGGATGGAAACATGAAGGATGTGCAGATTTACTTCTGTTCCATAAATATTGATGCTCTTCTGAGTGCCAAGCTGGTGGGCACTTACAACTTAATGTCCTGGGAAGATGACTACCAAGATATGCGATCCAGCTGCCTCTCTTGGGAACTTCAGATCTTCACAGGGCTCCCTGCCACCTTCTGAATACTCAGTTTCTCTCAGCTCATCCTGAAAACAAAATCAATTCAAAAAATTTCCATATTTATACCACTTTTAACTTTTAGCAAAGCAAGAACCCTAAGAGCAAGCTGAATGCCCCTCATGCAGAATGGTTGGGATCAAAGCATTTCCAATTTTATATACGTTTCAGATTTTGAAATTGCTCATAGAATTTACTGTTTGAGAAACTATAACATCAAAATTCAAAATCTACAATACTTCAATTTTTCATAATTTTTGAGAATTTCACACAATGTGTTTTGATCAAATTCATTCTTACCTACCCAACTTTATGATCTCTGTCTCTCTCACCCATAATAGCATCCTGTTTGTGTTACCTGACTATTCTTTTTTTTTTTTTTACTCTTTTTTAATATTACCATTTAATACGATTTATTCAATTTGTATCCTGGCTGTGTCTCCCTCCCTCATCTCCCAATCTCACCCCTTCCATTTTCTCCTCCCATGCCCCTCCCCTGGTCCACTGATAGGGGAGGTCCTCCTCTCCTTCCATCTGACCCTAGCCTATCAGGTCTCATCAGGACTGGTTGCATTGTCCTCCTCTGTGGCCTAGGAAGGCTGTTCCTCCCTTAGGGGTTGGTGATCAGAGAGCCACTCAGCTACTGAGTTCATGTCAGAAACAGTCCCTGTTCCCCTTACTAGGGTACCAACTTGGATACTGAGTCTATGGGCTACATCTGAGCCAGGGTTTTAGGTCCTCTCCAAGCATTGTCGTTGGTTGGCATATCAGTTTCTGCAGGGTCCCCAGGTCCTAGTATTTTTGGTTCTGTTGCACTCCTTGTGGAGCTCCTGTCATCTCCAGGTCTTTCTTTCTCCCAATTTTTTGATAAAATTCCCTGCACTCCGCCCAGAGAGGCTATGAGTTTCAACCTCTGCTTCCATAACTCAATCAGTAGAGTCTTTCAGAGGCCCTCTGTGGTAGGCTCCTGTCCTGTTATTCTTAGCTGTAGGACCTGCCCTGGAGTATGATCAATATATTGTCAAAGGCCATAGCATTAAACAAAATAAAAATAAAAAATCTGGTTCTTGTTCCCTCAGCATCTGTCAAATGCCAACAGCTGCTCAGTTAGGGGTGGGGCTTCATTCTCACATCCCCTTCTCCTTGCTTGGATTTCATCTGGATTGAACAAGCATGCAGTCCACAACTGCTGTGAGTTCGTGTGTGCAACTGCCCTGTTATAACCTGAAAACACTGTTTACTTGAAGTCATTCACCACCTCTGGCTCTTGTAATAGTTCTGTTGCCTCTTACGAGAAGATCCCTGATCCCTGAGGAGGAGGGTGTGACCAGATGGTCCTTTAGGGCTGCACATTGTCAAATCTCTTATTTTTGAATATTTACCGGTTGTGGGTCTCTGTGTTAATTGCCATCTAAAACAAAAAGATGTTCATCTGTAGGTATTTATAGGTATAATATGTCACTATAAGTCATTGTAATGTTATTTCCATTTACCCAAATAACAGCGGTAGAGCCCATGACCTATCTAGTCTCAGGTTCTTGTCTTAATTAACAATGCCAGGTATAAGTTCCATCTTGTGGAGTAGTTCACAAGAAAATGGTTATTTACTCCCCTAACTTTTGTGCCACTATTATACCTGTGCACATATCTTGCTAGGTAATAACGGACCTTCCTTATTGTAGTTCATGGAATTCATGGCTGAGTGAGGCTGCAGAATTCCTTTCTCTCCTCGGAGCATACATAATACCTTTCAGCACTCTGAAAGCTAACCAGCAGAGATGAAGGTTCAAGGTGAATAGCAGCTTGGTTGCTCTGTGTTCTGTGACTCAAGCATGTGGTGTCTGCAGCAATAGGGTCTTACTCTCAAGCTCCAGTGGGTAACTCAGAATAATGGCATCAACCCGTGACATGTTGGTCGTCTGTAGGACCCTATTGGCCAGCAACCCAAGAACCTCCTAAAGAGGTAATCCATTTGTGGCACTGGGCTTTCAGATTTGCATGAGAATGACCACCTTGGGGACCTTATTTTCCTTAAAGGAATAAAGGACTGTTTTTCCTGGGAGGTGGATCCACTACCTCTGATGCATCTGCCTGCTTTGCTTCTCTGTTAACATCCATGTCAACATTAAATTCTGGTTCATTAGAAGCAGACTTAAGCTGTCTTGCAGATGCCTTCCCTATGGCTCACAGGCTGGTCGTTTGGCTTAACTGTCTCTAAGGCTGCCCCCCTGAGTAACCTCTGCTTTCCATTCCACAGGTCAGATGTCCCAGGTGTCTTTACAGTTCTTGTTCTCTGTGGTATATGCCATGGAGATTTAATTCTGTTTTTGTGCTTGTACTGCCTTTTAATGTACATTTAGACAGTGCAGGCCTTCCCTGTAACTGCCTAAGAATGTGGGAGGCTCCACATGCTTTGCTTTAGTTTTCACTCACAGACTGAGGTTTGATTTGTCATAATCAAACAGCAAACCTCCACGAAAGCTGAGCTGCTCTGATGCCTCAAGTGCAGAAATGCTTGTGACAGTCTTGCTCATCTTTTTGTCTTGATGTCCCTGTGGGTTGTCTTCTCTGGTCACAGTGGGGCTTCTGTACACTAACCTTCAGACAGCTAAGATTAACTGTATTTCTGTATTGTTAGTCTCTGATAGCCAAGGTTGGCTCTAGGCAATAGCTGTTGTATACAGTGATGCGATAAACATGGGGGTACAAGGCTCTTTTTGGTGGAATGCTTTTAATCCTTTTATTCTATATACACACAGCGGTGCATACTATTTTCAGCTTTTGAAGGGACTCTCTATCTTGATTTCCATGCTGCCTGACCTAATTTACATTCCCAAGAACAGGGAGCCAAAGGGTCTGTCTCTGCCTCTTGATGTATTTGTGACTTCCTGTATTTCTGAGTCCTTCTAACTGTGGTTTGATCTGCATGTATCCAGTGTGAACGTGACTAAGCTTTTTCCATATTTCTGTTGACTTTTCTTTTGTGACATTAAAGCAGTGACTACGTTGCAACATAGTGGGCCCAAAATTAGATCAGTAAGTTGAGAGTAATGAGTGTATACAGACATACACACACACGCTTACACATTAAATACAGTACAGACAGACAGATCTGTGCATACGCACATGAAAAAATATAATACGGACTATGGCAGCAACGCACACCAGGCACCCAAGCTCTACCGTGACATGCTCTTACATGCCTGAGCTGTCCCTGCGGGGTATTCGTAAAGGAACTTTTGCCTTTCAGCACTTCAGCCACATGGAAATGTCACTCTCCAGTGTAGGAACATTTTAATTGCATAGTATTGTAATTATCAATTCGGCTTGACCAATTCACATGCCGGCTTTCAAAGCTGAGAATGAAGACAATAGACAAATGATCAAAATTTACCCTAGCGTTTGTTGTGTGTGTCTGCCATGGGTACACTCCCAGTGATGTGAGAGTGACAGGGAAGGAAAATGAAGACAGCTGAGGTCTGAGTATAGAATCTGTACACGAAAGCCAGGACTCCCCTACGCACCCAGTGTGGTAGTGTCAGTGCCCAGAGGTGCCCATCCCTCCTAGCCCTGAGTGTGGCTGGAGCCGATTATGTCCGTGATAGAGTTAAATGCAGCATCTGCATCTGGTGGCCACTCACTGCTTCTTCCTTCATCCTCTTGTTGAGATCCCTTTGTTCCCATGGTTAAACTAAAGGAATGACCAGGATCTCTCACCATGTAGCCTGAAATGAGTCTACCATCTCTTTCTGTGCCACATCCCTCAGCCTTCCTGATTTCAGGTTCACCTTCCAGAGGCCCATAATCTCAGTTTGTTTGAGTGACCTGGCTTTGCTTTTCTGTGAGTTACACAGCTGGTACAAAGAGTTGAACTGCCAGTACCAAGACCAGCAAAGACTTTAAGTCTTGGGAACTGTCAAATTAGGGTATAGTCTAGTCTTGAAAGAAAATATGTTAAAATTTCAGAGAGACCAACATGATTTTGAGGATTTGATTGAACAAGAAATGTCAGTAACCAGAGGTGGCTAAGAGCCTTACCAGAACAGGGAGTGTGTGCCATCCAAAAGCAAGGAGCTAAGGGAAGAAAGGGAACCGTGCCTCAGGCATTGGGGGGAGCTGCCGGAGGCTGCTGTGACCGTGGGGTCAGGCATCGGATTCTGCTGTTTTCTGCTGCAGTCCACCAGGGCATCTCTTGGAGGTCAGCTGTCCAGTAATGAGTAGACCAGTGGCTGACTGGAGGCAAACACACACGAGAGGAAGAAGATGAGGGCCTAGGAAAGCAAGGGGCACATTGCAGAGGCTCGGGTCTTGAAAAGGCAAAAAAGTAACACTGATGATAAATAGATCAAGATAAGTGAAATGATTAGCCATCTCTAGAAGAAGTAACCGATGACAATGCTAAATTTAACCACTCAATAATTCCCAATTTATAGATGTGAACTTTAGGAGAGCACTCAACTGTTCCATGTGGCTTGAAACATTTTATTTTAATTTGGATAACCTCAGTCCAGGTACTTTTTTTTTTTTTTTTTGAGACAGAGTCTCACATTGTAGTCACTCAGGCTGCTCTAGAACTCAGTATGTAACCAAGGTTGGTCTGGAACTGGTTATGTAGCCAAAGGTGGTTATATTTTAATAACCGTTTACTATAAGCCCCACTGAAGACACACTGAAAATCTCGGTGCAACACTCATACCCATTTATCACATCCACAGAAGGCCTCCTCTTTGTCCTTGCAAACACTGCATTTATTGGTGGTCTGTGATAATAAAATCATTAGACTTTGCTGTGAATAACAATTGGGCAGAGGAGAAACTGAGACATAGGGAGTGATTGACTTCTGACTAGTGTTCAACCCCAGAAGTGACTGTGGGTTCACCATGGGAACTAGAACAGATCCTCCCTTGTGAGTGCTCACTGGGCCTTTATCATACACTGCCTGTTTTCAGTTTCTCCCGCCCTGGCTCTCTGACTTTACCATGCATCAGAATTAAGCAGCGAGGAAGTGACAAGTGTGTTTTTCTGGCCTGCCTTCTAGAAGCACTGACTGGGGAGTTCAGACGAGATCTGGAAGATTTGCCTTCACATGAATAAAAACAATATAAATGAAGACGTTGGCTGATGGGAAATCTGGAACCCCTGTTTTCAGAAATACTAACTGTATCAGCCACACAGTTGGCACTTAGATTGGCCCTTCTTTCATCTTTGTACCACTCCCCCATTGGTCCATTGCAGGTAGAGGAGGCTACTGGTACTGGCTGACCCCTGTCCAAACTTCCTCACCAAAGCAAGGCAGCCAGCTGCTCCTAACTTTAGTTCAGAGAACTCTACCTGTGTGAGAGGCTGAGGCTCCGTCTTGCCTTACGTTCCTGTCTCCTTGGTGATGAGCCAAGCTCAGGCATGACAGCCATTGCTTAGAAGGAAAGTGCATTTGCCCCAGGGTGTCCTTACTTTTATTTTCATTGAGGATCCAGGAAACTGGTCGACTTGATGAGCTGTGATTCACAGCTATGTTAAGACTCTCACATCACCTTGTTTTAGTGTAGACCTCCATAATTTATCTTTTAATTGTATTTATTGTGGGATGGGAGTATTATAGTGTGTCCAACAAAGCAGCATGCTGCTGTGGCTCCCTGGATGTGTGCCTCTCCCCACACTACCCAGCACCATCAAGCAGGGCTTAGTGATTATTGTTCTCTGCCGAATTGGAGGCAGAATGCTAAATTTTCCTTTGAGTAATTTTATTGAGCAGAATCATTCCAAAGAGAATTTTTTAATACATTACTATTTCCTTACAGATTTTTGTTCTGGGCTGTGTGCACATAACTTTCTCTATTATGTGCATGAGGGGTGCTGCTACCCACAGCATGAAGCTTGTCTTTCAGGCTTTAGGAGGGAGAAATAAGGAAGGCCCAAGGACCCCATTACAGGAAGACAGTGAGGGAAATGGGTGAATTAAATCGCTTTTCTCTTTTGCTTTTCCCACCTCTCTCCTTTTATCTCCCAAATAATAAACCAGAGGAACAGAGCCCTGGGCATAACAGCTGCCTTAATGGCCCAGGAAAGCCTTGTGCTCAAAACCTGCCCTCTGCTGCCCCAGGTGGGTACCACTCTTATGAGAAAAGATGGTTTTCTGTTCCCTTGGCAACCAGTCACTAAGCTATGGGTGGTTTCTATGATAGATTTTTACCTGCTTAGAAGCCTGTCCACTTCACTGGGCTTTTCAGCCGTCTGCATCCCAGTGGCCTGGCCCTACAGGCTCCCTGGTCCTCGAGGCCTGCATAGTCCTCCTGATGTCCTCATCCACTGCAGCTTCTCTTTGTATCTTCTCCAAGGGAATGTGTTGCTTTGGGCTGATGGCAGCTCTGGACAGTGGCATCCCTCTTCGTGAGCCACAATGTCTGATGCCTTAGGGAGACACAATGGCGTTGTAAAGTTGTAAATGATTTTCAATAGATGAGACGTAGGGGTCAGCATGAATCTTCCCTTCGGCAGGCAGCTTGAGGTAGCAGCTGACTGGGAGTCAGGAGAAGGGCATCCAGCAGTAGCACCGGACGTTTCACATTGAAGAGGTGGTGGAGGGGAATCTAGGCTGATGCTCCTGTGGTGGCTGAAAGGACGTGCCTGCCTCCCTGCTCAGAGGTGTCAGAGGGGGACAGGAGACAGAAGGCTAAGTGGAAGGCTCAGCTTGCCCTTCTCAGTGACTGTGATACTGCAGAGCTAAGCATCAGCAGCCAGTGTCACAGGCAGGGTTCACAGGACCCTCGGGACCCCTGGAACACAGCTCACATTTCCTAAGAACCCGGGAAGAGCATGCACTAGATGGACCCCAACCCAAAACTTAACCAATCCTAAAGAATGGGGAGGAGGGGAAGAGAGAAAGGAGGTTCACCCACTGTGATGGAAATCAGCTGGACACTGAAAACTAGAAAAGGATGAAAGGAAAACCTCCAGCTACTTGGGGGATAAACAGTCTCCCCCTAGACATCATGCCAGTTCACAGATCCCCCTAGACATCATGCCAGTTCACAGATCCTCCTAGATAACCTGTCACTAAACAGCACCCCTAAATGACACATCATGCAGAAGTGATAGCTCAGAGTCTGGAGAGAATTTGTGTGTGTGTGCATAGGTGCTTATTTATACACACAGACATATATACACACATGAGAATTTATACATGAAAAATGTGGATGTATATATGTATGGCTGGATGAAAATAAAAACACAGCACATCAACTCTTCACATAGGAGAAAGGTCTTTGATAACGTCAAATGCTCATATATTAGAGAGAGAAATTCTGAAATCCATGTTTCAGTCTCAATAGTGGAGAAATTTGGTTTCATTTTGTTTTGTTTTGTTTTTGAGAAAGAGACAAGATCATGAAATTAGGTGAGAGGGGAGGTGGAAAGAATCAGGGAGAAGTTGGAGGAAGGGGAAAACGTGATCAAAATATATTGTATGAAAAAAATTTAAATAAAAGATGTACAATAAAAAGCATCCAAAGTAAGCAAATGGCAGCCAGGGAGACAGCTGGGCAGTTACGATCCCTTGCTCTTCTTCCAAAGGACCTGAACTCAGTTCCCAGCACTCACATGCGGTGGCCCCCAGCTGCCTGTAACTCCAGGTCCAGGTATCCAACTGAGAGGAACCATACAGAGACACACACTTCTACACATAATCACATAATTACAAAAAATCAAATAAATATCTTTATTTAAAAGATGACTGGTCCTTTGAATGAATAGATGAAAATAAAATGTTTTAGTAAGATTGACCAAAAGCAAACAAACAAAACAACCATAAGTAACCAATATCAGGAAAAAGACAGAAAATGTCTCTGCCGCCCTGCCAGCAATTCAAAGATCAGAGGCGAACACAAGTAACTACCGCGTGATGTGATGGTTAGGCTAAAATGGACCGAGTCCTCAGAAATCTCAGCTACCTCAGTTCACCCCCATCAGGGAGATCGTCCAAACAGGCCAGTCAAGGAAAGGGATTTGAAATTCAAAATTCCAAAAAAAGAAATCTCTTTCTTCCAGATGGCTTAACTGGTGAATTCTACCAAATGTTTAAAAGAAAATTAGTACCAACTTCATGCAGTCTGATCCAGAAAATAGATGACAGAATGCTTTTTGATTTGTTTTACAAAGCTAGCATTACCCTGATCCCCAAACCAGACAAAAGCTAGAACACATACATGGGCACGCACACCCAAAAACAATCCCTCAAGAACAGAATTGAAGAGCAGACTGAACACAGCAATTTGTAACATATATAAATACATATTATCTATATAATGTATATATTACATATAATATATAGTAATATATATTAATAACAATATATAATATATCGTGGTCAATTAATGCTTTCCAAAATGCAAATACTTTTAATACTTGAAAATCATTCAAGATAATCTAGAGAATTGATAAGGTTGGGGATGAAAAATCATGTCATGGTATCAATAGATGCAAAGTAAGCATTTGATAAAATTCAGCAGACAGCCACAAAGAGCTAAGAAGACAGCTGTGGAGGAAATTACACTGCCCCAAGTGTAATCTGTAATCTGTAATCCTGAGAAAGACAGCCTATCCCAAGAAAGAGCATCCACAGGCTCCCATTGCTAATGCTATACATGGGAGCGGAAACTGGGTGTTCTAAGATGAGGGGGGCTGCAGCGATACTGGCTGTCATCACTCTGTGCAGAATAGCGTTGGAGGTTCTAGTGAATCTAATGAGACAAGAAAGGAAATAAAAGCCTGACAGATTGGAAGTTAAAAAAAAAAAACCTATCCATCCCTCCTTGTACACGACATAAATATCAAAATCACAAGGGATCCATTAAAAAGAAAGAAAACTATAGCAGAAATAAGGAGTTCAGTCAGGACATCCAATATAACACAATAAAAAAGAGGTTTATGAGGAAGAAAGGAAATGTAGGGAGGGGCACAGGAAGAGTTGTAGGAGGAGAGGGATGGGTGGGATTGATGCAAATACAGGACTCGTGCATGAAATCCTCAAAAATTTAAAAATTTAAAAAGATTAAGAAAAAATAAAAATTCCTTGTATTTTTATGTCAGTAAAGGACGTTGAAATTAGACATGATAACATTCATAATCACTCAAAAACAATACAGTGCTCAAATAAAAGTAAGTGTCAGAAAACATACCTAGGGAGAGTGCCCTGAAAAATACAAAGTGGTGGTGGAAGTAGCCAAGAGGCCGAGCAGGAGAAGCATACCATGCTCATGGATGGTAGACGGCACATTGAGTTCTCAGCCCAGGAATAATCAATGGAGTCTGTTCTCCCAATTGAATGTCATGTATTTCCTACCAAAATTACAGTATGTGTGTGTGCGTGTGTATATGACGGAGGATTCCTGAAATTATTCCAATGCTAAGGAGGCAGAAGGAGGAGGTACATTAATTAGGGAAACCTTCTATCAAAACAAATGTTTTTGTAGTTATAGAAACATGGTCCATCTGACTACAAAACTTATATGGAAAGATTCAGGCACTGAAGCAGCTACGGTGGTGTTTATAAAGTGAAGTGGGAAGAACCAGCTGAATACACATCACATGTTGAATCATTGTATTTAGGGCAGTGGCAGAGGGCACCACCAAACAAAGGATCCAAGAGTAGACATACTAAGGGACTGAGACATGGGAGGGGTGTGTCAGAAGAAATCTGAGCACTCAAGTCCCGTGCTGATGTAAACACACTGCAGTCTCGTCATGTTGGTTGGTCTCCCAGCTTTGATTATATTATAGGACCTTGCCATGGAAGGAAACTGGTTAGAGACACATAGAAGTTACTTGTATTACTTCTTGTAAAATATCATGGGCCTTGGGGTATCCTAAAATTAAAATAGTAAGTTGTAATATTTAAAAGACATAGAGAAATGCTACTCATGCCACAAAAATTGTCAAGAATGGGCACCTTGTATGTAGGCTTTGTTTTATGTTTGACAGTACCAGCTTCTACATGCGAGGCACCAGTGAGCACAGTCACCTGCTTCCCTTTTTAATCCTCCCCACTCCAGCCAGCCCCTTCTTACCAGCTGATCTCTGTGCTAACCCCATCACCCACCCTCCCTCCCTTCCTCTCTTTCTTTTCTGTCATTTTTAAATTTCTGTCCCTGCTCAGGCAATCTCACTGTTGTATGTCCATGACTGCAATGAACATGTCGTATTAGATTGGCTTTGTAATGCCAAAAGCAAACTCATTAGTTGGAATTCATTGTCTTCGTTCAGAAATCAGAGTTGGGGTCTGGTTGTATTTTAGCTTTAAAGAATATTTTTTAACATTTGTCCTGTGTGTCTTCATACATGCCTTTGCAGAATACATAGAAACAATCCCTCCCCCGTCCCAAATATGTTGCTGTGAAGCCTCAGGTACAAATAAACATCTCTAACATAATTTTCCCACTGAAATAATCATGGATGCCAGATAAATACTTGATTTCGGATTTGAGATTAGAAAATCATTTGAATATAAGTTTGGGGAATCCAATGGGGCCAATCATAACTAACACCTTGGTCACTTGTACTACTATATCGGCTGTTGTAGTATCCAGAATGAAATGCCGAGTCAAATCTTGTCAGGATGGAACTCATCCATTTCTTAGGAGTTGGTCCAGAGGTTTTACAGTTGGAGGACTGTACAGGGTGTGAACCTCTCCTCTGGACTTAAAGGACTTAACGACATCGTAAATTTATTCTGTGCAGTGTAAGTCGGCAAGCCCATCTACCCTCTGATGCAGTGTTTTGTGCAAAAACACATGCCATAAGATGAATTCCACTAACCATACCCTCTCTGTTTCCTATAAATACCAAGCCATCCATTGAATGCTGGTGTGTGTGTGTGTGTGTGTATGTGTGCATGCACATACATGTGTTCATGTGTGCATGTATGCACTGTGTGTGTGCCTGTGCGTATGTGTGAAGTATATTTTTCTAGGGAATGTATCCAGTTAGAATCTCCATTGTAGAAACTGTGAACTTCAGTTTGGTGAGACCTTCAGCCCTGAGTCTGGTTCTGTAAGCCAGGGCATCGAGCACAAAAACTTCCCAGATCCCACAACCTTATGATGGCAAAACACTTACCTGCATGATCTTTAGAATGGCCATGCGGTGGCATGGTATTCTCACTCAGCACATAGCAAAGCCTCTATTCAGTTTCAGTAAAGAGTCATCAAGTGTGCCCAATGGACAAGGCTTGCTAGTTTCTGTGGAGAGTGAGCTGATCAGCAAACAAGCAAATGCTGCTTAGGCACAATCCGTTCATGGAGGTTGCAAGAGGCCAGCATGGTATAAGCCAATGACAGGAGCAAGAAAGAAAATCAGTGTGTTTACAGAAAATCAGTTGTCTTGTATACATGTAAGCACACTTGTGTGTGTTTGTGTGTGTGTGTGTGTGTGTGAGAGAGAGAGAGAGAGAGAGAGAGAGAGGGAGATTTGGAATCATTAGATTCTTATGCAGAAAATAGGCTATTATAGACTAGAGCCATATTATAAAGATCCCTACACACAGAATCCCAGTAGTTCTGTGTCAATAACATTCCCATCTGAAAATGGAGTTGGCAAGAATTTAGATGAAACTATACGAGTCAGAAATGAAGTTTTGGTCTTTTTTATTATTCTAGTTATAAAAAATAGGTAGTATGTTTTACTGCTAGTAAGTAGCACTATGAATTACTAAGTATAAAAAATTGGGGACCAGAGAGGCAAGTGTGGGGGCTATAGCCATGGTCAGATGGCAGGGTCAGTTCAAGCCCATCTTAGCCATACCATGCTCTCTACCTTAATATGTGCAAAAGATGGGGCAAAGAGCTATTTGGAAAGGAAATAAGAGCCCTGAGATGTTTTTAAGTGAGAGTCTTAGCTTTTTCCTGGAGGCAAGAAATGCTGTCAGCTCCTGAGAATGAGAGAGATTAGAAACGGTCCTGCAGACGTGAAGACCAGGAAAGGTATTTCTGACAGTCCCTGAGTATGCACTGTCGAGTGACACCATGAAGAGGTGTGTCAGGAAACTCTTTGCAAACAGGGTTGATCTGAAAGCTCAGCACGAGATGGTGGGTGAGAGGACCCGCTGGTTATGTCAGGACGTGAGGACAGCCTGTCCCTGAGCTTACACTCAGGATTGTGGAATTCCAGCACCAGCTTCAGGGCCTGACAGAAACTGAGTGAAGCATCGGTCTCAGAACTCTGGAAGAGTGGAGGGATATGAGGAGAGGTGGGACAAGTTCAGAGAGAGTGAGAAGATGCCACAGGCTGTTAGGGATGAGGGATGTGGCTTAAATACCCAGTGTTGGAAAACAGCCAAGTGTCTACAGCAGGACCACACAAAGCCAGGAAGAGGGTGTTAGAAGGGGGTGATGTGGACTTAATCTTCACAAAGACATCAGGAGTCTATGGAAGGGCCCTCAGGGACTCTGGGAAGCAAGCTCAAAGTAGTACCTGTTTCTCAGAGAGCTTGGAGTTTGTGCCAGCAGAAGGTGAGCTCAGCTGCCATTAGGTTTTTAAAAATGGGTTGAAGAAGTGGCAGCCAAAGTCCTGTGGGTCGGATCTGGGGGATCAGCACCTGAGACTTTCTGTGTAACGCTTGGGAGATGAGCAGAGATGTTCCTGTGCACTACATCACAGTTTTAGCAACACAGGACGCACCTGTCACCATTCTGAAGATTCAAAACTGGAACATGGGGACATTAAGGGGCTTATCAAAGTCCATGTGGACCGAGGTGGTTGTGAAGATGAGGTGGCCTGTCTTGCATGGTGTCACCGGGCTGATCTTCCAAACACAGGGAGAATAGGGAAGCCAGGGTTCTAGCCCAGGCCGGTTTACCTCCGCACTGTGGTGTTGTGGCTTGGGTCATCCCTTGCCATGGTGGGGCCCTACGCTGTGGGACGCTGTCAAGTTTCTGACAAGGGTTGAATCTGTCCATGGCCATCCATGCTGAGAAAGGCTTCTCTGGAGCTGACAGAGCTGCTGATGGTTAGCAGGGTCTGTCCAGGGAAGTGTAGCCGTGGTGTGATACCTAACTCACGCTGTAGGGTGATAACACCTGTTCTGTCACGAGCAATTGGCCACCCATGAAGTCCGAAGGTGCTTTGTCCGGGGACCTTTAAAGACGCAAATAGATCATGTGGGCTTTCAAAAGTCGCCTTTTATCCTTAGATAATGTTGCCATTTTTGTCTCATTGCAGGTAACATATGAAATTGGTGGAGCAGTTGAAAGAAATAAGGATTCTCTTTCACAAAACCTCCTATTTGTAATGAAAAGTAAGTTGGTTTCCCCCCACGCTAATCTCTTGACCTTGGGACAATTTCCTGTAAAATGAACTATCCTCTGAAGGGCAATTGGAACACCATTTACTGTCCGGCACTCAGGGTAATAAGGAGAGTGTGGCCACACTGTTCACTGACCGTAGCCTCATTTGAAGTTCAGTGGAAACCCAGATTTGGCTAAGCTTTTAGCAGACAGGTATACAGACACCTTTCCTATGCAGTGTGTGACCATCGAAAAGCTTGTCTGTGGACACCAATGAAGGCAAACATGACTTCTGAACTTAGGCCACAGCACGGTGAATTCCATTACCAAAGATGACTCCAGGGCACAACTAGGTGATATTTTATTTGTATGTACTTTCAGTTATGAAGTATTAATGCCCACTAAGTGGAAAGCTCCTCAGTGTAAACATGTATAAGTATATTCATATATATAAATTTATTAGCTTCTGCTTAGTGGGCATTAATATTTTATGTACATATATCAACTATAATTCTGTACAAATTTAACACTTTATTCTAACATATATACCACAATCAGATATGTGTGATTCTGTCTGCTCTAGTAATCATTTTCTGAACAGAGCCTCTGGTAAGCCTCTGAAAGGAAGAGGTGGGTCCCAGCTGAGGCAGAGCCATCTGTCTTTCCTGGAATGACAATTCAGGCTTCCTGAGGTGTTAGAGGCTTAGAACTGGAGGTCACAAGTCTGCGTCAGCACTGACGCCTGCGTCACTGTCCACATCACAGCCTCGTAGACATGATGCACTGTTTACACAGAGGCTCTCTCGGCTGCCTCTCAGTCACGCAGCCATTGTGAGCAGGAGTGGGGATGAAATCACAGAGAGAGCCTTGAAATGCTCAGCCTTCGCTCTTTGATCTCCTTCCCCTGAGGGGGGAGCAGCCTTACCAGGCCACAGAGGAAGACAATGCAGCCAGTCCTGATGAGATTTGACAGGCTAGGGTCAGAGGAAAGGGGAGGAAGACCTCCCCTATCAGTGGACTTGGAGAGGGGCATGGGAGGAGATAAAGGAGGGAAGGTGGGATTGGGAGGGGAGGAGGAAGGGGGCTATGGCTGGGATACAAAGTGAATAAACTGCAATAAAAAATGCTCAGCCTTGCTCATCCCTAGGAAGTCCTGGCCTCCCTACTGCAGGCGTCACAGCTTGCATCATTCATTCACCTTTCTTTTGGTCCCTGTGTGAAGGTCTGACACCCAGATGGATTTGTGGTAGAATGCATATGTGCATAGGGTAAGGAAATGATGGGTGGGGATGTTTCCGTCTTGCTGTCGTACTGAGTGCCTTCACCTTAGAGCCTTTCTTTTGTTTGCGCTTGTTAAGAAGTTAATTCCTTTAGAAGAAAAGTGGTTGACTGTTGCTTAGTTCTTAGCAGGAGGACCACATTTACAGCATGCTCTGGTATGCTCCTGATTCCTATGCGAGTGGTGAAAGCTTTCTGTGGAGGGCACAGACAGTGTGTCAGGCTTTGGGAGCCTTCTGGGTCTCTGTACAATTACCTTCCTCTGCTGGTACAGCAGGACACTCAGTACAGACCACGCACAGACACACAGCAGTGCTCCGCAGGCACGTGCACTGCCTACACTTGGCCTACAGACAGCAGGTACTCACATGCTTCATCGTGACCCGAAAGAAACCTGGGTGTGACAGTGTTATGTGCGTCTGCAGAATGTCATGATGCCAGGAAAGTAATTATAAGGACATATAGCTGATGAGCAATGGCCTCCGGTGCAACCTTCAGCACAGTAGAGAACCCAGGGAGGAAGGTGGAGGCTTAATTCTGCCTTTGAGTAAGGCAAGGGGGCAGGGTGGCGTCTACCCATCTATGCCCAAGAGTGGAAGTAAATAAAACTTCCTCTTCCCAGAAATTAGCTCACCCAGTTCTAAAAGTCACAAGGCAGGCAGGATCCTGGCGAGAGTGCTTTCTGCTGGCAATCATGAAACTGTGGCCGGGGAGCTTGGTGCCATGTCCCAGGAGGCCCTCGGCTAGGTCAGGGAGATAGCAGTCCCTGTGTTACCGTATGCAGTCTGGTCATGTGACTTAGAGAAAAGACAGAAATGGCTCGACACATGTTGTGGCCCATGTTTCTATGTGTCTGTTTTAAATGTATTTAAGGTATTTCACCCCTGGAAGAAGAATATTTTTATCATTTATGTATGGGTCCTGGCTCTCTCTCTGTCACACACACAAACACACACTTTAGATACCTATGATGATTGTTTATTATATCTTTAAATAGGTGGTACTTTATTCTTATTGTTTACATTATTATCTTGAGGTGGTTTCAAAAAAACGTTGAACTTAAAAGCTTAAAAAAAAAAAAGAAAAAGAATTTCCAAATGCTGTCTCCACAGATGAAGATTTTATGTCTTCACCTCTACTTTCCTGTGTTTTCTGAAACACTTTCCTCTCCATGTCCAAACTCTTCTCGGTGTACTTCCTGGACACGAGGAAATTCCTGGTGCTATCCCCACAGTGAGCAGAAATCATAGGTGCCTTTGTCATTCTACCGCCAGCGTCTTTTCTACTTGGTTTTCTGCCCGTTCGGGGCCATTTCTTCTTAATCAGGTCTACTCTGAGGCAATGCTTCAACCTCTCAGTGCCTTTCTCATTAGCGTTTAAAACTAAAGGGCTGCTGGATTTGAGCAAGAGTTCAGAGTCAGGTGGCGTCTCCTCCTATCGGGAGCTGGGATCCCAGAGGTGAGGGATGTTCAGTGCACTGTGTTCCAGAAGGCATTGTCTGTGTTGCTCACATCTCTGCTGGAATTGGGCATCATTCGGTTTTCCTGGCTACCTTTCCTTTGTTGCTGGTTAATAATTTCCGAGAAAGTACCATAAGACTGTGTAAACATTCTGTCCCATCTACCCAGTGTTTTTTCATGGAGTCGTCATTCTTAGTTTAGTAGGGTCTTTCTCTGAGGGCTATGACCACATTTCCCCATCAGCAGTGGCGTTTTACTCTAATAGCCCTTTTGGCCTTTTATTAATTAGTTTCTTTGTTAATAGGATAAGACTTGGCCATCAGATCCCCACCCTGCCAACAGCTACCTCTTTTGGATGAGTTCATTGATTTTCAACACTTGCTGACAACGGGCCTTCTCAAACCTCTCCAGTGACTATCTTCTTTGTTGCCAGTGTTGAACAAGCAATTTGTTTAGGAAAAATTGTTCTGTCTAAAGAACTGGCAATGAGGAATGGCAAGACCTTTGTCTGGGTAGTATGTATGAAAAATAACAAATTTATCCCCAAACCTGTGGTTTTAACCCAAAATTCCGTAGTTACCTCTTGACTTTTTCTTCCATGGTCACACCTCTCATCTTAGATAGTGCTGTCTTCCTGCTTGCACATAATATAGTGAATTTTCACTGAAGAACTCTTCAGACACATATGCGCGGACCATATATATATACACCACACATGTGTTTACTCTTTTGTGTGAGGAAAAGGTGGGAAACAAACCCATTTGCTGTTGAACATTGTAAATGTCTGATGGCCTGAACAGGATCCTAAGTAGTTATGCAAATTATTTCAAGTTTTAATTTTGCACTAATCTGTAAGATATGGTTGCTGTCATTTTATTGTGTTTTTGAAAGGCACTTGCACTCAGAAAGTATCTACGTATACACACCAGTAACGGAAGGCTCCTCCCAGATTCTTAGCTGACACACACATTCTCCGTTTCTATGCTGCTCAAAAGATTCATAATCAAAAGCCCACCAGTCGGAGCTCCAGCCCTACACTGAGTAGCTGGGCAAGGTCTTGTAACTGAGGACCTGAGGACTCTGAATGATATCAGACACCCTCATCTCTGCAGATGAACTGGGCAAGAGAGAGAGGATTTTTTTTTTCTACTTTACTTCATGACAGATGTAACCAAATTCACCAGGAGTGTTTAAACACTTCTTAGCACAAGTTCAGCATTAGGGAAATGTCTTGTCTTCTGGATGGGGTATTTTCTTGCAATGGGGAACTGCTGCCAAACTCATGTTTTTATGACTGTGTATGTGCACAAAAGCCTGTCAGGTCTGAGCTGGTAAGATTTGGTACTGGAAGTCAAGACAGGAGGAAGCATATATTTTAGAGAGCCATGAACCATGAGCTGAGGCTGCAAAGCTGTGATGGAGACTTAAGCCAAGGGCAATGAGAGTCTCCATCTTCCAGGAGAAATGAAAGCCCGTGGAGATATCTTGGAGCTATGGGAAAGGCAGACTCCGCTGCCCACTGTACCAACAGTGTCAGCCACACCGAATGGGGAAGGGCACTTCCATGGAGCGTGAGCCCAGCGTCTGGCAGTGACTTGAATGCCTCTTACATTGTTCATCTATTTATCTTCTAGCGAGCGAAAACGTTGTGATCAGTCATTTGTTCCAGTCAAAACTGTCACAAACTGGATCTCTCATCTCTTCCTCCCCATCATTTAAATTCCGAGGACACAAGTCCACCCTCCTCAGTAAGAGAACTGCGTCTTCAGTGGCTGGAGTAAATAAGAACTACCTAGAACTTAGCAAGGTAGGAGCTTCGTTGTCTTCTGCTGCATTTAAGTTTACTCAGTGCGGTTTCTTCCCTCCTTGAAGGCACAGTTTTAGGGCACTGGTAAGACATTCACCTTCCAACAGAAGGAGCTAAAGGAAGGATACTGAGTATTAACACAATTGAAAATATTCCCTAACAGAAGGATGCTGGTCTCTTTGCCTTTCTGTTGCCATGATAAACACAGTGACCAAAAGTCAGGTGTTTCGCCTGACTTTTCACCTCACGCTTCTCAGTCTGTCACTGAAGGAAGTCAGGGCAGGATGTCAAGGTAAGAATCTGAAGCAGAGGCCATGAAGGGATGTTGTTGCTGAATCACTGTCTGGCTGGATCACTGGCTCTTGTTAGCTAGGTTTCTCATACAGCACAGCCCAGGGCCACTAGTCTAAAAACTGGAACCATTCAGTGGGCTGGTCTCCCCTCCAGTGAGGAAGATAGTCCTCAGACATGCACACAGGCAGACTAGATAAAGACATTCACTTCAGTGAGACCCCCCCTTTCCTGGCACTTCAGGGCGATCGGGTTAGAAGAAGTGAACTTTGTATTTTATCCCATTTACCTTATTGCTTCCAAGGTTTGGGTCTGGAAATGATAAATTATCATTTCTTTTCTTTTCTTGGGACCAGAATGTCTCCACCATGTACCTGTAGACTTTAAACTCGCTTGTATTACACTGTTAGCATTTCTTCCACATATGCTGGACTTACATCAAAGGCTCCACTTCTAAAAGAGAGAAATAAAACCCTATGCCGAGCTATTTCGTGTGTGGTGAAAAGGCCTGTCACCATTTGTTTCTTGAGAGCAGAAGAGCAGACTGCTTTACAAGCCTCCAGCTTATGTTTACCAAAAGACAGAACAGGAGAAACACGATTCGGAAGGGACCAAGAACAACTGAAAACTCAGTTCCTGGGGCAGGTTGAAACATATCTCAGTTCTCCAGTTCAAAGGAAAGCAGAGTTTAAAATGCTGCCCTTTTTGAAAAATGACAGATGAGTGCGTATGTATGTGTTTGTTCATCTGCATATACCTCTACATGTTTGCATCTGTGGCTATGTGTAGATGCATTGCAGATATTGTGTGAGTATGTATATAAGTGGGTACATGTGTGTATATGTACATGCACATGTTTCTGTGTCTCTGTGTGTGCACATGTGTGCATCTATGTGTGTGCACATGAGTATGTATGTGTGTGCATGCATCAGTATGCTCTTGTGTACTGTGCATATGTATGCCCATTGTGTTTGTGCTGTACCTGTGTGCATGTACATGTGTGTGCCTATCTGTGTAGATATGTATTTGTGTATGTGTTTGTATGTATCTACATATGTGCCCGTTTGTGTATGCACATGTGTGTGGAAGCATGTCTGTATGTGTGTGCATATCTCTGTGTGTGCATAATTGTGGGTGTCTGTGTGCATGACCATGTGCGTTTGTTTAAGTCTATGTGTATACATGCCTACGTGTGTATTCGTGCGTGTCTGTGTGTGTATGTGCGCTTAGGCAGCAGATATAAAGATCAGTGACCTGTAGGCATGCTGCAGAGTTAGGCTTGGCAGGGTCCCATCCCAGATCTCGGAAAGACCATCTCCACATTAGAAAGACGAGGGGTCCTTGTGGGAAGAGCTTGATCCCAAAGGTCCTTTCGTCCAGGACATTACCATGCAACTCTAAACTGAAAATTTTCACCTCAATTGTTAAGCTTTTGAGACCTGGACACCCTTAGGCTTTTCCCAGGAGGACTGGAGAAGAGATATAATTCACAGGAGCAAGCTGCTCACATATAGAAACCTTGTGCCCCACGTCCAGGGGTGGAGGGTTATTTCTTCCACAATTCCTCAAACGCTGTGCTCGTCACTGCCCTTGCTGTTGTCTTCAACCTACACCAGTCCTTGTACATCTTGCCCTGAGCCAGAAACATGGAATGTTGCCCATTCCCTAACTGGAGATGACTTTGGTTGTTGAATTTGTAGGAACGGGTTGACGCTGGCCAAGCGTTTCATTTTGCATTCGCTTGTCAGCCACAGTGAGTCAGTGCTCCGCAGAGTCCATCTTAATGGAAGGAAATGAGCTGCTGTCCTCATGGTGCCAGACAGATGATTGTCTCTCATTAGCTACTGTCCTCACAGCACCACCAAACACATAATTGTGTTTCCTCCCAGTTTTTTTTCCATGCTGTTAACAGAAATTATTTTAGAGCAGTGGAGAAGTTAGTGGACACCCTTATAATTCTGTGAAATGTGAGGCAGCATTTTTCAACCCCTGGTGGGATTTAATTAATTACCTCCTGCCCTTTACTTCTTCACTTTGGCACCATTTTCACTGTCTTTAAAATGTTTTCATTATCACTTAATCTTTGCTACACATGATAGTTTTCTTTTAAGAGCTGGTTTTACTCTTTGTTGAAGAACACTGTACTCTGTCAGTTTTTAAGGATGAGCACCTTACTTACTAACCCACCCCTTTTAGCAGTTAAAAAAAAGGGGGACTCAAGAAGGCATTGAACCCACACATTTGTGTAATGATAACTATCTTAAGAGAGCAAAGTAACAACTCTAAGAACAAAATTATAACAAGGCAGCATCTTTCTGCCCCAGGCTAAACTACATTCCTGACTAACGTGAACAACTGGTACATAACCAGGGCAAGCCTGCTGCTCTAATCTGTGTTTAGTATGAAATAAGATGGGGACCGGCAGATAGTGGCCCCGAGTGTGAACAGTTAGCAGCGGAGACCGTTGCCTCACCAGCAGCTGCCCACTTCCCAAACCTGGAGTAACACCTCAAATGTCCTGTGTGCTGACTTTCATGACCTCTTGACATAAGTACTTGTCTATAAGAGCAGAAAGCTTCCTTTTCCTTTTTTTCCTTCTAAACCAGAAGCGAGTAAGATAAATATGTCCTCCTTGTCCCCCCTTACAGTTATTAAAAAAGAGGGGAACTTCTACTTTCCTGCAAAGACTGGGACGCGGAGACCCCATCACCACCTCATCACAACTCACGGTCAGTGGCCTTCAGATCCAAAAGCTCCCTGTTTGTTTCAGTGTAATGTGTGAATGTTACAGTTTCTTTTCTATTCCTCACACCTGAGTACCTTCTGAAGAAGGTACACACACACACACACACACACACACACGCACACACATGTGAGTGCTGAGCCAATGCATCGTACACAAACACATGCCATAGATTGCGTTTAGACACTGAAGCCTGTCCTGCTTTCTCCTTCCACCCACTGTCGCTCAGGCCACATTCTTCTCTTTCCACAGAAGTCTCTGGCAGACATCACCGCGAAGCTGCAGAGGGGCAGCCCACACTTCATCCTTTGCATCAAGCCCAACACGTCGCAGCTGCCTGGCGTGTTCGATCACTTTTATGTGTGTGCCCAGCTGCAGTACCTCGGTGTCCTGGGGCTGGTGAGGCTGTTCCGCTGTGGGTACCCAGTGCGCCCTTGCCTTGAGGACTTCCTGTGCAGGTCAGTTGGGAGCTGTTGTTCTGCCCTCTGCGGAGATGCCATACTGACACCATTTCAGCAGATACCTTTCAGGGTCTTTTTTTGGAGCATGTCGAGTGGTTCTGTTGTCATTTGAAAGCAAGAGAGTCCGGGAGAAAGTGAAGGGTATCAGCAGAGCTGGTGTGAAAAGTGACCAGACTTGCTGAGGACAGGAATTTGTGCAGCTATCCATGGCCCGAGAGATTTACAACATTATGACACATGGTATTTGCATAAAATTCATAATATGATTGGTATAAATGTGTTTTTCCCTTTATCTTGTATGAAGAAAATGCGGTTTAGATGAGCTTTACTGAACAGGGCATTTCCTCCTTCTTTGTGGAAACGGCCATTCCCTAGAATGTAGCAGGAGCATCTGTTTGCATGTTGTCTGTAGCCATTTTTTCTCACTGTAATGCTCACAGAGATGGTAAACAGTGCAAAATATAGGTAAGGCACATTTTTCTCGTGGCCCTACAGGAAAGTTGGTTCACCCCAGGATTGGGCAATTTCAGTTCAAAAGCATTATATGCCCAACTGTGCACTGACAAAGAGAAGGCTGAGGACCACAGCCTGTGTCTTCAGAGATGAGCCCACTTGCACACACCTTTGCCGCAAAAGTTTGCCAGGTGAACTCACAGCAGCCCCAAAGCTGTGCCAGGCTTTGGGCCATATATCTACTCACAAGTACTATGTGATGTTTGTGTGTGTGTTGGAGGAGCGTATGTCTGTTTAACATGCTCCAGTGTGTGTGAGTGTGTGTGTAAGCCATAGGTTGGCATCAAGTGTCCCCCTTCCACCACTCTCCTGATTTTGTGAGACAGGACCTCAAAGGGACTGTGGGACACACCAGTTTGGAAAGACCAGCTAGCTGGCCAGCATACTTCAGAATACCTCTGTTCCTGCCTCCCTAGCTTTAGGATTACAGGCTCCTCCTGCTTTGGCTAGATTTTTCTCATGGGTGTTGGTGACCTGACGCTTGAGAAGTGCGGAACTTTGAACAAGATGTCCGCCATAGGCTCTTATATTTGGACAAGATGTCTGCCACAGGCTCTTATATTTGGACAGTGTGTCTCCAGTTGGTGGTGCTGTTTGGGGAGGTTATGGAACCTTTAGGGGTAGAGCCTTGTCCCTGGGGAGGAAGTGTGTCCATAGGGATGGGCTTTGAGAGTTTGTAACCTCACCCCAATTTCCGTTCACTCTCTCTGCCTTATGTCCCCATCATCATGGACATCTAACCCTTGGCAACCATAAGCCAAATAAACTCTTCCGTATGCTGGATTCATGGTGTTTCACTACAGCAGAAGAGTACCTAATGTAAAAGGCAAACACTGAGTCAGGTAACCATCCTCCACAGCCCATCTATCCATAAACCTTAGACTGATTTTAATAAATGGATGAATCAAAAATGTAAATGAATCTGCTTTCAGAAAAGTAGTTGATGACTATTACACTAGCTTGCAAATGCATGCTAATGTTCACTCTTCTGGTTTGGAGCTCTAGTCTAGAGCATTGTTGTGACTGTACACCCTGGAAATGCTCACAGCCTACTGGACAGAGCCATACATGCACAGCTAAGCAACAGATGGGGCTTGTAATAGAATATGAACCATATGTCACGGAAGACAGGAGGGAGGCCACACAGAGCTGGCTTTCAGGTGAAGTTAGTATTAATCTTGGTAAAGATAGTATTAATGCTTATAGCTATTTTATAGATATGCTATCTCATAATTTATATGGGATAATTACAAAGTTGGCAGTTAGATAGGCGTAAACTAAGCCTGGATATACGAGTGAACTTTATGAGGCTTAGATAGGAGTAGGAGGGATATTATTGGTTATTGTTTATTAGCATATATCTCATCACTGTCTGCCTATTTCCTAAGTAGAAGTCAAATCAATCTTCAGAGATGTATAGCTTTAAAATGGGGCTATGATCTTGTTTTTTCATTATAGTTGGCTTGTTAGGTCAGCCCTCCTGTACCACTAAGTTCAAGTGGTCTTTGAGTGAATGAGTTGTAAACCTGCCTACAAGTAAGTTTTTTAAAAGGTTATACTATCTGAAGAAAAACCAGAGTATCCATACGTAAGTTTAAAGCTAAGAGACTCCCCCAAATGTACCCTAAACAAGGATGGACCAAGCATGGAGTGGAATTCCAGGCTTTGGGTTTTAGCTCTGCCACTACTGAGTGCCAAAGGCTGACTGACAATCCTGCCTATGGAGGAGGGAAATCATATTCCAGTGTCCGGTCATCACTGAAGGCCATGGGCTTGGTTGCTAGGACTAACCTTATTTCCAGCCCAGAGTATCTTAGACTACATGTGTCATAATCCCTAGCAGACCACATGTGAGCTTAAGGCTCACCATGTTCTGTGAATGCTTGAGGTGAACCCTAAGAATGAGTGCCTCCAACAGCTGGCCAGAAATATTGAAATTGGTGAAGGGTGGGTGTCTCTTTGAAAACTCTGATGTCATCTCTTGGGGCAACTGTTGTTTTGTTTTGACATCTCCCTTGAAATGCCAATTCCTTTAAAAACTGATAATACAGACAATGTAAAGTCTCCAGCTATCCCAAGTGCCACCAAATAAAACATCGGTTTGCCAGGCTTCTCAGGGAGCCGTCCTCCAAGTTGGAGATGTTCTGTGGCCAAGAGGCAGGACTTATCCACTGACAGGAACAGCACTTTTCCCACATTGGCATCTTTGTTTAGTTAGGCTGTCTTAGGAATGTGGTATCACTGAAGCTCAGGATTAAGGGAACCCTGGGAGATTCTCCAGGCAACTTCACGGTTTCTCCTAATGCTTATCACAACAAGCAGATGTCTGAATTGCTGCGTCCCTACAGAATAGGGCAGGCAGGAGTCACGACTCCCTGTGTGAGGTGCTATGTATCATGGTGACCGGGAATTTATTTTATTCTGCCATTTGTATTTGTACAGCTCTCTGTCAGAGCCTGCCTTAATAAAAATAGATTATGCAATTAGCCTTTTGAAATTAAGTACACGTTTTCACATATACTTCTCTTAAGATAATGGCTTTTCAGGGTGGGTTGGTTTCCATGGGGAGGTGGGGAGAGGGGAAGTGAAGGTGGGATGCATAAGAGATGAGGGACAGGGCTGCCATTGGGCTGAAAAGTAATTAAATAAATTAATCAATGAAAAAAAGATAATGGATTCTCAGCCGGGACCATCTCTATTGAAAAGTCTTGTAGGCACTAAGTGAATAGCTTCAGGATTCAGACATAGGACTTGATGTTTGCCTAACATGTGTGAGGCTCCTGGTTCAATTCCTAACACACACACACACACACACACCTTCAGATAAAACTTCGCAGAAGCAATTAACCAGATTTCAATTTAGAGTAAGAATTTTGAAAAACAAAAGTAACAACCATGCTTTTGAATTTATATTAGATAAAGAGTTTGGTTGTATTAAATGCTGTTTGTGAGTTAATCTCTGTATTCCTTTTAGCATTTTCTTATCTGAATGGGATGTGATTTCCTCTTGTCTTTATTTTCAATGGCTAAGCAGAAATGAAATTATTAACTTATTTCTACAGAAATGTGTCTCCATTTCTCTGAATGTGACAAAAACATTGATCTACAGAGAGATTTCCAGTCTCTGTGGAACTTGACTAAAATGCAATCAAAACACTGCTGTCAATGAGCTGACTTTATTTAAAACTTCCTGCACACCCCAAAGCTCACCTGCACTCTGAAATGACCCATGCAAGGAAGCACCATTATCAGAACTGACAAAAATCCATCAAAGCAAAAAGCTCACCGTGCACGAAAGCTGTGCTTACCCTGAAAGTCTCAGATAAAAGGAAGGAGAGAGGTGTCCAGTTTTGCAGTTCAGGTGTTAACAGCTACTTATCTGTGTAACCTCTGTTGTTTCTGAATTCCAGTATGGTGATGAGTTGACAAATGCAGACAAGAACGCGCTGGTGAACTGGGTGGAAGACAAGGGTCTGGGTTTGTAACAGCAACCTGAGGAGGAGAGGGGTGATTCTTATCTTACAGCTTATAGCTCATCGAGAAGGGTAACCAGGGCAGGAACTCACAGAGGGCAGGAACCTGGAGGCGGGACACAGAGCTCAGGGAGGGTGCTGCTTACTGGCTTGCTCCCCATGGCTTTCTCAGCTTGCTTTTTAATACAACCCAGTCAGGACCATTTGCCTAGGGATGGCAGGACCCTAGATACTCCCGCACCAATCATTAACCAAGAAGATGCCTGAAGACTTCCCTACAGGCTGTTTGACGTGTCATCTAAAGAGCTGACCTTCACCTTCAGGCTCTTCACTCAGACTCTGGCATGTCACTACTTTACACCCTAAGAGGAGCCTGCTTGTGCACCTTGCCTGTAGCAAGGGTGACAGATCAGAGTCTCTATGCTAAGAACTTTTTCTGTTACTTCCATTTGTAAGACCTTTTAGCACAACATTGTAGAGGTCACTTCTCACCAACCTAGTGAACAGACCCCCACCAACAAATGGCCAACAATCCAAACTGGGCCTTAGAGCAGCAAAGCTTCTGTGCTATGTGATGGGCTCAGTAGCAGCAGGGCTCAGCTCACATGAATCTGGTCTTTGCTTTGTGACAGAATCCGGGTTTCAGGACTATCGTAGATTCACAAAACTTCTTGGTGAGCCAGAGGGAAAGGCTGAGCCCATTGTTCCGTTAGATTCCACTGAGGCGGCACACACAGGATGGAACAAGGCTGCCTAAAACACACAGAAGAGTGTGTAATCCCATCTCAGCCACCTTTGCCTTGTCAGTCCATCCCAAAACATAGTGGCATAAACAAAAAAAAAATGTGTTCTTCAGTCAGCTGGGATGAGTGGGTTCTCTCCCGCAGATGTGGCCAGACAGCAGGATAGCTGGTACTGGGGCAAGTCTGCATGGGCCGCATGTGAGGGCATTTCTTCACACACGCGGTCCGCATGTGAGAGCATTTCTCCTGGCTCCTTGCTGTCCCACTGTGGGCGTTGCCCCAGTGTATCAAAAGCTCCCGAGGGGCAGGAAAGGAAGCTTTGATCCTTCTCAGTTAAGCACAGCAAGCTCTCCTTCAGTTCCGTGAGGCACAGCGGCTGCAGCTGATGCAGATCTTTCCAGTAGAATAGAAGCAGCTGAAGTGTCGATACTGGGTCAAGGTGCTATATCCTTTTAAGGGGAGGCAAAGGAACGCCCCCTACAGACAGACCTCAAGTGCCAACTGACACGATTCTTATCACTCTCTAGTTTGTACCGTTAACTCCATGTGTCGGAAAACATCTTACTGCCGCGCGTTTATGGAATAGACGGAAGGGCTCATCACCTTCCAAAAAAAAAAGCCATGCAAGTATGAGCACCTAATTTTAATGCCAGCACCCACATACAAAGGCTGGGAATGGTAGGTCAGGCTTGTAATCCCGGCTCTGAAGAGGCAGAGACAGCCAACACGGCTAAGCTATCAGAGAACACAGGCTCAGGGAGAGACTGATTCAAATGTTTCCTGGGGGATGACATCCAAGGATGGCTTCTGACCATCACTCACACACTCACATATATCCAAAAGAACGTAAGAGCGCATGCATACAGACACACACAAAGAGAGAGAGAGAGAGAGAGACTGATTTTGAACTTATCTTGTCTGGCCGCAGCCATCCTTCTTTAATAGCCCGCATGCTGCTGACACTATAACTCATGCTGTTTTACAGTGTGCTGTGCCTTCACAGTGCCCTGGACTCGTGGATGCCCTCTCTTCCCAATTTCCTGTCCCCTCTTCTCTTCCTTCTTCTCGTTTCTGTCCTCTTCTGGGATCAGGAATCTTGTGTGGAATGTGCCCAGTGGTGGGTGGCACGCTTCTACAAACGTTTGTTTATGTTTGGCATGGAGTGCAGGGCGTGATCACACAGGAGAGAGGCTTATACTTAATGAGGTGACTGTATTTGCAAAGGACATTGGGTTTGACCAGCCCCGGGATGACTATATTATGCTTGGCCAGGGGAGTACCCAGAGCAGCGTTTTCAGATCGACACTGGGAGAAATCCTGCCTGGAAATAGCACGAATCATTTAGCTTGCCCAAGCCACACGGGCTGATCAAAGGCTGTGCTGTGAATGGACAGAACTGTGACAGTGAAGAGTGCAGGGGACAGGACGGAAAGAAAACACACATAAGTTGATGGGATTCAAAGTCAAGGGCGGCAACCATCCAATGAGACAGGCAGTCACTGGGCTACCGTCTGTTCTGAAACCTTCTCAAAGTGTTCTTGTGGCAGCTGGAGATGCCAGCCCCTTTCAGTACATCTTTAATAGAACCGAGATTTATAAGGTCAGAGGATATTAAACCTGAAAGTTTTGATTGGCAAATGACACATTTTCTTACAAGGCAATTTTGCAAATCTGACTGTATTCACTGTGTCAAATCTGTTGTGCTTATGTGAGATTTAGTGTAATCAGGATAAGAAAAGCCTTTAATTTTTCAATGAAATATAAACTGACAGAAGCTAATGCAATGGCTGGGAAGTCCTTCCGATGTAAGTCTAACCAAGTGTATCTTTACTTATAACTTGGTGCAGTGCTCAGTGCATTGTGGGTCAGCAGCCCTCTATCATCTGCCTCAGCAGTCAGGAGAGGCCCTGCAGGAAGACAGCCACAGGCTGTGTGGTCTGCTCAGCTGTGGCCCAGGCAGTGGGTCAGCAAATAGGAGAGAGGGCAGGGCGTTCAGTATCCTGACACAGGCAGGATGTGTGGGCATGGCATAAGGGCAGCTAACCCTCAGTACAGATTTGTCTCTTTTGCAGATAGAATTGTGCAAAGTGTCCTTTATGAAGTGGACAGATAATGGTAGGTGAGGTTTGTTGCTGTTTGTTTGGTTTGGTGCTGTGACTGGAGTCGGAAGCTTGGCATGCTTCACAGATGCTCTGCCACGGAGCCCACTAAGAGGGCCTTCAGCGCTCACTCTTACAGTCTGGCACAGACCCCAACTTCCACTCTTTCAAGTATTATTACCCCATTGGGACAATGCTCACTCATTCATTCATCATTCATTTCTTCATTACTTATTCATTCACTCTTACCTTGTACAAGCATTTACTGAGTCAAAAAGTCTTTGTAACTTGGAGTCACCGCAAGCTGTAGCTTTGTGGTCATGGTGTTTCATGGAGGAGCCCTCTAGGGTAATTATTGACATTAGGGAGATGATAGGATATGTAAGTACCAATTGCCTCAGTACTGAGCTGAAGCTCAGGAGTAGAGCACTTGTGCAGCATAGCCTAGGCCCTGGGTTCAGTCCCTAGTGCTGCCAGAATGATAGCAAAGGAAAGCACTGACTTCAGCTTGTCTTGGAAGTACTTTCCTGTGCTGTGAGGATGGTTCAGCAAGTAAAGGGTTTTCTGCAAACAGGTCAGGACCTGGGTTTGGACCTGCAGCACCCACATTAAAAGCTAGGCATGACAATGCTTATCCATAGCCCTGCTCTATGGAAAGTAGGAAAGATCAGGAGGACCCCAGGGGCTCACTGTCAAGCCAGGAGAATCTATGAGCTTTGGGTCCTCAAAAGACAGTGTTTGGAAAGATAAGGTGGAGAAAAGAGGGAGATGCCTGAAATTGACCTCTGACCTCCACACATACATGCACAGGCAACTGCACCTACACATGCACACAGTACACATAAAATACATACACAAGTAAATAAATAGAATTGTCATGTGTTTTTCCCTAAATAAGAATAATCCTCTGGAGTAACCCTTCATCCATCATGAGCAATCCACTGCCTCACTGGGCAGCCACCTGGGAACATGGATAAGCAATGTAGACTCTTTTTCCCTCTGGTCCTTGAGTGGTCAACAATACATTGATGTCTCAATCTCAAGGCTATCAATACATCCATTTCCCACCCTAAGCCTTGTCCAGAATCATCCAAAATAGTTCATCAAGGATTTTACATCCAGAATAAATGCAAATGTTAAAAATGTAAGAAAAGAGCAGTTCTGGCAAGAAAATGGCAGTCTCCCAGAAATTCCCTCTATTTGACTAAGTCTCCTGTCTTTAAGACCCTGGTGAAAATGAAAACACCTGTAATTTGCAGAGGGCCGCTCCTGCAAAGGAACTGAAATGCCAAGTCTGCCCTTCCTACACCTCTGCAGTGAAAGTCCCGAGCCCCGTCTGCATAGGCTGAGGGCTTGTCCCTGCAGTCCCCGTTCTGCTTGGCTTTGGCTCAGACTTAGCTAGGTATCTGGGTCAAGCATAGGATTTGTAAATCTCCTCTTATTTCTCTGCTAGATCTTCTGCCATTCCCAGCAGATAGTTTGCTGTCAGGAAAAGGCTGTTTGATGACAGTCACGGGGCAGCTGACAGCAAACACCTGTTTCGTGAACTACACTAGAATGGCTGATGTGACTTTAGGTGCAGTTTTCTTGCTGAGCTCTGTATGTTTTATTTGAAACGTAGACTTGTTGATACCCCACAGTGGCTGTGCTGATGATGGCCTGCTTATTATTGCCTGGACAGTTTACAATGTTCACTTTAACCCTAACTTTCCCCATGGAATTGTTCATTAGACCTTGTGGGTGTGACTGGTCCTGGCTGTTGTGTCTGCAGGTTATTTAGCAATATTCCCAATTTGAAGCAAATATTCTGAACCATTTTCTGAGATTTCTTGTCACATAGTAACTAAACAGACATTTACAGATTCATACTTTTATTTTATACGGAAAAGGAGGCTGCATTTTCTGTTTCTTCCTCAGCTTTTTGAAATGCTTAATGAACTAAACGCATTCTCTGCTACACTGTGAGTTGGGAGATTAATTTGTACATCAGGGATATTTTTAACAATGAAACCATCACGGCACATCATAAAAGACATTGTCTTGGTCTCATATTTATGTAAGACTATTTTTAACTTATGAAAAGATCACAAGCAGAACTGACCCACTTTACAGAAAACCACACAAAACACAGCCTGCTCTGTACTCCCTAAAGCCCTTACCTCTTAAACCAAAGCTCTTACTTCCACGACAACCTAATTAGAGATTATTTATATTATATGAATGAATGCAATGCCATCCATATTTAGGAGCAGTTAATTTTAGAACAAAAGTAATTTGTTTTCTTACCAAGAAATCCATAATCTTATAAAAATATATTGCTTCAGAATAAAATGATTATATTTGGAAACTTCTGCCTTTTTTTTTTCAGAAATCACCCACTTTTGACCAAATTATTTAGATCTGTGTAGAACCTGAATCTACAGCAATCAAACACTGAAAAGCTTAAAACAAGATTTAGCATACTCAAAACAAGAACATTTTCAGGACAATGAATGTTACTAATGAGAGACCTGAAATGAAGAATTTATATAGTAAATGAGAAAATCAGTAGGAAAATAATCAGGATGATGCAATCAGTCTCAACAATTGGTGAGCGAACAGAGAGAGGACCAGAGCGGCCTTTTTCAGCTTTGAACATCATGACACTAAATATTTAAGTTCCACTCACCAGCCAGAATAGCAGGGGAAACATGGATGAAAGTCATCTGCCTTGTTTTGAAGGAACTTCTATGAGGCCGTCACAATACTAGGAAATAGAACTGGCATTTATTCATTAGAGGTAATAAAGTAATGATCTAACAATACAGGGAAGCAAAATTACATTTTTGCTGTGTTGTTTCATTAATGATGACCTGCATTTCATTTCAAGTCTGACCTTTATTGAATCATCAGGAAGAACCTTTTAAAAGGTAAATATCACACAGGAAAAAATAAATAAATTCATTGACCTTGTATTTGGGGCAGACACATTTCTAGAATGATTCTTTTTTAAGCCCAACATACCCCACCGTCAATACCAACATCCTCCCGGTAAGTACTTTCCCACCCTTGAATTAAACAGCTCAGAACACAGCGACGTGCAGCTACGCGTTGACTCGTCAGCCTTGATCATGCTTGGGTTAGGACTCCCGGTGAAGAGAACACACTGGTAACATCCTAAATGTAGGAGGATCTACCTGGTTTTCATAGGGGTGTTAGTCCGCTGTGGCAGGAAATTTGTGAGGCATCTGGTGACAGGCAGGAAGTGGCAGTGATGCCGCACTCGGCTCATTTTCTGTTTCCCACTCAGCTCTTGGGACAGCGTTGTCTCACTAAGGTGGAATCTCAGTTAGTGCCCTTCAGTCACCCCCAATGCTTGCCTCTGGGAGGGTTAAAATCCTGTCAGGTTGGCACCAAATTGAGCCATGACACTGGCCAAGGCCTCCCCTAGCCGTAGTTTCTGTGTCCTGTTCCGTGTGCCTGCTGGCTTCCCAGCACAGGCTCTGCCTGCTACGCGTATCTGGTGCCTGCTTGCTGACAAAGCTTAACTTGCATGGCCCACGTCGGATTGCTTCCTTAGGAAAGGGATGTGAGAAATACTCTTCCCGCTCTGGCTCTTTCTTCTTAGCACAGAAAAGACATAACGAAGCGTGGTCTTCCACCTGTGCGGCAGCTCTCGCCAGCCACAGATGGATCTGTTCCCACCCTCTATCCTTGGGACTTTTCCTGATCTCTAAGGCTGTTTCATATCTGTCCCTGGGCATAATCACTACCAGTGTGTCTTTGCTGAGCCTTTGCTCCAGCATCTTGCTGACACAGAGCTGGCTTCATTACCCAGTGAAGTTCTGTGACTGTTTCATGATTGTAGTTATTTCTTTGGCGGATGGTTCCTCCAGCGCTGCGCCCTGATTCAGTGTGGGGGGAAAACACTGTGTGCTGGTGCTTCTTGACTGTGAGAGTTTGCTAGTGATGCCTGCAGATTTATTTGGAAGGTCACTCAGTATGGACTTAGTTTATTCTCATATTTCAAGCTTTTTCCATCATGGTCGTTATGGTAGACAAAAGTGTGAGTTCAGTTTTTGTGTTGTCTGTTTGTTTTTTTTAACTTGCCACAAAAAACCCGAGAAAAAGAATCTCAGTTGAGAAATCACTTCCATCACTTTGTCTGTAGTCAAGTCTATGGGGGTGTCTTGTGTGTGTGTGTGAGAGAGAGAGTGTGTGTGTTTGTGAGTGTGTATGTTTTTGAGTGTGTGTGTTTCTGAGTGTGTATTTCTATTTATCTTTTGAGAATTTCATACATTTTTATATTTTGACATTTTTCCCTCTCTTAATTTCTCCCAGATCCTTCTTCATCTTCCTGCCTATCCAACTTCATGTTTTCTTCTTCTTCTCTCTCTCTTTCCCTAAACCTGTTGGAAATAGCTTCTTGACTAAGGTTCAGACCCTTCTGACATCCTCCTGCTTCTTCCCAAGTGCCAGGGTTGAGATGTAAGCCACCACTCCTGGGGGTGTGATTTCATCCATATTCTTGTGTGCGTGGTATTTCCTGATCACCCTTTTCCTGTCAGCAGGTGTGTGGTAACACCCAGTATTTTATTCTTAATGTGGGGACTGGAGCTTCTAGGGAAGATGCTCAGCAAGCTGGGTTGGCCATAACTCTCACCGCACAGAGGACATTTATTCCAGGTAGCCACGTGGAAAGAGGAGCAAATTGAATCCACCTAGTGACCTCAAGTTCATTTTCTCAAGTTCATTACTGACAAGAAGTCTAGTTAAGCAGAAGATGAACTGTTTTAAGGACTGATGTGTAAGCCCAGTGAGACCACCCTGGGTTAAGGTGTGGTGTGACTGGTTTCAGCTCTGGCCTTGTGTGGAAAGCAGAGAAAGTCCTTTCTGGTTGAGGGACAAGCTGGCTCTCAGGAGACCATTACTCCAGTTTTCCTGGGCAGCCTTGCCCTCTTCAGGGTTGCTGCCGTGGGGAGGGTTTGTTTTGTCCAGGGAGGTCTGGCTCTTCCTAGAATCTAAAATGATGACAAGGGCCAGAAACTGAGCTGTCTCTGTGCCTTCAAGCATTGATGAAGGACAAGCCTGGTTGCACAGGCACTCCCTGGGTGGTTAACATGCCTACATGCAGTTGTGAGAAAGGGGCCCTAGCAGAGGAGACAGACACACTGTGAAAACAGAGGTGCCTGGCCCTCAGCTCACCTTCAGGTCCCTGTGAGCCTGAGGGAAGAGTCATTATGTGTTAGTGGTTGTTTTATAAATAAGTTTCTCTCTTAACCCAGCTAGCACTCAAATATTTGAGACTGGACTGTTATATTTATTCAACATGCTTTACAGCACAAGAACTGAGCAGTATTGGCCTATTTTAACTCTTTAAGCTAACCTGGCTTTCTCCCAGCCTAAATCCCTGAGATACTTGCTTTTATGGCTTTCTCTATTCAGGTGGTGCTCCTGACTTTTCCTGGACCTCTCTTCCGAGCTGAATTCCCACTTCCTCTCTCTTTCCTCCTCCCTGGCTGGCAGGAAGCCCAGCCCTATTCTTTCCCCTGTTCAGTGATTGGCTGTCAAGCCTCTTTATTGACATATCAGGGAACAATTCGGGAGCAAAGTTTAAACAGGAGATTTTCAGAACAAGGAATGCAGCCAGATATGGGGGGCAGGAACATCAGCACTTGACTCTTTACACAGTGGCATTATGCCTACAATTGTGCTTCAGTCAATCAGCTTCTAAGCACCTCTATTAAAACTGACCTGTTCTTCTTTGCCATCAAGCTAGAGTTTCATCGGTGTGTACATTTATTAAAAAAAAAAAAAAACAGACCTTGATATATCTCTCCTGCTCTGTCAAACAGCTATTCAAAGCCGCATCACTAACCTCTCAGACTTTAGTATCTCCTTTCTTCTCCCTGTAGGTTTATTTAGCTCTGCATCTTCCATCATAAGGTGGGAGTCTGGCTAGCAATGTTAGTCTTTTATTCTGTTTCAACCTAAGTTTCAGTGCTTGTTTCTTCCTATTTGATGAAATAGCACAGAGTTGAGGGTCAGATCATCACTGCCCCATATCCTTTGTCCAGCAATCTGAGCACTGTAGACACTAGTGTAAATAGAAAACGTTCCCAGGAAACCTCTACTTCCAGCTCAAGGAGCAGGCCCCAAAGCTGCTGTGTGCTGAGGTGGAACTGTCACACTCCCTGCAGAACTATAGATGTTGAGTCCTGTCTTGGAGAGAAACCTTCTCTTCAGCAAAAAATGGTAGTCATCCAGGCTGGGGCCAGGCACACTGATGTTTCCTCTTCCTACCAACCTGCAAAATGACTGCACACACATGTAGGCAAGGTAGGACTCTGAAAAAGGGGTGGGGAACCCCAGGGAATCCCACCCTGCAGGCTAGAGGGAGGAATAGATCTGGAAACAGGATGCCCCTAGAGAGACTGGGTGGGAGAGGAGGGCTAGGAAAGCACCCAGTGGTTTTCTTTCCTAATGAACTCATGAGCAACCTTCAAGTTGCAGGTGTACGGACCCTATGTCATGTTGTTTACACTGTCTTTTAGTTTAGTTTACACGTTTGTATAGAGTGTTTGTTGGATCGGTACGCCACAGCAAAATTAAGGCAAAGTTCCAGGAATTTGTCACTGTCTATGTCCTGTTTACGTTCTCCCCGAGAACTCAGTAGCTTTGTGGCAGTAGGTGACCCTGAATGAACCCAGCATCACCCGGGACAGCTGGCACTGGTTGCTCAGTCTCACCCTCAGTTTTAATAGCTGATCTTATGAAGTTAGGCACTGAAGGTTGACATTTTTCCTCTAGTATTTGTAAGGTGTTAATTTTCACTCTAGCCTTTTCCCAAGGGGAAAAAATTGTCTGTGCTCCATGAAATTGCTCTTCTGTACACAGTGGTGCCTTTCAGTTCTGTGTGCTTTGAAGATGTTTTTTTTTTTTTCTCTTTATTTGTTTGAGTAACTTGCTTGTGTTGCCTTTGAGTGAAGTTCTCTGTGTTCCCCATGCTTGGCTTTTTAGATCTTTGAGTCTGGGGATCTTACACATTCGAAGCAATCATGTCACTGATTGTCCACTACTTTTTCTTTCATTCTTCTAGCACATATGAATCACATGCAGCTGTCTGGAGCAGCCAGCGTTCTACTCAGTGTCTCCTCTCTTGCTTTGTGCTGGCTTCTTTCCCTCTTGTCCATGACTGTCTTCAAGTAGACTAACCATTTCTGAACTAAAGCAATCTGTGCTTTTTTTCTGTTTTCAGTTTTCATTTCCATAATCTGAAGCCAGGACTTCTTTCAGTTCTTCAGGTTTTAATAGTACTTCCTGTTCCTTGCAGTGCCTCCTAACTTAGGAATTTCCTTATCTCTGTCTCTTCTGGGTCAGTATTAGTGGATACTTTTCTCAGTGGTTTAGATGTTTTGGTTGAATTTTCTTTTCAGGGATGTGCATTTGGGATAGGCCTTCAGAGGTTAAGAACATTTTTCAGTTTCTCCAGATCTTGTAGAGCTTAGTTAGCAATACACCTAAATATGGTGTTACAGGAGCTTTTTCTTTTTTTCCTTAACTTTCCATTCGTTGACTTTTCTAGTCACAAGAAGCAACTGAAGGCAGAAACGATTTGTTTTGGCCTGTGGTTACAGGAACTCAGCCATCCAGCATGATGAGAAATATTGGGTAGCAGACCATCAGCAAGGTGGCATGCTGGAATTCTCACCACCTCCATTCTTACTGGAACCAGAAGTAAAGACTTTGGGGTCTTGAAATCGGAACAGGCTACAAGCCCTCAGACACTCCCCATCATCCCACTTCCTCTAGTTAGGTCCCACCCTCTTAACGGTCACACAACCTTCCAAAATAGCACCAGCACATGGGACCAAAGTCTTCAAACATGAGCTTGTGGGTGCTCAGAATATCATCAGCTTTGTCACATGAGACTGTGGGTACTCACACCATCATTAGCATTGTCAAATGAGACTGGGTTCTCACACCATCCCTGGCATTGGCACATGGAGGGTGTACTCTTTCATTCTTCTGTTATAAAACCAGTAACTACTCTACCCAGAACTTAGGCTCTCTAGAATTATGTTACCCAGTTGATGAGAACAGATCTATATGCTCCTTGGTTTTGCCTGGTGGCTATTTCCTTTAATAATTCCTGGGAATTGGGAAGCTCATTTCTATGCATGTCCTGGTTAGTGTATGCTCAAAGCATGAGGTGACAGTCTGTGGATCTCACTTTCTCTCTGCATCTGTCTAACTTTCTGTCTGTCTGTCTATGTATCTATGTATTTATCTATCTTTCTATCATCTATCTGTCTTTCTATGTATCTATCTATGTATCTATTATCTACCTGTCTTTCTATCTTTCTATGTATGCATGTATGTATGTATCTATCTATCTGTCTCTCTATTTATCATCTATCTACCTGTCATCTATCTATCTCTCCTCTGACCCTATATCTTGAAAACTGCTAAACTGCTTAGATCTTCACCTTTCACTTCAATCTCTCCATCTTGAAGATACTGTTAGGATCCAGCTGGCTTCCCCTCTCCATAAAGGAGGCTGGAAACTCTTCCATGATACAAGCTGGGGCATCCTTAGGGCTAAACATCTTTGCTTCCTGTCTCTAGATCACTGGCTTCAGGAACTAGAGTTTGTTATCTTGAGGGACACCGCTTGGCATCTGGAATTTGGCTGGGTTTAGTCTAATCCAGGAGGGACACCTTTGGGTGGTGTCTTTGAGGGTGTTTCCAGCTAAGTTTAACTGAACATATGGAGTTCGTGAGTGTAGGTAGCACCTCCTGGGAGCTGGGGTCCTGTAATAGACAAAATGGGAAAAAGAGTGAGCCAGATAAGCACTACCATCCTTTTCTTTCTCTTTTCTGAGTACAGATGCAATGTGGTCACTGTAGGCTCCGGCCACACCCTCCTGCCATGATAGATAGCTTGCCTTCAAACTATGGGCCAAAATGCACCTTCATTTCCTCAAGTGGAATAATTGCTGGATATTTGGTCACAACTGTGAGACAATAATTAATACAGAGGTTAATCCTGATGGCTGCTGACCCATCCCTGTGGTGTCTGTTTCCTGTTGGATGGACATGTTGTCTGGGCTATCCTCTGAACATTTGTAACCTGATCTCCCTACACTGATCTCATGGAAGTCCTCCTTATACTGATCTCACAGAAGTCCTCCCTACACTGATCTCATGGAATTCCTCCCTACACTGGAGCTTTGGTTTGAACATTTGCATTAAGGTAATTTTTGTGAATGTGGATAGTGGATACTCTGCTCTGATCATTCAGATTACACACTCTAGCCTTTTCTAAGTAGATTCATGTCTCTGTATAAAAATTAGCATAGAGCAGCTGGTATTGTGTACAGCAACAATGCTACACATGGGCTTTGGATAGGAAGCGGAGGCGAACACTAGATTTGTTTCAGTGTGCACAGGTTTTAATTAAGTTAAAATTACGCAGACTAGACATTGTCCAGGAAGCTGGGGACTGTAGCCTATTCTTGGAGAAATCTGGGTTGAGGGTTTCAGTCAACAAATGGTCAAAATTGTGTCCTTCTGTGCTGGGCTCTGAACAGAACTCCAAGTGTTCTGAGCCCCTCCCAACACCTCCCTAGCAGAGCTCCTTGGCTTAAAAATGTGCCACCTACTTTGCTCACAATAGAACTTAACAACAGCGAACTTTCCAATCCCTTACTGATGGCAGGCCACTATTTCAGCCTAGGGAATCCCGAGATGTTAAAATGTCTTAAGGAATTTCAGAATTTATAAGTAAATAGAGCAGGAAGCTGTGCTTTTATAAGAAACATTATTTCTTGAGAACTCCATACATGGAACATGTTTCAACAGGTCTCCGTTTCCTCCCTCCAGTTTCTCCCCGAGCTCCACTCCCAATGTGCTTTAAAGAGTCCTGCAGTCCATTCAATGCTGCCTGCACCTACAGTGCTGTAAGACCACCTCCTAAACCATGGCAACACCTCAGAGGAAGCGTGGGTGCCCCTAATAGTTCTTATGCATAACTCTGCGATCCTCACAGTGAAAGTTGCCTGTCACATTTCCCCAGTTCTTATCAGGTTAGCACTAATGCTCACAAAACTGCCATTAAAACACCATGCCCCTGACCTCTGTCATACAATGTTGGCATTCGATGTCAGTGATCAGGGAAATTGTATAAATTTGCATCCTAGCAATGCTTCACACCTTCCAAACAGGGAACACTGAAACAGATGCGTCTTAGTCATCCTCATACATGATTTATTTGTCTAGTGGTTTACTTTGGGCTTCTACTGCATGAAACAACACCATGACTGGAAGCAACTTGAGGAGGAAAGGGTTTATTTCAGCTTACCCTTCTACATCACAGTCCAGCACTGAAGGAAGTCAGGCTGAGAACTCCAGGAAGAAATCTCAGGTAGGGACTGACTGTACTCCTCGCTGGCTTGGTCCCTTTGGGTTGGTCCACCTGGCCTGCTTTCTTTACATCTCAGAACCATGCATAGTGAGCTGGGCCCTCCAACATCAATCATTAATCAGGTAAACGCATCACAGGCTCGTTTGCACACAGGCCAATCTTGTAGGAGCATTTTCTCAATTTGAGGCTCTCTCTTCCCAAATTACTCTAATGTGTCAGGTTGTCAGCAAAACTAGCTAGTACACTAGCATATGAAACCTTTGTGTGACACTGCAGATAAACTTTCACAACACAATTGAGAAGCCAAAGCATTTATCATCCAGACTAGGAGCAAGCATAAATAAAGCCCAACAAAGTATAACACTATTGAGATACTTCTCCTTCACTTCCTTTTAAAGGTCTTTTATTTCTCTCCTAACTCTCACCACAGAGCTCTCTTATGACCTGAAAGTTTGGGAGTGCCATCATTGCTGTATGTGTTATTATTTAGTGTGAATGCTATTCTTAAATATGACCAATACTAATGTCAATAAGGAGGAGGCAGCAATGAACCAGATTGGTGATGTAGGCTTGAGAGACTAATGAATTTCCAGGAAGAAGGTAGAACGCAGTTGTGGTAGAGTGAAGTTCAATGCTAGGATGAATGGGAAAGCGGGGATGTGAGACTTTGGTTTTGAGGAGCCCTGAGGGGATGTAACTTGTCTTGCCAGGGGCTTCCAGAGTACCAGTGGAGAGGATGGGAAATGAGCATCATGTTTCCCATGTGTGAGTTAAGTCATGAGTCTCCACGTGGCTGTTTTAACCTTGAGTGATGAGGTAAGTCCTGAGTGTGATTGAGGTGCTGAGGAAAGACTGAAGAAGAATTAAGTAGGCAGAGGCTGAAGCACACTGGCCTGGTAGGGGTATGGACTACCCTCCTGAAGGCTCATGTGCTGAATGCAAGTGAGGGGATGTGGAGAGGATCTGGAAATGCCAGGAGGTAGGATGTAGCTAGAGGAGAGAGATTGATTGGGAATGTCCTTGTGGGATTGACCTTGCCCTCATCTCCTCCTGGATCCCTTCTCATTGTTTCCTGTTGGCCATTGTGTGGAGAACCTTCTCTTCCACACAGTTCTGCTGCCATTACATTCTGCCCAAGCCTACAGGGCCAAGCAACCATGAACTGAACCTTGGGAGCCATGCTTCAAAAGTACCCTTTGACCTGGATGTCCTTTGCGCCAGGTATTTTGTCCCAATGTCAAGAAACCTGTCCAGTACGAGCATATACCTGTAGGAGGAGAAAGTATGGGATGGTATCTATGAGGGAAAAGATTTTAAGAGGTAAAGAAGGGGAAATGAAGAATGGGAGGGTAATCTGGAAGAAGAAACCAGTGAAAGACACCAAGTTTTATGGGAGCAGAATAGTGTGGTGGGAACCCCGGCAATGCTGTCACTATCCTGGCTTAAGAAAGACTCCGGGTTCTGTAGACATGGGTGTCTTGATGAAGGGTTGTGTGCATGGAACAGAGAAGCTTGCAGGCAGCGGTTGGGTTGGGGGTGTTCTGACAGGAGGACCTGACCGCTGTCTGACCACCACTCAATCTCTCCCTCCCAGGCCTTTCTGCTAAGGTGTGATTTCAACTGGATAGAACTATGACCAGCATAGAAATGGGTTAGAAATGCATCTTAACATTTTTGTGGAGAAAACACATAAGATGTTTATGCTGACTCAATTGAAAATTGAACTTAAAAGGTTCTCATGTGCTGGTGACAGAATTTATTGGCCCTGTCCAGAGAGGGCGTCACCTGCGTTGTTGTGGACAGGCTTACTTGACCTTCCTTGGTTTTCTGCAGCTCAAGTTCTCTGCAAAAGAGATGTGAAAGGACCTAGTCAAAGCAATCAAACTTACACCTCCACAGGACTGGTTAACTCCCAGAGCACCCTGGAGCCCTGCTTTCAGCTGAAAGGGCACCTGGGCAGAAAAACTCTTGTTCACTGTAGTTTGTAACGACAGGAAGTATTAGTTTTGAGGAGTAATTATTCAAAGAAATAAAATAGAAACAGAAGCAACAGGGCTAGGCTTTTAGGCTTGACAAAGAGGTGTGATATGTCAATGAGCATCCAGAGACCGTTTATGTATTAATTCCTTCAGGGTCTTAGTCGTGTCGATTTTAATCATGTTTATTTTATTGCTGTTTTTTTGTTTTTTAAAATTAAGACTTGCATTTCAGGGCTGGGGAGATGGCTTAGCCAGTTTAAAGTACTTGCCCTTCAAGCATGAGGAGCAGAGTTCTATCCCCTGAGTCCATATTTTAAAACACTGGGTATGATATGCATTAGTAATCCAGGCCTTGGAGAGGTTGGGATGGCAGGATCCTAGGGGGTTGATGGCCACTAAGCCTATTACAGACTTCAGGCCAGTGAGAGACACTGTATCACATGTACAAAAGCTGATGGCTCTTTGGGTGCCCTCTGGTCTTCTTTCACATGTACATCATACGTGCATGCACCAGCCGCACACTCACAAACACACATGTACACATGAACCTTCCCAGCAGATGTCTGTGCCTATCTGTGAATAATGATACAGCTTCGTTCCTAAGGTGTTTAAAACATCACCCAGCCTTTGTCCTTTAGACATTCGTGTCTGTCTGGGATGTACAAGCCATTAGAATAAATAACCAAGTGATACTGTGATTTTTTTATGATTTTTCTCACAAAGCATAAGCTGGATTTGAATTCTTAACATGGCTGAAGATCTCGCACTACTGTTACATGAAGCCAAAGTAATAAATTGGTATCTGAATGGTCCCAGGGAAGTTAGACTTCCCGTTCTCACATTAACACTGTGTTATGATGCTGCCTGAACATGAAAATTGTCTTTTAAGATATCAATGTTCATTTTCCCTCGCAGGATCAATGTTGATTTCTGCTTTGTAAGAATTTGCTACATGCTTTTCAGAAATCAGTACTTTCCACAGCAAGCATAGCTCAGTTCACTAGCGGAAGCCTCAGTCTTGATTCAGCCCTGGCATGCAACATGGAAGTCCAAGGCAAGGCCTGTTCCACAGTGGAAACAGTGCCATCTGACCTCCATGACAGCTTGCTTTGTAACGACTGTCATTTCATCTTAAACTTCTTAATAGTTTCTTAACGGAATGTGAGGGTACCATTCAGACACTTCTTTAAAGTATGTGAATTTTTTTACATTTTTATTATTTTTTACAATTTATTCATTTTGTATCCTGATTGTAGCCCCTCCCTCATCTCCTCCCAGTCCTACCGTCCTTCATCTCCCGCCCCCATGTCTCTTCCCTACTCCACTGAAAAATGAGAGTCCTCTTCCCCTACTATTTGACCGTCGCCTATCAATTCTCATCAGGACTGTCTGGATCCACTTCCTCTGTGGCCTAGTAAGACTGGGGGGTGAGGAGGGAGGTGATCAAAGAGCAGGTAACTGAGCTCGTGTCAGAGACTGTCTCTTCTCCCCTTACTAGGGAACCCACATGGAGACTGAGCTGCTTATGGGCTACATCTGAACAAGGGGTCTAGGTCCTTTCCATGCGTGGTCCTTGGTTGGTGCATCACAGTCTCCGAAGTCCGCCCTGGGCTCAGACTGTTTCAGCTTTATTGGTCTCCTTGTGGGGCTTCTGTCCCCTCTAGGTCCTTCTACCTCTACTTCTTCCATGACTCCTTGAGCTCTGCCCAAAGTTTGACTGTGAGTTTTAGCATCTGCTTCGATCAATCCCCTGTTGAGTGAAGCCTTTCAGAGGCCGTCTGTGCTAGGCTCCCATCCTGTTCCCTCTCTTCCATGGCTTCTGGTGTCTACCCTGTTTGTCATTCTGAATGAGATTTAAGCATCCTCCCTAGGGTCCTCTTTGTTGTTTAGCTTCTTTAGGTCTATAGATTTTAGTATGGTTTTCCTATATTATATAGCTAATATCTGCTTATAAGTGAGTATATACCATACTTGTTTTTCTGCTTCTGGGTCACCTCACTCAGGATGATCTTTTTCTAGCTCCATCCATTTGCCTGCACATTTCCTGATTTCTTTGTTGTAATTTTTGCAATAGCAACCTGTCGCCACAAAACTTCTCAGCCATTTTTAAGAGTATTTCCTGTCTAGTCTGTAGAGAGAGAAAACAGTAGAATAACAAATATCCTGATAAGTCAGTGTACCTGTCTGAGCTTCCTGTTCCTGCTCAGAAGCAGGTCAGAGTGGCCTGGTGAATATTAGATTAAGGAGCAAATTGCCTTAGGAATGGGGTAATTGCATCTAAACTGCATAGCTTCAAGAGGGCTCTCATTTAGGCTTAAACAAGAGAACATCTGTTCCTTTCAGCTCAACTAGACAGGCTGTTCCTGTACCTGATACACATTAGCTGTGGCTCAGCCAGCAAATCACAGAATGCACAGAAGATGGAGAAACAAAGCTGTCAGATTGAGTGTACAGAACTGGCTGTGCTCAGCAGCCTCTGGGAAGCATGGCTGGCTGCGAGGCAGTGGACCGAGTTCTGCGAAGACCATTATTGCAGCTCCAGCACACAAGCTCTCTAGTAGAGGATGCTTAGACACCCCCACCCCCATGCTAGAAGGCCGGTAGGGACAGGAGAGGATGATAAGTGCCCTGTGGCTACCTCAGGGGCAGGGGCAAACCTGGATGAAAAAAAACCTTGCACTCTGCAAGGCTACTGCAGATGTGAACATAGTGACAAACCTCATCTTGTGCCATTTTCCTCTCTCCCTTCCTTCCCCCCTTCCTCCTTCATTCTGGTCTTTCGGCTTGGCTTTAAGTGCCTTTACCCTCTGAGGCAACTAGCCAGTCCCTCAGTTTGTTTCTGGACTGGACTGAATCTAATGTTGTTGTATCACACAACCAAGAGAAAGGGGCGACACCAGCTTTAGCTCAGAGCTTACGACCGTTGTCATGGTGACTAATGGCAGATGAAGAGACTGAAGTTGTTCTCTCTGTGTAGATGGGTATTTCTTATCTTGGGGTCCGAAACATAACTGTGTTGTCCTTTGCTATTCCATGAGGGGCTCTGGGTATGCTTCCGCAAAGTCCATGAATACACAGGACAAGGTTGAGTTGTACGTCCAGCATCCTGTCCTGCCAGGGAGGTTGGAGCAAGATTCAATGGCCAGGATGTGTGGGTGTGGGTGTGTGGGTGTGGAGGTATGTAGCTGGTGGGGGGGGGTTGAGGGATATAGCTTCTGTGAGTGTGGAGATGTGTTGCTTGTGCGGGTGTGAAGTTGTGTAGCTTGAGGCCAGTGTTGTGCATCAAGCTCACCTGTCAATGTGTACAGAGCACTGGTGAGCATCTGAGCAAAGGCACCTGTGCAAGGGAGCGTGGCAGCAGGGAGTGGCGGGGACACTCAAGCCCTGTCCTCTGGAGCTCAGCAGACCTTCCAGCCCTTCTGGGCTTCTGCCAACAGGTGTGATGACGCCACACCTCTTCACAGATGTTGCGCCTCATTTAACAACTACCTAACATGTGACCAGGTTGACACTCTGGTGATAAGAGCAGTCCCTGCCACAGGGGGGTGAGGAAAGTAAGTGACTTGGACCTCACTTGGGACCTGAGGGAAGAGCACTGGAGTGTGCCCTTCTCTATCTCACTAATATTCCTCCATCTGTCTCTACCCTTCCGAGCACGAAGCTGGAAGCTATGAGCTCGGCCCTCCTCCCAGCTCCACACTAGACAGAATCCACATGTATTTAAGACCCACAGCTGGATTAGGTGGGAGGCTCTGCCTCGCCCTGGTTCTTGGTGTCATGCCGCCCATGTACATGCATCCCTGGCCTGTGGAGACCCACATGACAGCCCAGAAGGACTCACAGACACCTGAGAGGGTTCCTGGACTCTACAGTCAGTCTGTCAGTCTCTCCATATCTCCCTCAATCCCTTCCTCCCTGATCCTCTTCAACTCCAGGGACTCACAGGCTGAAGGTGGAGAAGCGCCTGCCTGTGGGTCTCCCAGACCTCACCACACTGGCTGTGAGCCCATCAGAAGCTCACTCTTCCTCTATTGCTCCTTGCCACTTACCCAACAGCATCTTATTCCAGACCACCAGCAGGGAGGGCCTGCATCTGGGAGCCTGTTCACATGCTCCACAGCCTCTGCTAGACACTCCTGGACCAGGAAGTTCAGGGGAAGACACTCACAGGAAGAAAACAATGTGTCCTGTTTCTACCCGATGGTGCCACTTGCTTGTAAGGTGGGAGGAGGGGGGGTCACCATCTTCCTGACTCAGATCTCTTTCCTCTTCCTCCGTGGAGCCCAGCACCCTCAGGCATGAGACTGGATCTCAATCAAGGTGAAAGTAAACTAAAAGTGTGAGCATTTCAGGGTTCTGACAGGCAGTGGGCGTTTTATCTCTGCTTACCTTCCTGCAGAGACAAGAAGGCAGCTTTCCAGAAGCCTTGGGATGTGAGAAGACAGGGAAGTTCTGTCACTGACTATAGAACGAGGCCATGGAGGGAAGGGGGGGTCACAAAGGGAGCCAATTCGTCTGGATGCAGAAAGCCCTGGTGCAGGAGACAGGGTGCAGTGGTCAGTGCATAGCCCAGGCTAGAATGGCAGGCAGGGTAGAAATAGGAAGGAGAGGACACAACAGGGCTCTACATGAAAGGCACTCCTGCACCTTGGTCTTTGTTTTCATTCCCTTTACCTTATGTGAAAATAACGGATGCCAGCCCCATCTCTCGGTTGACGCCCGCTATCCATGTGGCAATATTCAAGCCCACTTGTGTCCCCTTCTACCCTCCTCTTTGATGCTTCCACGGTGCTTGGCAAGTCTGTTGCTAGGCATCTGTGATGGGCCCTGTGACTACTGGAAAGGAGCTAGAAAATCACCATCCACACCTGTGCAGTGCTCACTGTGAGCAGGAACTCGGGAGCAAAGCCAACATCCAGGCAAGCCCAGAGGGAGCCAAATGCAACCTTTGTAAACCAGGGCCAGACGGCCATGTTGCAGCACCTACCTACGGCATGTAATGTGGCCACGCTGTGACCCTGGGGAAATCCTCAAGGGAATGGATTCTAGCACTTGTAGAATGCAGATACACAAACATAAGCAGAATGTAGGCATGGGGGTGGGGGTGGGGCTCCAGGCATGTGGGTGTCTATAAACTTTGTTAATTTCCTTTGCCTTTGCAAAACAGAATACTCTAACACTTCACCCCTGTGCAGCCCACAGGCTTTTGTGTTTAATGTGTATCAGGGCCTGTAGAACTCTGCCTTCCCCACCAGCCAAGGTCTCCCCAAATGCCATAGCTCGCTCTCCAAGGCAACACGTTCTAAGGGCTGCTGTGTCCAACATTACAGATCTAGGGCCAGACCACCTTTGCAGCATCAGTTATGTTCTGTTGCTGCAATAAATAAATGCCATGACCAAAAGCAACTTGGGTGGGGGAGGCCTTTTTCAGCTTACAGTTACATATTATGGTCCAACATCAAAGGAAGTCAGGGTGTGACCCATGAAGCAGGCACTGATGCAGAGGCCATGGAAGGTCACTGCTTCAGACCACCTCCCCAGGGGTGGCCCCACCCACAGTGGGCTGAGCCCTCCCACATCAATCACTAATTTAAAAGATGTTTCACACACTTGCCTACAAAGAACTAGTCCAGGCTCCCTCTTCCCTGGCGACACTGAATCAAACTGACAAACAACTAGCCAGCCCAATTGTCACAACTCCTTCCGTGCGGTGCCTGTCTGCCAGTCTTCCAGAAGGTTCTAACAGTCTTCCTTCTTTTCCTGCTCTTCTTCTTGCTGTGTCATGGCTGTTACTGGGATATGGGTGAGATAGGAACGGGTGTTCCCCAGACATTATTTCCAGGTTTACAATGACCATAAAATGATGCATTTTATAAGCTCCTGCAATAAAAAAAAACCACTTCTTTCCTGAAACATAACCTTCGTCCAGGAAAGGCAGGCTTTACAATTGAGCACAGGCAGAGAAAGCAGATCACCACCCCACAGCACTGCTGATCTAGACATTTCCTGGCAGGATAGCTTGCTCATAATAGATGCTCAATAAATATTTATTGAGATAATTAAATTTTAAGGGGTTTCAGGAGCCAAAAAAAGGCAGAACTTTCACTTTTACAACAGAACTTTCTTTGAGAGAAAAGGAAAAGTCAATATTCAACAAATAAAAACATATTCACAGGAACTGTTGGGGGTTAGAAAAGATAGCTTAATTTACTTAGCTTGTATTTTCCTAAAAAACAAAACAAAACAAAACAATTCTGCTACCTCCTCATTTCCTTGGAAAGTTGTTATTTTAAAACCTTTATGTTAATCTGAATTAAAAATCAAATCTCCAGGTCTATGAAAGTGGATGTCAGAGTTGTCCTTTTAACTGAAAGCACCATTGACCTGCAAGAGAAAAGTGCTTGCTTATGTCCTCACTTCTGGGGGTCCTTCTCAGGACCCCACAGGTTACTGGCTTGTCTGTGTCTGTAACTTCAACCTGCCATTATTTCTTTTAATTCATTTACTTTTTATTGATTACAGTTTATTGACTTTGTATCCCAGCTATAGCCCCTTCCCTACCCCTTCCCAATCCCCCCCTCCCTCTTCTTTGTCTATACCTCTCCCCTAGTCCACTGATAAGGGAGATCCTCCTCCCCTTCCATCTAACCCTAAACCTGCCATTCTTAAAACACAGAGACCTCAGAGTGACCCAAGCATGGTGTGGCTTTTTCACTTGGGATTCTGAATGACATTGGGGTTTTGTTGGTGCTATTCAGTCACACTTATGGTGCTGAGAGCTGAGGAGAGATGAGTGTGGGGTGTCTGGGCTGGAAGATGGCTCAGCATCAGTGGTACCCGTGTGAGAGGTGTTCTCTGGAGCCTTGAAACCTACTCTTATTATATGTGGGAAGTGAGCATCCAGATGGAAAGGATGTCAAGAAAGGAAGGGTACATGGAGCCCCAATACATGTTCAGGTGTGAGACTTAGAGGGTACTGAGTATGGAGCACTGCAACAGAAGTGACTCAGTTTCCAAAATGGCCATGTCCTCCCTGCTCCATCTTCAGAGGGTCCTGGCAGTGGAGGAACCAGCCACAGATAACCGTCTGGCCACCGGGAGGTGAAGGACATTCATAGCCAACTCTCCGTGCCTCTGGCCACACTCACCTAAATGCGCCATCTACTCTCAGTCACACAGTCTCAACAGTGCTGTCCTGGAGTCGACAGGCTGACTGGACTCCTGGTATCCCCCACCTCTACTCAGGACATGTGCCAGTTTCTTGGCTTTCTTTACCTTTGCTCAAATCCTACTCCATCCCAGTCCTGCTGATACTTCCAGAATGGGATATGGTGGCTCCTTTTGCATGTGCCTTGCTCACAGGCTCTATCAAAACCAAGTCCTACTGGTCACCTGCAGACCACAATATTCGTTCCTGCTGTGTCACCTTTTAAACTCTTCCCAGGATCCCTGCTTCTTGCCTCCTTTCTTACAGCCACTCCAGCTTCTTCCGTGTTACCGGGGAAGGGCTGGGGATGGCCACCCGAGTTCTGGGCCTCTTGCCCCTCAGTCTATAATGGGGCATATATCAATTGAGCCTGGATGGGGTCTCCACAGCACAATTCTAGATTTAGGATGAAGTCACAAAAGTCTGTCTGTCCCAAACCAGGGAGATGCAGAGAGCAGGCTGGCCAGGGAGTTGTCTCTTGTTTATAGTCAGCTGTCTTCCAATACAGAACATGTAAAAGCTTGCACCCAGGGTCTTCAGGAGATGGAGAACACCTGCCTGGGAACCGCAGAACATGGCTATGAACAGTAGTCCTGTCTGAGGCTCCTGTGCGCTGGACCAGTGACAGCTGTAAGCATGCTATCTGTCTCAGGAAGATATGTCCAACTCAGTGAAAACCTGTGATCATGTCTTCCGTCCAAGAGACATTATTATACATGACACTCAAAGTGCACAAGGAACAACTTTGTAAAACGCAGAATAGTCCTCACCACCCTGCCTCAGATGACGTTTTTGTCTTTTCTGCTGAAATGTCAGAATTATTCAATTTTGGGTGTCAGAAGAAACATCTAAAATGAGAAGAGCAGCAAGCGCAAGGTTGCTTATTCAGACTTGTTAATACTAAATTCAGACACTCGAATGATACCAATTGCATTCTTGGTCACAATTAACCAAGTTCCAAAATGGAATGAGACATGTCCGCAGGAGTAAGGAGACAGTTTGAGTTGGTCCATGTCCTCGTGTAGCTCTGTTTCCACCTGGACCCTCCTGAGGGCACAGATTGGTGTGCATTTACTACAGATGCTGCTTTGCTGTTAGAGGGGTCCAGTCACCCAGAGGCCAGCAGAGCTAGCGCCCTGCTCCCACAGGCTCAGGCTCTGACAGTCGCTGCTGAGCTTCTGTGCCTTCTGCTGTCAATTTTCTACTGTGGGTCTGTCTGGGTTGGGCTTCTGGGTCTCAGCTACATCCTAACCATGCCAGGGGTGGGGACAATTGGCCCTGCAGTCCAGGGGCCCTGGCTGCATTCCAGCTCAGCCAGATTCTTACCAGTGCCATTCACAAGGTGCTTTACAGAGGCAGACTGCTCTTCCCAAATATCCCAGGCCACACATAGAAGGTGGAGGGGTCAGCTGGGTCTTGCCACGCTAAAAATGGGTGGGTTAAGAGAACAAAAAGCTTATTGTAGTAGATGTCAGTTTTTCTGCAACATATTTTGGATGAAACACTGAGGTGCAAAAATTAATTGAAAATATGTGATTTGATTTTCTGCGTTGAACTTGCATGAGCTCGTAGAGCTATTTGGCATGAGAATTGTGAGGGCCGAGTGCAATAAGATTCAAGTGTACAGATCTCTGGGCATTTCCTCTGTTCCTCCCCTGTCCATCCTACCCTCCTTCAGTACCCTTTTGCCTATGTGTCCAATTAGATAACATAAGTACAAAATATTTAGATAAAGTTAATGACCAATATAATTTTGAAATGTTTGAAAAAGCTATAGAGAACCATTCCATTGCTGTAAGACTCAGGTAGCAAATAGGACTCAAACACACTTGGTGATGCTTTCTAAAACATGAAAATGTCACTTGAGAATTTAAGGAGACATTTTTTAATATATATATATATATTTTAATTTATTTATTTTTATCTCAATCACAGGTTAGGTACTTTGAATCCCAGGCGTAGCCCCCTCCCCCATTCCCTCCTACCCTCCCACTCCCTCCCTCATCTCCTTCTTCCCCGCCCCCTCCAAGTCCACCAACAGGGGAGGACCTCCTTCCCTTCCATCCAACCCCAGCTTATCCTGTCTCCTCAGGGCTGGCT
>CM053764.1:114379089-114393692 GCA_028658305.1 Pachyuromys duprasi | reverse complement strand
TAAATAAGGAATGGGGGGGGGGCGGGGAAAGGGAGAGAGAAAGAGATGGAGAATTCCTCCAAGTATATCTGCTAATGTGTTCTCTGGTTAGGGAAGACTGATTTTCTTCAGCTTCATCAGAAGGGGATCATTTGTGTTCTTCTCTTTATGTTCTTCTTTCTACAAGGTGTGTCACTGGCATCAAGGAAATAATGTTTATCCATATTTCAGTTTTAAGTTAGACAGAAAATAACTTGTGTTAAAATCTCAATTGTTCCTGATGTGGAAAATCATAGTCCTCTGTTTCAAAAAACAGATGTTTGTTTGCAATGTGCGGTTATAGGAAGTTCCACCATTGAGTCTATTCTGGGCTGTGAGTCAGTTCAGAAACTAAGTACAGAGGGAGCTGTGTGACAGAGAGCCTGGAAAGCAGTAGGAAGCTTCATGTACCTGGAGCAAGGGCCCCGTGCTACCAGAGTGCAGTGCCATCTTGTTCAGCAGCTGGCATTCAGCACTGGGCCCTAACTAGTTAACGCTAAATTAATGAATATTAATTTAGGAACGCTAGAGGGTAGAAGAGACAGGATTCACTTTTCATCCTGTGAGCTAGGAGTTCAACTCTCTTCGCTGAGACATCAGTTTTAATTTCATTTTTGACTTATGTGTGTCTAAGTTCACGTGCCATTGACCTCAGAGGCCCGCAGAGGGCATCAGGTCAGAACTACGGTAGGTTTGGGTCACCTGTGGTGGGTGATGGGAAGCAAGCCCATCCTCTGCCAGAGCACCACACTCTCTCAACCACTGTGCCTTCTCTCCAGCCCCTAAAATCGTAGTATTTTCTTGTCAGTTGAATGGGTCTTGGAGATCTAGTGGCTTTTGTTGTCCCTCCCTAACTTAGATCAGAGCCGACATGTCTTCAGAGAGAGACTCCAGCTCTGAGGCCCTATCTCTTGTTTGTTGCTGGACCCTCCTGAGCGCCACAGCCTCCTCCCGTTTCAAGGCATCTAGTCTGGGGGTCTGTTAGGTTTGTTTGTTGAGATGAAAATGTAGGAAGTCGGGGAGGATAGAGTAAGGAGAGATAATGGTGGGTGAGGGGAGGTGCAGGAAGGACGAACATGTTTATTCCTTGAGTGTCATGGCACTGGGTGAGTGCACGGGAGTCTGGGGCAAACACCACTACTTTCATCTGCACTGGCGGCTACTACTTGGTACTTTCCCCACTTTATTGACTTTGAGCCTAATAAGATCACCATGGAAAAACAGGAAAGCAGGCCCAGAACTGAGCATGCTGATGTACAATGGGCTGGACCCCCGGGTCCACACACTGCCTGAAACAGCTACTCCCCTAGCTGGGAAGGCAGCTTCACTGAGGTGCTGCCTCAACCTTGTTCCCACCTCAGCAGTTAGTTTGATCTCTGCCTCTCATCACAGCTATCTGGAATCATTTTGTCCAGGTTCAGACCTTGAAAGGGGCAGGTTGTGCTTAACTATGGAGCTTTGTCTCAGGCAGTTTCCTGCCCCCCTATCAGTGAGCTGCCTGCCCCTTGCAGTTGGTGTTGGTTCTGTGTTTATAATGCACTGGGCAGATGAGGGGAAACCCAATGCCACTTCCTGTTGCAGGCTGGTTCCCAGGGAGTCCTCTGTGCCCAGACTAATCCCCCCTGCAGTAGCACCCAGCTTTTGCCTGAGGTTTGCAACTGGACCAAGAATTACCTTCATTTGAATAGGAAACCACCACCAACACAAAAGGACAGTGAATTTTCAAATTGGGTCACAACAGAAAACTAACAGACATTATTTATGAAGCTGTCTTAGAGGAGAGCTAAGTGGGATTTTGCTCAGTTTTGCTTATAAGAAACATACTGATCCATCAAATCTATGATGAAAAATGACTATACAGTGTGTAACTGTACCTAAGGTATAGTTTAGGGATAGACTATTGCAGGTGCGGCCAGATTATTTTGATTATCTTTGTGAAGGCCATGTGTGGCAGTTTTCCTCCATGGGTTTTGACTTTCAGTCTGCAGCTCCTGTTGTGACTGTCACACATTTATGCCCTTACTGCACAACAAGAACTGTAGCTTTCCTTCACAGTGTGAACTGGTGAGTACCGGTTCCGGCAAACTCCCCCGCGATACTGTCCCCTGAATACTCAGAATCACTACCCTTACATAATGTGGCTTTATTTCAAAGAAAGGGGAAGAAAATCAGGACAAAGTGGGAGGGAACCTCTTGTTAGTGGTTTCCTGTTCATGTTTAACACAGAACATGTTTGAAACACCATGAACTGTGGGGCTGGAAGATGGCTCAGTGGTTAAGAGCACTTGCCGCTTTCCAGAGGACTTGGTTCCAATCCCCAGCACCCACAAGGCAACTCACAAACATCTGTAACTCCGTTTTCAGGGATCCAGTGCCTTCTCATCCCTGCGGGCACCCAGCAAGCCAGCGCTGCACAGACGTGCATGCAGGCAGATGCTATAAACACAGAATAATAATAAAGGCAAATACATATATGTGAAACTATGTGACCAGAATAGCTAAGAGCACTTGATGCTCTTTCACACAGCTCAGGTTTGTCTCTTAGCACCCACAGCAAGCAGAACACAAGCTCTTTGGGCCTCTGACACCTTCTTTAGGCTCCCATGGGCACTGCTTATGTGTGGTCCACCATGCATACATACATACATACACACATACACAGACTCAGGCACCTACACACACATAAAATTATGAATAACTCATAAGTGTGTAAAATTTGAGTACTAGTGTCTTTGCTAAGAGAAATGGAAGCTACTAAAAAATGGTCATCTTCACAAGTGCCTCCTAATGTTGGTTTCTTCTCACTAGACGTATTTTCTTTACTGAAGAGTCCACGAATTACTTATCTCTATGTGGGGTAAACCCAAATAGACTTAATTAAGTCATAGTTTTAAAATGAGTCATTGAACCAGCTATGATTTGCCGTATTATTATTGTTATATGTCTTGTCTCAATATGTTCACTTTTCATGCAGTGTCATTTTGAGATAAGCTTGATGGAGTTATCTCCAGTTCTGCCCCTGTGGGCAGATGCCCCACCAGCAGACACTGGGCCCCTAAGGGATGATCTATTTTACTTGCTCTTTCATTTCTGTAACGTGAAAACCTCTGAAACCAATTCTAAGTGGAGAAATAAGTGGTGTAATCTGATTTTCACACGTTTCATAGGCATCAGCTGGTTATAGGGTGCTTTCTTCTGTGCGGTTGCTTGAATGCTATCTTCATTTCTCTGCCATCTGGAGGGATGGAGGGTGGAGAAGCAGATCTGTCGGAGTGTTCCCGGGATGCCAGGCACTGAGAGCCGCAGGGAGCTGGCTGGGGTGGCCCTTCTCCCTCTCAGAACACGTTCAAAAGGACTTGGGAAGGAACGTTTTCTGCTGACTTCTGCCTGTTTGGGTGGAAACAGGGAAGGAGCATCCAGTGCAGCCCTGGAAATAGGCCCTGAGATGTTGCCTCCAGAGGCAGCGGCAATTCTAGAGTCCAACCTCTGCAACAGCGTGTCATCCAGAGTTGAAAACTGCACCAAACACAGGGTGCTTCTGGGGCCTTCCATGAGACCTTGCTGATGGAAGCAAGAAGTGCAATGGGAACTTCACCTTCACCCCAAGTGCCTTTGCAATGGGAAACGTGTGTGTGTGTGGCGGGCACAAGTGTGTATGTGGTCTGTGTGTGAGTGTATGTGTGTGTGTGCATGTGTGGATGTGGTCTATGTGTGAGTGTGTGTACATGTGTGAATGTGGTCTGTGTGTGTGTGTGTATGTGTGTGTGTATACATGGTCTCTCTGTGTGTGTACATGTGCATGTGTGTGTGCCTGTGTGTGTTCTCCTGTGTGTGCATGTGTACATCTGATGTTTTTGTGCATGTGTGTGGTATCTGTTTGTGGGTGTGTATATGTGTGCTTGTTTCTCTGTGTGTGTGTAGTCTCTCTATGTTTGTGTGTGTGTGTGTGTGTGTGCTTACGTGCCTGTGAAATAGAGGAAGAGAGACAGAGACTAAGAGACTGGAAGAAACAGAAAAAAAATCACTCATAGAAACCCGATCCTTCAGTCATTTTATAAATTTTAATGTAGTATTACGTCTAGGAATTTCACACATGTGTACAATGTGTTTGCTTCTACTCACCTGAGTTCCTCCCCCAACTCCTCTGAGATGGCCCCAGGCCCCCAGGTTTCACCCCTGTCCAAGTTCTTATCCCCCACCCCATTTTTCTGCCCATTGATTCCAGCTCGTTCTGACCATAGTCTTATGTGTTGGGGCCATCCCCTGAAAGGAAGCAGCCTGTCCGGCCCTACAGACCGCTGGCTGTCGGTCACGCTCAGCCATGGCGGTGGGGGTGGTTCTTGTGCCGTGCTAGGGAATTGTGTGGCTCAGCCTTGTACAGGGACCACAGCTGTGTGAGCGTGTGAGCACTGTCACGCTCAGAAGACAGCTTGGCCGTGGTCTTCCTGACACCCAACCCCCACAGGGCCCCCGGGCTCTTCCGCTCCTTGACTGCACATTGACTGTGGTGAGTTCCTACGGTGACCACTGCCCCTGCACAAAGAACCTTCTCTGCTGAGGCCCAGGGCTGAACTAACCTGAACGGCCCCTAAAGCTTGGTGAAGTATGCTTTTCCGTTTGTGCTTACGTACCAACCACAACAAACAGCTTCTACAGCCGTCGTTTCTCTGTCCCTGCCTTCTGGACGTGACTTTGACAGAATGGCCCACATTTCCTTCTGTGTCGCGTGAGTTTAAAGATTCACCTGAGCTGTGCAGAGAACAGCAAGAGGAACATTTAATATATTGTGAAATAAGATCAGCCGGATGAAGGATTTATTATTCCATTACTCTGATGTGGTACAGTAGGGAGAAGGTAGCGAAAGCAGAGGTGAAGATACTGTTCAAGCTTTAACCACCGTGATTTCTTTTAACGTGTTTGAGGATGAGGCGGTTGTGTTAGGCCCTCTGCTCTTATTAGCACAATAAATTAATGGTTTATAACCTTTATTTTATCACTCCAGGAGCACTTCATAAATCTCCTGTAACTGTGAGCCAGAAAATAGCCTATAAAGTGGCTTTTTTTCCTATTACTCCTTTTTCTCTGGAATTAACTGTTGAGAAGAAATTCAACATTAGCAATTTCAGGACCTCTCTGAAGACAGCATTCTAAGTAGACTCATGTGTTCACATCTCATCCCCTCCTTTTCCATTGTCTGAACAGTAACACACCTGCACACACACACACACACGGTATATGCAGACATCAGCATTTTGTTATAAAATGATACACATTCTTAATTTTGAAACAATTGAAAAGAAAATTAGGGAACCCTTTAGGAATGACGACAACAGATAGCCGGGGGCCCTCACTCACATTTGCAAACCATTTTCTCACACTCTTTACTATACAGTTTGTAAGACACAGAGTGTGCCTGTTTCTCATGTTCTGTGTTTCAGTGACATGGACCTTCATGTGATTGGCTTACAATAGCACACAGACCTAGAAGGTTAAATAGAAACTGCCTGCCCCTATGCCTAATTTGCCCTGGTTTATTGATTCCAAGTGTGTGCTAGGAGTGTTTATTTTCTGGAATTTACACACTGCAAGGATGATGGTTTACAGTCCGGTAGGGGAGAATGGGTGGTAGTCAAGCAGAATAGGATCCACAAGGGGAGAGAAGCAAGAACACTGTGGGCAAAGATCAAAAGAACTTGGTTTAGACAGGGCAGTGGCAATCATGGAGGAGTTTCTGTGCAGTTCCCAAGCCACTGAGTTCTGAGGGGTGACAAGGAGCCAGTGGTGAGATGGAACTGAGGAGAAGGGCCCAGGGTAGGAAGTCAGCTGGCACTGGAGTGGAGGAGACCACGCAGAACTGGCAGTGGCGCATGACAGCTGAAGCCTTGGCAGCAGGCTGAGAGAGCAGGTGAAGTTCCTGGGTCAGGAGTTCTCAATCTTAACCTTTGCATTAGTCACTCTGAGTTGGTTTTCTACAAGTGTTCAGAGCATTTATTATACACCATGGACTACAACTTAGAAGAAGGAGGAGGAGGAGAAGAAGAAGGAGAAAAAAACAACTTTGGGGGTTTTCCCACGAGAAGCTATAGGGAAGTGAGAGATGCAGCCTGACATACAGTTTCAACGTGGGAAGAAGAAAAGGACTGAGCTACCAGCAAGCAGACTTATGGTTGTCTATGATAGGCCAGCGCAGGAACAGTGGTGGATGGGAAGAGATGGCAGGTCAGGGAGTACAGGAAGCAAAGGGCTGCGTTCTCCACCCTGCAGTATGCACACTTACAAAGTTCCAGGTGTAAGATGGAGTCTTTAGTCTCAGAATGTCAGTGTAGGTAAGGAATATGCTCGGCCTTTAATAAGTCTAAACGGGGTTAAAAGAAACCAGGACCAGCAGGGCAAAAGATGGCAGGGACTAGGTGTAGACAATAACTCAAAAGAGTCACAGGGAACACGCTACCAGGTAGGTTTTGGGGGAACGAGAAAGCAACGTAAGTAGTTGTGAGTTTCTAAAATTGTGGTGAATAATATAAGATGAGATTCCACGAAGAAGTGCCAAGGATACTCCTTGTTTTCGAAGCAAAGCAGGTACCAGAGTGGCAGAGTCCTGGCAGGCACTGAGGACAGGCTCACATGGGTGCACACACAGCCCAGCAACTCCTGTGGCTTCGTGGTGTCCCTCTGGTGTGCCATAACTCCTTCTTACTATGACTGACATGTTTCTCGGGAGAGGTGACCATTATCTGTGTCACATAGGCCTTTGTTCGGAAGGTTAAATGTGCCCCTAAATGGACACTGCATCTAGAACACTGTTGTACTCTGTTGTTGGTGGGGGCTCGGCTTTCCATGGCTCTTGACTATATGTGTCTCTGGGAACGAGTTATCTTTATGAGGACTCTTGGCCATGGTTTACATAGTGAAATAATATATAGGATCACACAGAGACCAATCTGCTGGTGGGCTGAAAACTGTAGTTCAGTTCATCATTGCCCACCGTGAAGACCATTCTGTTCTAGGTGAGTGTAATTAATTTTTCAGATGTACAATTATATGTAATTCAAGGCACACTATCTTCTTCAGACAACACCCTACACAGCACTCTGTCAGATGTGTGTAGTTCTGATCATGCCTTCCATGTTGGAGTGAAGCTTCAAGAGCAGTCTATTTATAACAAAGAGAGCTTGCATTTTGTATAAATTTATCCTTGAGCATGTTTAAAAGTACATTCAGACATTCAAAGCCAGACTGTACATAAAAACATTTCTGTTTAGTAGATTTTTCAAAGCTACCATGAAAATTGTAACATGTTGAGCTTTTCAGCGTATAATTAATCTATATTTTTATGTATTATAGGAATAATGGCTATCTTTCAAAGGGGCCAAGCAAAGCATCAAGGAAGAAAAATATGAGACTTCAGCCTGGAGAGAAGGGAGTTGAGAACAGTAGTCACTTGTCTGAGCATCTGGAAATTATGGATCATATTCTACTTGCTCAATGGTCCCAGAAAGAGAGTGGAAGTGTGTGTGTGTGTGTGTGTGTGTGTGTGTGTGTGTGTGTGTGTGAGTGAGTAGGGTATACAAGTGGAGAATGATGTAAGACTCTGTATGGAAGTTGGGAAGATTTTACAAGCAAAGTAGCCATGTGCTTTGAGGAAATGAGAGTGGAAATGGTGTCGTGGGGGCAGTGGACAGTTCAGTGTACCAGGTTGTGCAGTTGGAGACAGTGAGGCACTGGCCCACAGAGACGGATTCTTCATGACACACAGAGGAATGCTGGGCTTTGGAGGGTGCTTCTGTGGAGAAGAGTTGACCTGGTAGGCACAGAAACTGCTTTGCATAGTAAAAATAGAGCAGTGTTTTGCAGGAGCACAATGACATTCTCAGATCCGCAGGAAGAAAAAAACAAAGCCAACTGGGGGCCTCTGCAGCTAGCGGAACAGCGAGAAGATAGATCATATTGTTCGCATCAGCTCAGAGGGGCAAGCTGACATCGACAGTGGCCTTCAGAAGATACTGGGAGTCTTTCCGGAACCTTTACATTCCAGTAAAAGAAGATGGCTACTTTTAATGCAGCTGTATTTTTAATAATGTCATGAAACATAAAGCAGTTAACAAAATAGCATATAGTTTTAACTCAAGAAAAATAAAAAATTTAAAGGTTGATTCTGGTCGGAAATAATGAAAATCAAGTGTTTTGTTTGAAGCAAAGAAACTCATCCTCAAAAGGTATTTGCCATTAAAATATAATCTATACAAGTAGCATAGTCCCATAATTATAGACATAGAAATAGAGAGAAATTACCAAATACAACCCTAACGAGCAATGAATCATTCAGTAAGGACTGTGTGTCTAGGCATCCGCCTCTGCTGGTATATAAAGATTCCTCACATCAGTTTTCTGCTTCAGAGAGTGAGTAGGAAGCTGAAATGACAGTAAATAGCCTCTTTTTCACAGGAGGAAAAAGGGCTCCCTCTCAGAGGCAAATAATCATGCTGCAGAGGGCTCTGGAGGCAAATTCCAGGAGTTTGCATGCTGGCTTGCATCCTACATGGAGACGCCAAAGTTTCTGCAAAATGATGAAGTTGAAGGTGGCATTCAAGAGTATTCAAAAAGGTGGTATTCAAGATGACTCCAAGAACAGGTATAGAACTGAGACAGAGTCAGGTGGAGGACTTTGGTCACAGTCATCCCGTGCTGGAAAGAATTGCCCTGGGAACGTAAAATGTGCTATCTTTGTTTTTGAACCTTGTTAGACATGTTTTATAAAAATAAAATGCACAGTTTGAACATATGTGAAATAGTTAAGATTTACTTAAATGAATTATTTCTTTTAAGTAACTGAGCCCTTTCTAGCTATTCTTCATTAAACTGGACCTAAAGGAAAGCTGTAAGCAGGCTTGGCAACACTTTGTGCTTCTGCCTTCATACATTGTTGATGATATGTCTGCTGGCCCAGAAAAGAAACAGTGTGTGTGGGTGGAAATTGTGTGGGAGGAATGGCTTTCTGCATATCTGGGGACCGAGGTGCTTCAGGGACATCCGGTAATGTGGCCCTTTCACTCACTAAGGTGGGAATGCGGGAGGTGAACTCAACACCGGAAGAGGAAAGCACAGGAGAATCCTGTCTAGAAACGTGAAATCCCGTGTGTACCTTTGACAGCAGGTCCCCTAGGCCTGGACTTAGCCACTCTCACAACCTGTAGCTGTGTAAGTCATCTCTGGAAGCTTCGGGGTAAAGGACTCATGGAGTGTAGACACGTGAGGACTGGCCAACGCTGACATGGAGGTAGCATACAGGGAAAGGAAAGTTTCAAGAGTGATCTACATTGACTGACAGACCTTTGTTGTCAGACTGACAACACAGCACCTAGACACAGTCAGCACACCCACACCATGGTGGCCTCCAGCCGACAGACATGCCGCAGGCGGCATTCCAACCTGTTGAACCAGACCCACACTTCAAGATGCTCATGGCATGAATAAGCACACTGAAGCTTCACACAGTTGCTTAGTGCACAGAGGGCCCAGACTAACCACCTGTCTGCCTCCAGCTCTGAGGACTTCCATTACATAGGTTACCTCCTCCTCTTCTAGACCATGGAAGGCACAGGAGTTCAACGAGGCCAGGTCTACAGGCTGAACCTGCACGGTCTCTGCACAGCCCCTCTTGTGATCTGCATACAGTGGCTCCGATTATTCCCCTCTGGAGGCACATTTGTCCTCATAGTGTCCTTTCTAAACAACTTCTCCATATCACCTGTGTGTAGCCAGAACCGTTCATGCATCTTCTCCCTTGGTCAAGCAGAGATATTGGACTCTATCATTATTCTCTGCCTTACCCACCAAAGAGGCAGGATATCCAGACAATAGATTTGTCTTCTTCAAGTTCACAGGAGTTCGTGGACACACGAAAGATGATACTGCTTCCTATACTGTTCGTAAGATTAGTTCCATGTTCATTTTCTTCATTTTTCATTAAGGCAGAAAGAAAGTGTGACTCACACGAATTATCCAGGGATAATAGCCATATACTTCTTCCTTTGCAAGATCTATTTCAAAGGCACTGCCAGAAACACAAGGTGTTCTTAACACTGCCCTCAAGGAAGGAGGAGAGAGTCGCAGGATTCCTGTTACCTCTGTACTAATACAGCCTCCGTGCCACCCACACCCTACCAAGTGCTGTTCCCGTGTTTGTCTGCCTCCACAGCCCACATTTCTGAAAAAGTCCCCAAGAACTGGAAAAATAATTAGAGCTTTGGAAGTCATCGATGAAAGTCTTGTTCAACCCTCCAGAATCTGTCACTTCAAAGCAAAATGATCCTAATGTTCTCCTGGGGAGCTTCCTGATGGCGTGATTCACAGATCTCTCACTCTTACGGGGGTCAGAGTGACATGAGCACTTTTGTCTCAGATAAGAACATTCTGACTCTAGGAGTGCACAAAAGCCCTGTGTGTAGTTAGTGAGAAGCGGCCTTGCAGGGGAGAGCATGACCAGACCACCCACAGCAGAGAACTGAGTCCTTGAACTGAAATCTGCTGAGTCTTGCTCTGAGAGTCAACGTAGGACACCTCAGCAGCCATTTGCAGGACTTAGATGGGAGTTTGGGCCAGCAGTGTTTACCCAATTGACTGACATGTTCCTCGGGAGAGGTGACCATTATCTGTGGCAAGGCTGCAGACTAGGATTCCCTACTGCATTGCCTTTCCTGGGCTTGTCTGTGTGTTCTGCTTCCATGTACGAGGTCTCTTTGAGGTTTCAGACTCCTGTAGGAGTTTCCTGCCACAACATGGGTTTGGATGTGTTTTGCTTGGGGTTCAGTTTCCCATCCTGAGCTGAGTACCATAGACTGAGGCACAGAGAGAAGTAGCTTCCTCCTTTCCCATGTGCATCTCACAGATTTGTTCTGCTCAGAGACTGGGCCAAGTGCACTTCCTGCCCACTACCAAAGAAAGTCAGCAGGTAGACAAACAAAAAATCCATAAATTGTGGAACTCCATGATTGTCTTAAGATTTTTATTGCTGCAACAAAACACCACAACCAAAAGCAAGTTGGGGAGGAAAGGGTTTATTCAGCTTACACTTCCAGATCATAGTTCATCGTTGGAGGAAGTGAGGAACAGGGCAGGAACCTGGAGGCAGGAGCTGACACAGAGGCCATGGAGGGTGCTGCTTACTGGCTTGCTCCTCACAGCTTGCTCAGTCTGCTTTCTTATAAAACCCAGGATACCAGCCCAAGGATGGGCTGGGACCTGTCTCACTGATCAGAAATTGAGAAAATGCTTTCCAGCTGGATCTCATGGAGGCATATCCTCAACTGAGGCTCCTTCCTCCTGAGGACTCCAGCTTGTGTCAAGCTGACACGGAACCAGCCAGTACAGTGAGGGAAGGAGAACTGCAGTATAACAAGGGGGAAATGGACTCTGATCAGAAGCTACCCTCCCATGTGACTGTCTTAGATTCCAGTCGACTGAGAGAAAACCAAATACGGTGCATGGCTGCTTAACCCAAGAGCTGTGAGGAAGGGAGCAGAGGGCTCTCTTCACTGACCTGCCTGATCTTCCCAGCTGGCAAGACGCAAGCTCAGGGTCACACTGACACTGTCATTCGGTCACACAGTGGACTACAGTTGCAAAGACTTCACTGGGAAGCTGGAGTCTACCAGACGTGTTTAGAGTCCCTCTGAAAAGGCTCCTCTTGCCAAGCATCCTGAAGACAAGTGTGACCTATAGACCTGCCCACTACCTGATGGTGTGGACACACATGCCAGCCTCTAGTGTCACTCATGTATGGTGTAGACCAAGAGCTACTGTCACTTTTATGTCCCCTACACATGCTTGGGGGCACACACATTAGTCTTATGTTAACGTTGTTGTCTTAAGTGCCAAGCTCATGACTGTGAAAGTTATGGGAACGGCCTTTGGTCTTTACACAGGAGGACAATAAGTGTGTCAGGCGCCCTCCACTCTTCCTGCTAGGACACAGCAGTTGTCCTTTCCTGCTTCCCAGATGCCTTGTGACACTTGCTTTGTGAGGGTCCACCCTCCTGTGTTCTTCCCCCTATAGTTTCTTAGACAAGAAGCACAAGACACAGTTAAAAATCGTTTTAAAATCGTATGGCTGTAGCTTGGCTTTCTGACTTTACGATCTTTTCTTGAGTGGCTGTTCTTACCAGTGCTGGCCCTTGCAGCCATCTTTGCCAGCGGCACAGCGGATGAGCTCAGATAGATGCCTCTTCTGCTTTTGATAGAAGCTGATTTGATGTCATGCTAGGATTCCTTCATAAAACAACACTGTGGAGATTCATATCCATGGCACAACTACTGGTTGTGGAAACATCTATAAACCTGGTGCTCCGAAAGTTCAATAACCACAGAAACATTAATACTTTGTGCATAGTAATCTACAGTGCTGGGGTGGGAGGCACAGGCTTGGGTAAGCCAACAGTTGGTGCCATGTTTGTTTGGTTTTGGCTTGTCTGTGGGGTTGGGTTCTTTTGTGCTGCACTGGATCCTTCCTCCCTGCTGTGAGTGGGGAGAGTAGGACCAGAAGCCACTCCTGAGAGACTAGGGGCCCTGAAATGGGAGAGTTTTCAGGGTGGTGCTATCTTTACACAAAGAGTGAGGCCAGCTCCACAGTGCGGCCACCAGGTCAGCCGTGCACAGGTACCAGTACGTATTTTCACACACCGGTGATGAGGCATACAAGGCCAATTAGTGTTCCAGAACATATTTCTCTACGTTTTGACAAAATAGCATGTGCTATGAAAGAAGAGATAAATACCTTGGTTAATTTTGTTATTTGTTGATCCCAATTCTCTGCTCTAAACATTCCCTGCCTGACCGTTTTCCTGACGATGTCTTCTTGCTGTGACCCTGCTGTTCGTGTTGCAGGTGGGTGCCCACAGAGTGTTCCTGAAGTACTGGCATGTGGACCAGCTCAGTGACCTGTGGCTACAGCTGCAACAGAAGATTATAACCTGCCAGAAAGGTGAGTGCACACAGGCGCGAGCCCAGATGAGTTTGCAAACCACTCAGTGCAGCTCTGAGCTTAAATGTCAGCAGGCTCAGCATCACAGCTGCCTCCCAGCCCGCCTGATGATGCTCCATCAAGGCACCTGACTCACGCTCCTGACCCTGGATGCTTAGTCTACTGTTAGTTACTGCACCGGTGTTTGTAGATCTGGCATGGTTTATTGGTTGTATTCTACATGAAATTATGTAAGTTCTCCCCTCGATCACAATTTGGGGTAGGATATAATCATATCTAGATGTCTCTACTGCAATCCTTGAGGATTGCCAATTGTATTGGTCTCTTTAGGATGCACAGGACAATGAGATTGGGTCTATAGTGGGACAACCCACCTGGCACCTGGCTGCAGCTGTAGTGAAAGTCCCAATGCCACCCAGGGCAGGGCTCATGGGTGCTAGCTTCCAAGAGCTGCAACCAGCCAATTGCCTAAACAGCATTTCCCATAACTCTCCTCAGGACTTGGAAAACCCTTGACTCCGTTTTCCTTTAGGGAGTGATGATAATATTTGGTGTGATTTCTTTTATGGCTGTTGGCATTCATTTCATTATAACTTTGGGAGAGATTTCACTTTGAATTTGTTTTCTATCCAAAGCCAAATGACTACTAAAAATGTGCATTTTTACAAAACAGCCATTCCTCACATGAAATGGATATAATAAGTACATTTAAAAAATGGGCTATGTGTGTATGTTTGTGTGTGTGTGTGTGTGTGCAGTATCTCTCTTATGCAGACATGGAGGACATGAGTAGCTTCCATTATTGCTTTCCAACTTGCTTTTTGAGACAGGGACTCTCACTAACCCTGGAACTCACGCAGTTGGCTAAGATGGCTGAGCAGCAAGGCCCCAGGCACTGCCCATCTACTCTCTGGCCTCAGCCCTCTAAGCTCCAGTGCTGGACCCTGGATGTATGCCCTTCAAACCAGCCTTTTCACATGAACATGTGGTGTCTAAACTCAGGTCTGCATGCCTTTCTAGCAAGTACACTACCCACTGGGCCATCCTTCCAGCCCCCTTTCAACAGGCTTTTTATGAATTCAGTAGTTTGATTCATTATAGAAGGAAAAATTAGTCCTTATGCCAAATTATACTGGGACATAATGAGCACAGGTCTTGGATATGTTTGAAATTTTCTCAAACCAGAAAACCTGCTAGAAACATCCTATGAGCTACCCTCCGTTCCATTGTGTTTTGTTCCTGTGTAGGTCCTGTTTTGCTGTGGCGTTGTGAGAAATCTCCAGTGGGTCTGCTTGGTCTCTGATGATAAAAAAAAAATGTCTTACAGTATGGAGAATTTAACACTCCAGTTTAAATCTTGGCCAAAGTTCAGAACCGCGTTCTAAGTAGGCATCCTTTTTGGCCACTTCAGGCCTGGCCTTCCAGGACAGCCCATGAGAGAGAGAGTATGGTCCTGTTTTCTGTGTCTTGGGTGTCTCTGGATTGTGCTGGGTCAAGAGGAGATGGAGGAAGGAGAGGGGAAAGGGAAAAGGAGGAGAAAGTAGAGGGATTGAAGAAGAGGGAAATGGAGAAGCAAAAGGAGGAAGGGGAGAAGGAGGGAGAGGGG
>CM053764.1:114314435-114378989 GCA_028658305.1 Pachyuromys duprasi | reverse complement strand
AGAGGAGGAGGAAGGAGGAGGTGGGGGTGGGGGGAGAGGGTGTCAGCAAGGACTGCAGTGGACATTTTGTGACTCGGCATTGGTATTCTTGGCTGGAACAGATTCAAAATGCTCTTTGGGTCTTTATCTTGAAGCATTTCTCTGATTCTGTGTAATCAGAGTACCAGTTCTATGACCAGCAGTTCTGACAGCAGCTCTATGGCCAGCACCTTGTCAGTGCTTCACAGACCCTGTCACCTTCAGCCTTCTCCCAGCAGATACCTCTTTCTTGAAAATTACCCTGCCCTGGAGAAAGAGACAGGCAGATACCTCCTCAGGTACCACATGTCCTGTTGGTCACAGCTGTGGCTCTGGGGCCCTGCAACCTGCTGTGTCGGCCGATTTCAGCAGCCACAAGGCAAACTCTCAGGCTAACCTCTTGATGCCATCTATGCAGCCTATGACAGGAGTACCCTGGCTGAGCAGGCAGTCCCCAGCTCCCAGTCCCTTTCTCTCTGAGGGCCCCTGTGACTTCATGCAGGGGAGGTGCTGGCTGCTGGTGGATACTTGGAACCTTAGCCAGCCCACTCCAGGTAGCACCTGCACCCCTGCCTGACCTGGAGGCTGGTTGGAAATGCAGCCTGGGCCCCACCCCACATTGACTGAATCCAAACTTGGCTCTCAGCCACAGCTGAATCTGGGTCAGGAAGAGCCCATTTAACACAGTGCTATGTGTGAACAGAGCGGGGTATCCCAGTGCTCCTGGGAAATATCCTTAAATATAATTAGAGGAATCGGTGTCCCCTGATCCACAGGGTGCCATCCCCACCCACCGGAAAAGTCTCCTCTAGTTAGCCTCACAGACTAAGTTGCTTCAGCAGCCAATGTGAAGCAGGGGATGAGCTCAACTCTGCTGGTTCGCCTTTCTGAAGATAACAATGGAGCACAGCCTTGAGAATGGCATCGAGATAAAAACCATAATTTCATTTTGAATAAATGAAATAATGGACACCAAAAAGAAAGGCACTTTAGAAAGCACAGGCTTTTGAATGTGAGCATTAGTTACTGGCTTTTATTTCCTCCTCTCCTAGAACTGATATTAAATTCACTCAAAATGTATGTAATCTGGACACATTTCCATTTTTCGATTTCATTTTTGGTTGTTAGTAAATTTTTAGAGAAAAGAAAAATCTGAAGAAAAGTAAAATTTAAATGCAAACTGTATTTGAAGCAGTCAGTGGCCCTAGTAACAGAGGCAGGCTTTAAAACTTCGGACAAAGAAATCTCCTCACTGCCCATTTCCAGCAGGCTGTGTGTGTGTGTGTGTGTGTGTGTGTGTGTGTGTGTGTGTGTGATCCTTTGTGGAGAATGATGGTTTTCGGTAACCAACGACTTTATTACAGAATTCTAGAAGGCTGCCAATAGGAAAGGGTGAGGCAACTGACTGGTCTGCGCCTGGTCTGCCTGTGGGACAGCAGGTTCCCTGAGTGAGCAGGTGCATCCTGGGAAGTTTGACATTTGCTCTTCATGTTAGTCTGCCCTTTATTTCAAGAGCTTAATCCTCCCATGTTTCCATCTTTGCCTTTAAAGGCCAGTGACTGTTTTTTGTCTGATGCAAGAAGAAAGGAAGCAGGTAGAAGCCTAGATCCGGTCTCCAGTCCCCTTCAGTGTGTCCATTATGCATCTGGCGCTTTTTCGCCTTATTCTGGATTTCACCTCCCTGAAAGTCTGACTTACCCTTTACTGTTATATTTTGTTGCTTATAGGCTAGTTCAACATCACTGTCTTATAGGGAACTTGATGCAATTGTATTCCAAAGTACCTTTCCAGTTAGCTTGTCATCTGGATTTAAAGGGAGAACTAAAGCCTTAAGCCAGGAACACTGTATCTAACTTCACAGCATCTGACACCAGCCACACCTGTGCTGTCTTCGGGCAAGGGGGCTTCTCACAGTGAGTTCCCTCTGACATTGCCTGTCTTTTTACTCCACAGTTAACTCTAATCTGAGGCATCTGAAGCCTGAGGGGTGGGATCTCAGAGCTGAGAGGCTAGTGTCAGAAGTCAGCAATCTGTGGCTGTCCCCAGCATCTGCAGGGACTGGCCCTGGCACCTGCCTTGCCCACGTTGGGGATGAAGGCCAGTTCCCTTTCTCAGAAGGCAGCCTGCTCCATTTCCAGCCCATGTTAATTGTTAGCAAGTTCTTTCATCTATTGATTGCAGTATCTTTCCATGTGACTTCCCCTATTGCTGATCTGTACCCCGGGAGGGCCACAAATCATGTCCAGAGGACTGTAGGCTTGGAGGATGCTTGGAGGATGGAGCTGCCTCACACGCACAGAGGGCTCCCAGCCCAGGCTTTGTCCTTCCTTGCTTGTGTTTACTGGAAGTGAAAGGAATCCCATTATCTTTGTGACCAACACACAGAGCCCGTTGTGTGTTACATTGTTTCCATATTAAGTGGCATAGCTGAGTATCTGAGATGGCCAAGTGCCTTTCTGACCGGTTTCTGACTTTTTCTCTTCAATAAAATCCCTGCTGATCAAGTATCTGTTCTGCTGCATTTTCAGATAACTGTTCCCCAGATTTTATGCATTTTTCTAGACCAGCACTCTTAGACCCGGGAAGGGTACATTTCCTATTATTTCTGTAAAACCTCTGAAGCTGTCAAGGTGGTCAATCTCTAGGAATTATATTAAAACCCTGGAAGCATCATAAACAAGAGCTTTAAAAAAACAAATCCAGGGAACCTTGAGTATTTCTGGAATGACCAGGAATCACCGAAGACTCTAGGGGCATCCAAATGGTCTGGGGGAGGGGGGAGACATTGATTTGATCCAGCCAGCACCACCAAGGTTAGCTTGTGTTACAAGAAGAATAAAGGATGGAGGTGGCTCTTAAGAATTTTGTATAGCACACCTCATTCTGGGAAAGAAATATCGATCATTCTATCTTAGCTTTATTCCCTTCGCTGTGATAAAATCCTGCAACAGAAGTAGCTTACGGGTATGTTCCACAGGGAGGTAGTCCATCTTGGTGAGGAAGATTTGATGGCAGGCAGGGAACCACAGTGATAAGATGGGGCTGGCTGATCACACTGCATCCACACCCAAGAGGCAGAGGCTGAGGCAAACGGGAAGCGGGGTTGGTCTGTGAAGACTTGAAGCATAACTGCAGTGATTGACTTCCTCTGGCCATGTTCAACCTCTTGAAGCTCCCCCAGCCCTTCAGGTGGCACCACCACCTGGAGGCCATGTCTTCAAACACGTGAGACTAGCGGGGACATTTCATACCCAAACACAACACTTCCCAATTTGAAACTGGGATGCTCTAGCAAATCCTTGTTCTGGGTTGAAAATGTGTTAATTTCTGCTTGCTGTGTGTGTGTCCTTTTAGATCTGCCCACTGATCTAGGGTTTTGTTCTTTTCTGAAGTTATAAGAGGGTTTCTGGCACGCCGGCACTTACTGCAGATAATGAGTGTCAAACAGCAGGAGGTCACATCCATCAAGAGCTTTTTGCAGAGCACGGAGGACATGGCACTGAAAACCTATGATGCCCTGGTCATTCAGAACGCTTCCGACATTGCCCGGGAACATGACAGACTCCGGAAGGAGGTCCATGCTGCTTACCACAGGAGCAAACAAGAGGATGGAACCAAGAGGTAAGACAGATCTGTCACCCTAATTACCATCAACACAGGCTTCTGGGAATCAGGGCTTCTGACAGCCCCCAAAGGAAGCTCAATTGAACAGAGACTGTCAGGAACAGGCCTACACGGCATGTTCCTCTGCACCCCAGCCATCTCAGGGGCCTCCTCCTGGGAGGGCTCTTCATGAACAGCAGTCCCCATCTGTAAGTCTAGTCTTGTAAAACAACATTGCATCATTAGCCACATGGTATCACTTAAGCCTCACTCGAGGCTCTGAGCTAGCAAAATCAGTGAGCAAGACCTTTACCGTGCTTGTGCAAGTGCAAGGCATGTAAGGCTGGCTGACAGAAACTTCTGGAAGTCTGTCCAAAGAATTTAGGCACTGCTTTGAAAATATAAAAATAGTGAATGATTTGAAACACCTTTATATGAGGTGCACACCCTGGGAAGGCAAAACCCAGGTTCCGTACATACTCATTGGTGTCTAAGGAGTTATGAGTGTTTCTAAAGACCTCGGGAAGTTTCCCTTTCTGAAAATGACTCTCCTTTGCCACCACTGCCTGTGTCAAATAATTCTGTTGTTGCTGTTGTTAATGGCTATGTGTCTTTGCTAATTATCTTCTGATATCTTAGCGATTAAATACTGGAAAAAAATCTTTTGTACTGAAAACTAATTAAACATTACAGGGGAAACAGCTTAGTCACTGAGTGGCCCTGCTTGTACCCTCGGTGAGTTCATTTTCTACATGGGCAGCCAGCTTGGGGGCTGCTGGTTTCCAGCCCTGTGGATGCTCTGACCCACACAGATATAATTATGAAACAGATGAGAAGCAGTTCCTTGTGAAACTTTACCGGGGTCACACATGAACACCCTCACATGCGAAGGCAAAAAGAAAAAAAAAATTAAGGCAAGACAACTACTCCTTTCCAGTGGCTTCCCAAATCATACTTATTATTTTCCCTACTGGAACTAAACAGTCACTCCAATTTCTCAATTCGATTATGTGTTTTATTTGCCTGATATAAAATTAAGGGAAGAAACATTTGTCTGTTATTTGTTGATACCAGCAGTTCACTTGGCACCAGGCAACTGTGCAGAGACACAGAAAGAATAATAATTCCATATGTAATTAGTAATTGCTGGTGAGATTAGATGGAGAGAGAATGCGAAGCTGTAAATTTCCTGCGTTCAGTGTGTACTCCGCTGTCTTCCTGCCAGGGGAAACGGTGATGAACTCCCCACACTGGCTGCTGCACTGACTCTCTATTAAGATGGAGTTCTCAGAAATTATCATTCAGAATGAAATTCTGCCTTTTTCATTTGCTTAAGAATCAGACTGTGAAAAATTCATTCTGGGAATGGCTGATGGGAAACATGAAGCCCTTTAAGTAGTTGGAGCGTTGGGGGAATACTGAAAAGCAGCCATGACGGACATCTGCAGTGCTCCATCAGGGGCCAGTGGGGCCTGGGCTGCCCTCCCTGTGTGAGCACGTTGCTAAGAGCTGCCCACAGATTGACCAGCAAGGCCAGCCAGATAGACCCTGCCACGGTACTGTCTTTGTGTCCGGGGAACGGGGTCATCACAGTCACCTGAATGCCACACCCGGCCTCTGTGCTCTGGGGCTGTCTGTGTTCTGTTTTCTCCTAAGAGCTGAAGACCAAGGAGGATCCCGACATGTCCATCCCAGTGTGCCAGTGCCCATGGCAGTGGACAGCCTGGCCCAGGCTCTCGCCGGACCTTCCATCCGGTCGCCATCACTGCACTCTGTGTTCAGCATGGATGACAACGCTGGCCTCCCGTCACCACGGAAACAGCCTCCACCTAAGCCAAAGAGGGACCCTAACACCCGGCTGAGCGCCTCCTATGAGGCCGTGAGTGCCTGCCTTTCAGCCGCCAAGGATGCCGCCAGTGAAGGTTAGCCACAGGGGACAAGTGCACACTGTTCTCAGGGCTCACTTGTGTGCCGGGTTCCGGCCTGGGAGCACCCGTGGCAACATTGTGGCCCTAATATATTTTTAATAGAAATAAATCCAATTGTTGGCTTGCCAGCAGCTTTTTAATCATTAAATATAAATAATATTTAAATCCTTAAGCCTCTTAGGGGAAAGCTACTTATGTGTCATTCCCTTCACTCCGGGCCCACCTCTGCACTGAATTAGCAGCCTCAAAGCCAGAGCAGTTCTAAAAGTTGGTTGCTGCTGCATATGAATTTTCACTAATTAAAAGGTAGAAACATTCACCAGCCTTTCCTGATCATGATCTAATTAAAACTTAAGCCCACTTTTTTTAAAAAATTTTGTGAGTAAAATGAAAGATACAGAGAAGAACTGCCGAAAGGTTCAGCTCGTATAACTTTTAAGACAAGATGGCAAAGGGCTCTGCATTGAGGGGTCAAGAAACAGTTATGCAGTTACCATCGACACTCAAAGATCCACACACTGTGAGTGCTTGCTGGTGACTGGCCTAGAGCTGGAAAAACAGAGCAAGGACTTCCGAAAGGTGCACTCGTAAGTGGAGCAGATTCCAGGTTAGTGTGCACAGGCAGAGCCTGAGGTGTGTGGCCACCACATGCGTGCATGTGTCCTTCATGGAAATGAAGTGAGCTTCCTCATGGGGAAGGGCCAGTAGTAAGCACATGGGCTTGTGATGGTTTAAGTCACCAACCACTGTTGTGGAGAGAGAGAGAGTGGGCAGAAGTGTCGGGTAAGTGGGTGAAGGGTCTAGAGCAGGTGGCTAGACCTGCTAGAACACTAGAACACTGTATCTGAATATGACCTGATGATGAATGATCTCAGGAGTTACGTGATCTGATGATACAGAAATACAGCACAACAACCAACCCAGTCTAAGGAAAGATCCAGGCTTCTGACCTCTGCCAGACACCTAGAGCAGCGGTAGCATCTGAGATCCCTTCAAAGCACTCTGAGAGGAGGCGCCTCAGCTTACTGACACTTGATAGGGTAGGTTTGGTTGATATCCACGGGAGGCCTGAACAGAACTCCCTCATTTTCTGAACAGAAATGAAGGAGTAATGGAGGGAGAAGGACAGAGGGGAGGTGCAGAGAGTGACCGGGAGGAGAGGAGGAAGGAGAAGCTGAGGTCTGGATTAAAAAGTAAAGAGTATAATGGAGCTGAGAAAAAAAAGAAAGAATAAGAGGGCTGGAGAGATATCCAACAGTTAAGAGCACTGGCTGCTCTTCTAAGGACACAGAACTCACATGGTGGCTCACAACCATCTGTAACTCCAGTTCCAGGGGGTCCGATGCTCTTTCCTGACCTGGGGCACCAGGCATGCATGTGGTGTACATACATGCATTCAGGCAAACACTCACTGCCACATATAAATAAAAATTAATCTTTTTCAAAGAAAGAATAAGAAAGGCCCTTAGAGAAAATTTAACTCCAGACTGAAGGCTGCTGTTCTGATGTCCCGGCATCAAACTTTTAGGAGGTGACATGGGGGAAACTCATGTGTCCTCCATCTGCAGGGTACATGCAAGAGACCTGCACAAAAGAGGGCCAGGCAGCAATGCTGAGGGTCTGCGGCGCGTGTCTTCTGGATGCAGGGTGAGTTAGAACCAGGCCTGGGAGGAAGCTGCTGTGCTCTCACACTGGGCCTGTGGGAATCAGCTTCCCGTCAGCACAATGCCTGAGACAGGCAGGGGAATGGTGGTACAAAGTGTCCTCCGTGCGGCTGCTGTAGTGTCTCCGCTCCTGATCTAGGTGGGAATCTCAGAAGGGGTGAGTGGAACAGGAAGAAAGGATGTTTGAGCAGTGAGCAATGAGATGGGGTGGTGATAACCAGAGACTTGAAGGAGACCAAAATCCCCAAACTATGGCCTGAGAGTGAACACTGAAGTGTCTGTGAAGCCCAGCCCCCATTTCTCTTTGCACCCAGCGAGCAGACCCTGTTAACTCCCTGCACAGGCCTTAGATAGTCTTGTGAGGTCCAAGTCAACGTCCCCAAGATCATGAGTATATTAGGAGGGCACCGTTCTGAGGGCAAGGGGCCAGAAATCATGTAGATGTGAATAGAGAGAAAACAGTGAGAAAGCATGAGTGCAGAATGGACTCATGCCCTGTGCTAGAGGCCGACACAAAGGAACAGTCACAAAAATCCAAGAGGCAGTGAGCCTCGGCAGAACACACAGGTGGGACTGGAAACCGGGCTCTTAAGCAGACGCTCGTGGGCTCTCCTTTTCCTCTTCTTGTCTTTACATCTTCGCATAGATCCTGTTTTATTTTCAGAGATAATAGGACCAGATTGTGGTCATGTGGATGAAGACTTAGACACCTAAGAATCCCAAAGGGAAATATTTTTTTTGTGTGTGAAAATCTTTCTCTCCTACAGAGCTTAGGGCATGTTGACTGTGACTTCAGGATCGCTCAGGTAGGAGTGGTATCTCTAAGCTCCTGAGACTGGAAATGCAGCATGGCTCCTGGGTTCTAGACACCAAACCTTGGTCCAATATTCCGCCCTGTGACCAGAGTTGTTTTGGGGCTTTGTTTCATTGGCATTGTTGAGTACTTGTGACTATTTTATACGTGAACTCAGAAACTAAAAAAAGGAAAACTCTCGACATAAGTAAATTTTAGTTGCCCTTACATCCCTACTTGCAAATAAGCCGATCACATGTACATACCCCGAAATAGCCACAAGACCAAATTAGATGCCAATACTCTAACTATGGCCTCCCTAATTTTAACTTATGAAGAATGAAGATTCCTAGCCCCGGCCCACGGAGACTCCAAATTAATATTCCGAAGGCACAGCAGGAAGCTGTGCTCCGGCAGGATCACTGCCTTACTGTAGCCACACTCAAAGGAGCACTAGCTGGCTCCCATGAGTATGTCCCATGATTCGTCTCTTGCTGAGTAGTCGGAAGAAAATGGGGATGCTTACTGACACAGGGGCCTTCTTAGTATTTTCCATCCATACAGCAGCCTGTGAGAAATCATCACAGCCCTATGCAGGTGAGACAACTGAGTCAGGGAGCAGGGTGTGACACACCCTTGTCATTCCTGCTTTGATTCAGCTGGAGGGGGGCAGAACCCTCTTTCTTGGCTGCCTCATCATTCAATACAAAAGACGTTACCTCTGAAGCACGCCTGGAGGGGAGCTACATTCATTTCCTAGTGTTGCTTAGCAACCCACCCAAACAGGGATTTGAAGAAGATGATGGCTGTTGTTGTCTCTCAAGTTCTGGGTCTCAGAGGACATGGATTGTCTTGTGGTTCCCACTCAAGGTCCCACAGGAAGGTGGCTCCAATGATCTGGAAGGAGGTCACCGGAGACGTGAAGTATTGCTTCTGCCTCATCTATCCACCAGGACAGTCCTGGCACCCTGTCCAGGTTTTGGAAAGGAGATAAGCATTCAGTCACTTGACAAGACTGAATATAAACTCTGTGGCAAATGTTTTGGAAAATGCAGTAGGCTTCAGTCCACTATGAAATAAATAATTCATTCTCTCCTCATAGAGTCGCAGAGGTGACGCTAGAGCCACCGTTTCCTGAGGTCTCTAAAGCCTCCTTCCAACATCCCCCCAAAGCTCGAGGGTTGGGCTGAACTTCCTTAAACACAGCTGGAGTTCCTGGCCCCCTCAAGGCCATGCTTTTCTCTTCATGTTCATTAGACTTGTGATCTAAAATAGACAGTCCACGTCTACCTGACATGCTCCTTCCTGAAAGGGGAAGTGAGGTGACACCAGGTCCTCTGTGCATGCCGCTTAGAACAACCATCATCTAGGGTTGCTAGCACCTTTATGGGAATGGAGTCCGCCCCTAACCATCATCTTCCTGGGCTCTTAGGTTGATGCTCTGGGATCTCAGGGGCTCCTTTCAGAGCTGGTGTTCTCTCAGCCTGTTTCCTGAACATGGAGTTCTAGGGGCCAAAATCTCTTCTGCAGGCATTGCAGCTGCCATTTTCAGGGCACATAGACACGGTCCCTTTAAAAGCTTTGTGAGCTGCTCATGAATCAATCCCTAACACATCCCATTAGCCAGCAACTGTTCCCATGATCCTCCTATCTCGGGTTTCCTTCACTGTCTGAGGCAACATGTGGAGGGGCTACTGTGAGGTGTCCTCATTTCTCAGGTGAAGTCGGGGTTCACTCAGTGTGGCTTCTGCTAGAGGAGGAAGCACAGGCAGAACTGCACTGTGATGGCCCAGCCTCAGAAAGCAGGGTCTTCTCAGGATCACCCTGCCAACATCTCTCTCTGGGGCAGTCCAAGGCCCTCCCACTCACAAGCCAGCTGGGGAAGCGCTTTCCACTCCAGATCTGCAGCCTGTGCCTGTGAAGCAGCTCCGCAGAGGTGCTGGGCCACATGGCTTCCCCGGCAGATTGGGGCCGCTATGGGGCAGCCCTCTATGTACACAGTGGTTGCAGCTTTGTGGGCCCTTCTTTCCTCTACTCTCTTGCATCCTTTAAGCCCCCAAACACTAGAAAAGAGAAAAAAGGGGGGGGGGTAGAAAGGAAGGAGGTCAATGCTGTCATTAGACTACTTCCTGCTGGTTAGAGGCAGCAAGCTCATTGGGGCAAGTTTGATCTCCATCACAGTATCTAAGGTCTTCTTGTTGTTTCTCCTTTACACATGACTACTTAGCAAACTGTGACCAACAGCAACCAACAACAAACCAACATCTAGCCATCCACGACACTGCTGGGGCTCTAGTGTTTATATACCCTCTGAAAAGTCCCCAGAATTCCAAATATCACACAGGTGCAGAAACTGTCTGCAGCTGACAAATCACACTTCTGCTGGAGCACAAGGCAAATCATAGTCAGCCGCTGCAAAACTGCCCCCTATCCCCACACTGTGATTAAAACAAAAACAATCAGCTGGGCGCGGTGGCACACACCTGTAATCCTTGCCCTCAGGAGGCAGAGGCAGGGGGATCTCTGCGAGCTCTAGGCCAGCCTGGTCTACAAAGTGAGTCTAGGGTAGCCAAGGCTACTTAGAGAAACCCTGTCTTGAAAAAGAAAAGAAAAGAACACGTAGTCCTATAATAGTTCTGTGTTTTTTTTTTAAAGAAACCATAATTCCAAAATTCTCCCTACACTCTGGGATGTTGGGATGATGTGGAGGAACCTGGGCATTAGCATTTTCTGTTTATGGTAGCTGTGTGCTTGTAGGAGGCCTTGTATGGTGCCGTCATACAAAGATGGCCACAGAAGAAGAAAGCCAGCTGTGCTCATTGCCACTTTCAGTACCGGTGTGAGCACAGGTTGCCTGGAACACAGCGAAACACTTTGCTTACACCACCAACTGTCCTCCAGCTCTGAAGAAACGGCTTTCCTATGCCATGTGTGTCCACATTGAAGCTGAGGACAGGCCACACATCTTGCACAATTATAGTTCTACACCCCCACTCATTTGCACACATCTGGAACCTGCCAGGCTGCATCACCCTGCAGAGCTGGTACCTCATCCTAAGGCACGTGTTGAGTTCCTTTTCTGTGGGCCATATTCCCTGGTGTACAGCCTGTGCCTCAGGCACCAAGACACAGAGACCATTTCCCTTAGTGGCCTCAGGCATCTAGGGCCCCTCCAGAGTCCTAGAAGATGGAAGAAAAGCAAGCCAAAGCTCTTCTCAAAGAGCACAGGGGCTGTGTGACCAAGGCGATCAGGGCAGGGTCACCCCTGCTACATATAAGCCTGGCTTCCTGGGAACTGCCTTCTGACTCTTGTCTCTCTGTCTTTCTGCCTTAGCTCTGACACGGCCCAGACCCCACAGCGATGATTATAGCACCATGAAGAAGATCCCCCCTCGAAAGCCAAAGAGAAGTCCCCACACGAAGCTCAGCGGCTCCTATGAGGAGATCTGGGGACCGCGGCCCCCTGGCATGCTAGGCCAGGTGGGCAGGCATCAGGTCCCAGGGACACTGAGTGTGCCATGGGCTAGGCCTGACTCAGGGCCACAGTGTACACCCCAGCTGCCTCTGCCCCTGCCGTTGTCTCGAGGGGACTACGATGATGACTCTGAGCCTGTGTACATTGAGATGGTAGGGAACGCAGCTGGGGCAGGTGTGTCTGAGCCCGACAGCCCCGACCAAGGCGAGTCTGTGTATGAAGAGATGAAGTATGTCCTGCCTGAGGAGGGCTGTGGCCCCGGGATGCTCACCTTCCTGCCCGCCTCGCCTCCTCTGTTTTTAGAGACTCGGAAAGCCATCATCTTGGAGGCTGGTGAGGGGAACAGCCAGCCCTTGAAGGACACAGTTGACATCCCTCCACCCTTCCCGAACCTGCTTCCGCACAGGCCACCACTCCTGGTCTTTCCTCCCACCCCGGTGACCTGCTCCCCAGCTTCTGACGAGTCGCCACTAACACCTTTGGAGGTGAAGAAACTGCCGGTCCTGGAGACCAACCTCAAGTATCCGGTGCAGTCGGAAGGCTCCAGCCCCTTGTCACCACAGTACTCAAAAGCACAGAAGGAGGATAACGACCAGCCAGCATCCCCTGGCTTTCCTGTGTTCAATGGGTCCAGCCGAGCGTCACCACCTTCCACACCACCGCCACCACCAGGGCCACCTCCTGCACCCTGTGGGGCAGCCCCTGCACCCTGCCGGCCACCCACGCACTTCGCCTTCCCACCAGATTCCATCTTGATCACCGCCGCTAAAACAGCGACTAACTCTGACCTGTCCAGAGCGCAGCCAAAGCCCAGTTCAGCCCCGGTACTGGGTCCCTGCAGCTCCTTTGTCAAGGCTCCCTGTTCGCCAGGAAGGACAGCCAGAACAGACCTCAGGAAGGCCTCGTCCACCTTCTCCCCACCAAGCCCTTACAGCCCACCCAACAGCAGGCCGCTGTCCAGCCCCCTGGATGAGCTGGCCAGCCTTTTCAACTCCGGAAGGAGTGTGCTGCGCAGGTCTGCAGTGGGACGCAGGATCAGGGAGGCTGAAGGTAAGCGAAACCCCCTGGGATCCTGGTATGTGCTCAGAATAGGACATACCCCCTGTGCATAAGCCAAGCTAAAAACTGGTCTCAATGGCAACTGGTAGCAATGAGGTGGGAACCCTTCTTGTTGTGACTTAGCTCTCTAGGCATGTAAGCCAGAGCAAAATTGAAATATACATACTCAGTTTTGTTGGTTTTGTTGTTATTGCTGTTTTCCTGTGACACTTTCTTACAACTCAAACATGGTATCCTTCCTTGGATGGTGTTGCTGATTTGCATTTGATTGGCTGTTTTTCACCATCCATCCCTGGCGTCTTGTTCTCCCATGTGAATATCGCTTTGGCCCATAGTATTTGAGGCTGTCATCAGTCCAGTACTCCCTTATCCCTAATGACATTCACCTGGGTGTGACCCTGGATGGTTGGGCTTTCCTCTCTCACATACCAGCCCAGGGAAGAGCAAGGCCTGGTTCTGTGCTTGTTTTCTCAGACACAGCTCAGCTGAAGGGACAGTCGGCAGTCCTCCCGGCCACTCCGCTGAGCTGGCAGTTAGGCTGCTGCAGCTAGAGGCAGCTGCCAGCAATAAGAAACCCTGTGTTCTGCAAACGAGGAATGTAGCCGACAACGGCAGTCTATGAGGAGGTTCTGACAGTCTCCATTACGGAGCTTACCATACCCTCTTCATTCCTCCTCACTCCATGTGCTGTGCTTGCAGACATCGGGAAAGATATAGATTTCATGTTATTTTACAAAATGTCTTTTCAATGTCTGCCTTTGGAGAAGGAAGGAGGCACCTCACTATCCCGAGAAGCTGGGCAGCTGGAGCCCCACAGCCCACTGAGGATGGAGGTGCCTGGTGCCTGGTACCTGCATCTTCTTGTGGGTCAAGCACCAGGGCTGATTGCAAGAGTGGAGTCTGGCCACCATGCTCTGTGCACCCATCAGCTGGCTCGTTCTTCAAGGAAGAACGAACAGATATGCTAGCTCCCCTGGATGGGTGAAAGCAGGGCCTTAAATAATAAAATTAGGGAAATATGGAAAGCAATATGAACAAAGCAGGCCAAAGCTAAGGACCTCTGACAAGGGGATCAATAACCACTCCCCAGCTATGCCTCAGTGTGGCTAATTATTTGTTTAGCTAACAATTTCTTCTTAATTACAGGCTATTAGTAAGGGAAACTAAACTTGTACGAAGCAGCAAGATGCTGTAATTCTACAGGTCATGTTCCATCCCTACAACTAAAATGGACCCTAAAATGAAAGCAGGAAATAACGTCAGAAATTGCTCTTTAGAACTAAAAGTGTATTAGAATCGCGTCAGTATGCCTCCCTATAGGTCAGAACTGGGTAGGTTCTAGATTCCTTTCTGCGGGAAGTGGTGACGTCCATAGAAGTCTAGACAGAGCTTGTCACCTAGGAACCTCAGCAGTCAGGAGCACTTACTGCTCTTGCAGGGATGGGGGTCCTTTCCCAGTGCCCACCTCATGTAGCTCACAAGCACTGTAACTCCAGCTCCAAGGGCTGAAGCCGATTTCTAGCCTACACAAGCACCCACACACAGGTGCACGCATTTCTAAATAGTAAAATAAATCTTTAAGAAACACATAAGCCTTGAGGCTGCAGATGCAGTTGAGGAGTGTGATGTGGCCTCCAGGTATGGCTTGGGTTTGCTCCCCCTGCCTGGCTAATATCAACTGCACTGCGACTGAAAAATCATAACATATCTACAACTCCTACTTTGAGTTGTCACAAATAAATTCTAATCTAGAAGAAAGAAAGAAAGAAAGAAAGAAAGAAAGAAAGAAAGAAAGAAAGAAAGAAAGAAAGAAAGGAAGGAAGGAAGGAAGGAAGGAAGGAAGGAAGGAAGGAAGGAAGGAAGGAAGGAAGGAAGAAAACTGTTTTGAACTGTGTCTGATCACTGCTATAATACCAGAAATCTTAGCGCTATGAGCCCAGGCCTTCCCCTCCCAGACGCAGGAGTTCCCAGCCCTGACTCGAGGGATCTCCCTGGCCCATGAGGGAAATGGGTTTACAGGCTTGTGCGATGCATTCTCACAAGGTAGAGCAGGCTGATCTCTGAGAACGTGAGAGGGGTTCTGGCGAGATATGGGAGGCAGGGATTTAATGCCCCTGTCGCGTGCCAGAGTGGCTTACGTGATTATTAAGGCTTACAGGGTTTCATCCTCAGGAGAGTAAATCCACTTTCTACTGAAGGGTCCACAGGCTGTTATTCACAGTGGATCCTGGGATTGCTTCCTCCCACATTCTCAATCGTCTTCTCTGCTCTCTTTATGTTGAAAGGCATTTTTATACCTAAAATCATCTGGTATTGACTTATCTAGTGTGGCTAATTCGACCTCCTGGCGGGCATCAGTGGCAGTTCAGGTTCAGTCCTGGACGGCTGTGAAGTGTGCAGGTTGGCGTGCACATTTTGCAGCATGGCTCAAGGCGTTTCTCTGGTTCTTTGACAGGGTGACCTTGAGGACATTAAACTGTCTGTGAATTCCTTGTTATAGGCATTTTGAGTACAAATGTGTTATGTAATGGTGAGTGGGAAATTGCATACAGAAGTGAGGTTCTCTGGTGTACAATTTTAGCCCATGACTGCTCTAGAGACTTCCATGAAGGATTTCATGAGTAATGGTGTCCATGAAATAGTTGGCTTTTTGTTTCATTTTGAGCCCTGAGTCTCAATATGTAGCCTAGGCTGACCTCCAATTTGTGGCAATCCCTCTGCCTTGGCCTCTGGACTGCTGGGATTATAGGCATGAGCCACCCACCATGCCAGGCTTTGGACTTTTCTTGTGAGCTAAAGGATCATGTAGATTTTAATAGTACAGAACAGAGTTGGGGGAAAATTGTCACATGCACCTGACTGAAAAGATTAGCAGTGCGGTGGTAACAGCCGTGAGGGCTCCGGGCGCTGTTTGAACAGCCTGCTGCTCCCACACTCTATTCTTAGCTACCTGCAACAAATGCCCAAACTACAGGTGGGGAAACTGAGGCTGAGAGAAATTATAAGCTTTCTCAGAGTTCCTCTGCTTATGGGAAGCAAAGCCTGACAGGAAGACAGTGTGTCTGTCTAGAACAGCTTTTCCCACGACTCTGCACAATTATGCCTAAGAAAAGATCGGGGTGAGGGGTTAAATACACATTTTCTCACTGAAGCACGACAAGTAACGGTCATAGAGCTTGGGTGGAGAAGACCCACGAGTGTTGAACATGTGCTTTGCAGATTATAGGTAAACAGCCACGTAAAGTTCTAGAAGTGGAATTAGACCATTTGGACCTTGAGGAGAGAGATGATTAAATAATTATCTGCCTCTGCCCGACAAGAGCTAGAGTTCCAGCTAATTGACATATGTTTTTCATCTGATGATTTGACAATTACCATCCTAATTATTGCTAGTTGCTTCCTTTGAAAATGTGAGGTCCTTATAGCAGCTGACAGAGGCTGAGCTGCCGACCAGGTGGCCTGAATGGGGCTGACCTAGGCCCTCCACACACACACTACAATCATGTAGCCTGGTCTTCTCGTGGGACCCCAAGCAGCGGGAGCAGGGGCTGTCTCTGACTCTGTTTTCTGCCTTCAGGACCCTTTCCCTTTCCTCCTACGGGGCTGCTTTGTCCAGCCTCAATAGAAGAGGATGCGCCTAGTCTTACTGCAATTTGATATGTCAGCACTAGTTAATGACCACGGGAGGCCTCCCCTTTTCTGAAGAGAAATGAAGGAAGCGTGGGTGAGGAGGTAGCAGGGAGAGACTGGGAAGAGAGTGGGGAGGGGAAACTGCAGTCGAGATGGAAAGCATTAATTAATTAATTAATTAATTTTTTTTAAAGAAACAAAAGAAAATGCGAGGCTCTGTTGAAATGGTGAGCAAGGCTCAGCCGGGCCACTAGGAGGCACCATCGTTCTGAGTGGTAGTTCAGGCCTGGCGGGTTCATCTTAGTGACTCCATAATGAAAGTCAGTCTGAGCACACTCTTTGCCTACTGGGAAGGATTTGGAAGATGAGGTGTCCATGAAAATATAACACATTGTACAAGTCTGGAGACCAAAGTGGAAAGGGGCCAGGCAGGATTCAGATGAGTCTGATTCACAAGCCTTTTAAAAAACACTGATGTTATTCTTTCCTGCCTCTGTGAATCCAGAGCATACAAGACGTAAGTAAGTACCAGGAAACAATAACAACTTAAGCCCGCTATACAGCATGTTTTCCATACTGTAGGACGGCTGAATCTTTAGTTTTGGAAAACCTACCTTCAGTAGAGCAGCTGAGATGCACATAGGGTCATAAATATAGACAGAGACATATAGATATATCTATATGTCCCGCGGCACTTTACTTAAGGTTAGCTTTATCCAGGTGCAATTTACCTTAAATTTCAAAATTCTATTCGATTATGTGAACATTCCAGATAATAATATTTTGAGTTTGGAAGTCTACATTTTATAAATGAAGTTTTATAGAATGTTGTTTTTGTTTCAGAATGTTTGTTTTAGAAGAGCTCTGAAGTTTGCCTGTAGGAGATTTTGATGTACCAAAGGGAACAGGCTATAGAAAGCGCTCTGTGGCCTGTGCTGTTTCGTCTCTGCCCACGCCAGTTCCCATCACTGGGTGAGCTAGAAGTACATGCCAGGGGCAAATCGTTGTTAATATTTATAAACACCTCATGTATACGTTCTTCAAGGGGAAAGGTACATTAAGTCTCTTTCCTGAAGTCAGAGCCGTCACTGCAACCCCTCTGCACCAGGGAGGGTGCCCACCACCCCCAGTAAAGCTGACTGTGGAAACTCCAGTTCATCATTCATTATATAAGCACAGAACTCCTGACGGCTTTCATGTCAGCAAAACACACCCTAGCAAGGACCCCCTTCAATTCTGGTGACGATCCCTGGAATAGGAACCCTCCCACCATGGGGGAAAATACCTATTTCTAAATACTACATCCAACCATTGCTGAATGTGAAAGACTGCATTTCAGAAAGAATTTCCGTCTCGTCTTAGACGACAAAGGCAGCAGCACTGACACTTCTGGGCCAGCTCCAGTGCATGCACCTGGACCCTGGTTAGCAGCAAGAAGCAGGAGTCCCCTTCTTCTGGACTTAGCAGCAGGAATTCGAGCCTTCTCCGCCAGGCTCCCTGTTTGCAACTGTTGCTCTGTGCTGATGCTGTGTGCTGCAGACATTACACCACTGTTGTCCTTTCGTCTCTGGTGTATTCAGATGAGATGTCTGCATAGGAAATTAGTCTGCCTTATGCAAATCCTGACCTCAAACCATAGGAGGCTTTGCGCAGGCCTCTTGCCCGTGGACAGATCTTGTGTTCTCTTGTCCACAGCTGCTCAGTTTCCTCTCTGCTCCAGATGATGCTATCCGCTGTGGGGTTGTGCTTGTGTGTGTGCGTGCTCCTGGATGGAGGCCAAAGGTCGGCCTAAGGCTCATGAGTATTATCAAGGGTGTAGACAGACCCCGCACACAGCTCACTGCTATGTGAGTGTCCTCGCTGACTGGCAGCCCGCCACAGCCTCCCCTAACAGTGGTTTGCCTCCTAGGAGCATGAAGCATTCCCGTGCATTCTGGGACTGTCTTGAATCAACATTAAATGTTTCTCAGTGTTGGCATTCCCAGAGAAGGCTGCTCTCTGCTTACAACAAAGTTCAAAGAGGAACTGGACAATGGTTCTCTCACCAGGTCTGCCAGCCTCCATGCCCACGGACCCTAGGGTAGCCGTTCTCTCTGACAGACAGGACTATTTTCAGTAATGTCTTGACCCCTCTGCATCAAGTGAAGGTATGCGGCTTGGGAGATATAGCTAAATCGTTGAGTGTTTCTGATTCTCCAGTGTCTGGAAAAATCATACTATAGCCAATTACACCAAGAAATGTTCTTGGGCTTTTTATGAATCGATCAGTAGCCAAATTTACCTGGGCAGAAGGCAGAGCTCTTTGTCCCCTGTGATATTTGGAAAGGCTTTTTAAATGCCTCTGTGCTTGTTGTAGTTTGACATTTATCTCACAAGTTACCATAGTTTCCCTCTCCAAATACCCAATAATTCGTGTAAGCAAATTGCGCACCCAGGCCTGTGTAGACTTGTAGAAAGAATTCCATTACAGTCACCCAATAACTCAGAGTGTAAGCGTGGGGCTTGCTACTGGAAATCCAAAACAACAAATGACTAAATCTCCTGCTGCCTCTGCCTTCTCCTAGGCTGTGTGGGATTCCCACTGCGAGAGAAATTCCAGTAGAGGAGCAAGTCTAATGTGAGGTGGACCCATGGTTGAGTTCCAAGTGTCCTTGAAAACCCCTGACTTCCTTGTATGTACCTTTTGCAGGTGTAGGTGTCTGGGAGAGGGGATACTTCATAAATGTCATCTGATTTGCACACAGTAGCAGTGGCCTGGGAGAGATGATGGCAAAAAAAATATCAGATGTGTCCACAAAGTACATTTCTTGTCAGGATGAGGAGCAGATGTTGTCCCTGTGATTTTCAGGAGGCCTGGGCCAGCCCCCATAGACAAGAAGACAGGGAGGAGGGGGCAGTGGTGGCTGGATTTGTACTGATACAGACGCCTTACCCAGAGTTGCCCGTGGAAAGTAAATACATGGCGTGAGACTTGTGAGCTCAGGGCCCAGGATCCTTTCTGAACATAGCCTTGGATACAAGGGAAGAAAGGGAGAGGACAGAAGATGCCTTTCCTCCATGCTCAGGCCCAGAGCAATGTTGGGTTTCTGTCTGGAAGCTACTTTTCAGCTTCCTGCTTAGGCTCCGATGCTTCTCCTCTGTATCCCTTAGAGACTAGGCATGGCCATTAGAATCTCTCCCACAACAGAACACAAAGCCACAGAGGAGGGAGCAGCAGTTCAGTGTTGGTGGCCATGCTGCTATGGGTAGACCCTGAGCGCAGGAACACCCACACACACTGTGAAATATGATGGCATTCATTCCTCCATAGCACAGCAGCTGTGGGTTGCCTTTGGTTCTCTCCTGTTGGTCAGAGTGCTGACTCCTCTTCTTTGAGAGGTATAGAAGGAGAAAGCTGAGGGTTTCAGGATTAAGAGATTTTCCCCCATAATCACAAAATCTTAGAGTTGGGAGTCAACGTATAGCTTTGTTCTCTCAAACCTATGATGCTACTTTTAGACTCTGAAAACAATTAGCACTAAAATAATGATACAAAGACCCTGCTGGAGAAAGGAATTCCCTTCTGAAGTTAAACACAAACTCATTACCATGAGCAGATGTGGCAAGCCACAGATAAAACCTTTGCCTTATTGTCAGCCTTCCCAAGAGACATGAGAAGCAGGTTCATGGCTGGAGAATGATCTAGAATGCTGCTTGTGTTCCCTATGCAACCCTGACCTCAAAGTTCACCATGCAGTAGGACCCTGCGCAGAAGATCGAGCGAGGACTTTCCATCATATTCAAAGAGAACCCATCCTTACTCCCTGTGTTCCTGTTTTAGACCTCTTCCATAGTCTGACCGGACATTGTTATGGCTTGACAAGAAGTGTTTGCATGTCAAGTTGACACAGAATGGACCTGGGGTAGGTAATCTACTCACTTGAGTAGATTAAGAACAGCTGGGAGGACATTAGGGGGCAGGCGTTCAGGGGTGCCCATGAGTGCATTTCCAGAGAGAATCAACCAAGAGAAGAGCCTCCCTGAATATACCGGCACCATCCCACAGGCTAGTTTTCGGGACTCATTAAACAGAGAAAGGATCTTAGAACTAGCTTTCTGATCGATGGAGATGTAAGAAAGCACTCCCCTGTTTTGACAGACAGGAGCTGGCCCTGCCACCACAACTTCCCCAACTGATGGACTCCATCCCGTAAACTTTAAATTTGACATAAACTACCCCTCTTCAGTGGCTTCTTGCTAGGTATTTGGTCATAACCAAGAAAGTTTTTACTAACACAGGAGCTGAGTTTTTATCACTAAAAGCAAGCCGTACGGAAGCTCCACCATAGGCAGGCCCACCAAGAATCCTGCATGGAAAGCAATTGTCTCCTGGTAGGAACAAGGACTTGTGTCATCTCACAAGCAGATGTCAAGCATCTTCTCAGGAATTAAGTGACCAGTGAGCCAGCCCTCAGCCTGTGCTGGGAAGCATGAGAAAGGCAGTGTAGGTGACCTTCAGCAGCCACCAGATAAGGACAGGAGACAGATACCCTCAAAGCGCCCATATATCTATAGCCCCGTTCTAGAAGATAGATTGGACTTCATTCTTTTCTAAAAGCTGTGGGCTTAGAGGTGAAGTTAGCACTGATAGACAGCAAAGTGAGAAGCAAGGCTAAACCGAGAGCTGGCATCAGAATGGTCCTTGGCTCCTATGGTGTTCATTTGCTGAAAAACTATCAAAGCCACCCCATTCCCAGTGATGACATTTCCAGTTTACCTTGCCACTTGACAATTCTGTGATAACCCTGAAACAAAACCAAGCACAAGGTTATACAATTAAATATTGAGTTTGGTGTGATATAAAACTTAGCTTTGAGCTGTGTGAATTATCTGGGGAAACTGCCCTCTCATCTCGTCTGTAAACGCATAGTAGCTGGCATGTCAGTCAGAGCAGAGCAGTGCACCTGGCATAAATAGGGCATTGGTTTTTAGATGAGCCAAATGCAGCCAAGAAGCCATTAGGCTGGAATGCTTCTGTCAGCAGAAGATCCTGGTACCTAAAACTCTGGAAGTGACACCGTGTTTTCAGTGATGGGCTGCCTCTCAGAACCGGCAAAAACTTTTTCATAGTGTCATCCCGTTAAGGCAAGCAGCTATTGGGTATGGTGTGCCTCTACTCTGGGTTATAAATCAAAGTGCTACTCGGGGCTCACAGGAGAAGCCTGGGGCTCAATTCTGCAAGCCACTCAGCAATTCTTAAACAAGAGGAAAAAAAGGCCCCCCTAATGATCTGAACCTCGCCGTTGATGCATAACACCTCCCGGTGTTTCATTCCTTTCCTGAAGAAGTGGTCAGAAGTGATGTGCAGGTCAAGCTGCCTCCCCGCACAGGGGCTGGGAGATGGCTCAGAAGTTACAGTGTTTGTTGGGCAGATGTGAGGATGTCCTGGCTAGTTTTGTGTCAACTTGACACAAGCTAGAGTCATCTGAAAGGAGGGAACCTGAGTTGAGAAAATGCCTCCGTAAGATCTGGCTATAGTGTATTGTCTTAGTTGGTGATTTTTAGTTAGCTTAGCTACCCCTAGGCTAGTGGTCTGAGGTTTTCTAACAAAGAAGGCTGAGTAATCAATGAGGAGCAAGCTAGTAAGCAGCACTCCTCCAAGGCCCTTGCATCAGCTCCTGCCCTTTTTGGGTTCCTGTCCTGACTTCCTTTGATGATGAATAGCTATATGGAAGTGTGAGACTAACCCTTTCCTCCCGTACTTGCCTTTTTGTCATGGTGTTTTGTGGCAGCACTACAAACCCTCCTTAAGACAGGGGTCTGCTCCTCTATCAGTGGGCTTGGGGAGGGGCATGCGTGGAGAAGGGGGAGGGAGGGTGAGACTGGGAGGGGAGGAGGGAGGAGTTTTCGGGGGATACAATGTGAATAAAGTGTAATTAATAATTAAAAAAAAAAGACAAAAAGAGACAGGGGTCTGGAACCCTACTAACTCAGATAAATGCCAGACAGGCATGGTGGCCCACTTGTAACCTGAGCCCACAAAGACAGGAATGGGGAACGCTGGATGGAGCAAGCTTCCTAGCCATCCTAGCTACACCAGTGAGCTCTAGGCTTGACTGAGAGACCCTGTGGCCGTGAATACAGTGGAACAATGATGACAGATGATTCCCAGGATCAAGCTAGGGCCTCCAGATGCACATGCCTGCAAACATGAACACATACACACACACACACACACACACAATTAAAAGAGAAAAGAATAAAAAGCTTTACCTGCAGAGGGGCTGACGCTCTCACCCACTGTTCTAACAGCACTAGGAGGCAGGAGTGTTTTATAATTACTTTCCAGTGTAATTAGCTCCCTGTGACTGATTGTCATGCTTTCTACAGCAGCCTAGAAAATTCCACATAGTCTCAGAGCTGACCACACTCAATATCCAGTGTCCAGGCTTTATGTCTAGGGTCACAACTTACCTTTCTTCATTATGCCCAATTGTCTAGGGCCCTAGCTGTGAAATCCTGGTTTCTCTGTGAAACTGCAATTTTCTTCTTTCTACCCTGTACTCACTTAGTTTATGACTATGGTAAGCAGACACTGGACAATGTGATTGACTTTATTCCCCACACACTATCCACACCCAGCCAGAGAGCAGAGACTTGACTGATTCACAAAACAGTACAAACTGTACCATGGCACCTAAACAGTTAAGTTTTACCACAAATCCCTTAAAAACAAACAAAAAATTTATTTCCAAAAGAGCCTTTTCAGACTCCAAACCATGGCTTGTGATCAACCATAATCCTCTAGAGAAATGTCCACATGTGAGAGTGTTTCAAAGGACAGTGTGTGCACTGGGGGAGGGGGGGGGAATCTGACCCTTTTCCCTGTATGTGGACAGAAGTGAGTTATAACAAAACTTGGCTCAGTGGTAGGTGGAAACCATAGCAGAGCAGGCTGGTCTACGAACCAGGAAGCAGGACATGTTAATCACAGATCTCATCGCTGTAGCAAAACATGTATCAAGAAGCAACTTAAGGGTGAAGGGTTTGCTTTGCTCCGTCGTTGTGTGAAAGACAAGGCAGAGTGGCGGCTCATAGCTGTGTCATTAGAAGTGTAAGGATGCTTGTGACCTGTTGGGGACTGAGAGAGGGACAGGCCGCAGACGGGGGCCAGAAGCAGATGGAGCTTGCCTGTGACCCTCAGAGCTCAGCTCGCAATGTCGTGTCTCATCCAGCAAGGCCCCATCTCTCTCTCTCCCTCCCTAACTCCGTATGCCACCACCTGAAGGCTGGTTTTCAAATACACGAGCCTGAGGAGACGGAAGCCAGGGCTGGAGCTGGCGTCCTTGTGCAGTCGCATCTGTGTGGTTCAAGGACACTCCCATAGCTCCAGTTTTCAGGCATCATCTCCTGCCATGCAGCATAAGCCTGTGTCTATGGGGACAAAAGACATATACATGACTCACCGGACCGAAAGTGGCCCTGGGTGCTCCTGACAGTCCACACATCCCTGGCAGAAGTCGCTGACACCCAGCAGCAGATCCTGCAGCGGAAAATCGCATCGTCTATGACTTTGTTGAGAACTGACTTTGCCCCTTCGTATTTAGCTGCCGTTACATGCGTCTCGCTCATAACGGAGTCCCCTGAGATTCTTAACAGATAAATCACCTCGGGCCTCGTGGAAATGTTACCCGCAGTGGCTGACCCACAGAGAGTCCAGCTCACCCTCTCCTCCCAGAACACCATTCCCATCCCTCCTTGCCACATCCATCTGCATCACGTGACCTCAGCACTAACAGAGATCTGTCCAGTTTGCTTACGTGCCACCCCAGAACAGAGAGCCCCAATTAGCATCATTCATTTAATTGCCTTGGTGGGGGTTCCCCACCATTCTGTCACCCACATTGAAGTCATTACTCTAACTTAGGGGTAGGGGAGGGTGATGAGGGGGAAGGCTTTCCCATTTGTATATCGTGTTGGGCAATCATCAAACCAGCTGCTTAATCAGACGGTCATTAGAGGGTGTGCTGATGTGACCCGTCTGGGAATCAGAGTGTGTTTCCATGTCTGTGTGATTAAAAACATGTTAGGAGCCCTCAGTGACAGCTTTGGAAAACATGTTTCATTTGACAGATAATGAAATTATTCTTTGACATGGCCTCAAGACACGTAGCTCCTTCCAGGACTTAAAAAAAATCACAGGCAAAATAATAGCTAAAATAAAATAGAACTAGCCATCATACTCAATGTTGCTGTCTGACTCAAGATTTTAAATAGACTTAGAGAAATTGTTAAGAGGAGCAAGCTTGATTTGATTATTCAGAATAGACTTGTGGATCTCTTTGGTTCCAAAGCACTGTCTAAACTGCTTGGAATTAATTTTTTGTTCTCTCTCTCTCTCTCTCTCTCTCTCTCCCCCCCCCCCCGTGTGTTACATGCATGCATGCCCCTGTGTATGGAGGTACACGTGCACACGTGTGCTGGAGACCAGCACCAGGTGTCTTCCTGATGTTTTCAGTCACCATCTCCCATTGGAGCTCATCCAATGGCTAGGCTGATCAGCCAGTGAATCCCTGGGTCTCTCCCATCTCTGCCTGTGAGCACTGGGATTGCAAGAACAGACTGTCACATCCTACTGGAGATTTGAACTCATGCTTGCACAATGGCACTTTCCCCACTGAGTCATCTCCCAAGCCAGGTGCATGGATTTTACAAGTGAAAAGTGGGTTTTTCCTGTAAACAGGGATGCCTGAGAAGCCCTGTGTCACATGGGCCGTCACAGAAGCCACTCAACGTTCATACTAGTGAAATGACACATTTTTACTCAAAGTATTCTCTCCCTTTTCCTTTCTAAGGGTTTATCCAGACCCACTGAGTTAGTTCACCAGCTCACACATGAGCATGCCCTTTCAATCCTGCCACAGTGAGTGGAGTGGAAGACAGAAGAAGATAGGGAGAGAGGGTATCTGCCCTCTGACTGGAGGCCAGAGTGGGGGACCCACTCGGAGGGCTTATAAAGAGTGTCATACAGCTGTTTTGAAGTCATCATCCTACATGGAAAGGACAAATTTGTTTTTCTTGCTGTTTACATAGTTTCACTGTGTAGCCTCAAACTCACAGAGATCACTTGCCTCTGCTTCTAGTGCTGAAAGGTGTGTACCCATTCCAGACTAGTTTTCTCTTTCTTTCTAAACCCAGTTACTTATAAACATAAAACAGGTTAAACAGTTTCCTGAATTTTGGAGTACTTACATATATCTAATGACATGTCTTGGGAATGGGATCCAGCACAAACCTGAAATCCATGCATGTTGTGTGCGCCTTGTATACATATAATAGGGTGATTTTATATGCTATTGTATGGGGTGTATCAGCATTCACAAAACCTGGGGTTTGTAGCATTTTTGGTTTGGGAGGCTCAGCAGTATTTCACTCCTCTTGAGAGTCATCGCAGTTGGCTCCTTGAAGGGCCACAAGGGAAGGGAAATGGCAGCACCAACTGGCCACTTGGTGAGTCCTCCCAGTAGCTGTGGATGAAATGTGAGGCCACAGATGGTTCAGTTGTCACCTTCCTGTTTGATGCTCACCTTCTGGGTGACAGGCGTCTTCTCTGTGGCGATCACAGCTGTGGCTTGACGGTAAACCCATGAACATAAACTTTGGAGACTCAAGGAATTATCAGGGCCTGTCTGTCAACCACTGGCACAACAGAGCTACCAACCGAGGCTTATCAGAGGAAATGGTCTCAGCAGCCTGGTGAGATTTTTCATCCGACTTGCAATCCCAATAGAGGTTTTCCATTTATTATCTGAAGGCCTCAGAAGAGCCACTGTGCAATGTGGTCAGGTGGCACCTACTATACCTCAGACTCTTAAAACACTGGTCCCTCCATGCCAGGTGGTCTATGCCTTGGTCACCCTATCCCAAGCTTGTGCTACCTCTGTTTGTGTTCCATGCAGCAGGAACCCGGTTGTCCAGACCTATTCCAGTAGACCTGGCCTGTGCCTTTTTGTTGTATTTTTCATGGGCACATTAGCAATGAGTTCTCAGCAAGGCACTAGATAAGCTCAACACACCACCAATCTGTTTGTTTGTTTGTTGTTTGCTTTTCTTTCACTTTGCTGGTTCTTCCTGACCTGTGCCCTTTTTGCCAGATGACTGGCATTATTAGTTTTCCATCTAGAGCAAAAGTTTGAGGACTTTATCCTTTCCCTTTGCCTTTCCTGTCAAGGGAACATCAACTGTTCACATGAAGGAATGTCAACCATCACATGACTTCTATGCAGTGTCTCAGGGATTCTGGATCCACATCCACATCCATTGATGTGGAGACAAAAGTCTAGCAGCAATATCAGAGACCCACAGCCTGGATGATCACAGCGGGTGGGTTCCCGCCAGGTGGTTCTGGGTTCAAGGGTTCACCCTTTTGTGGTACATTTTGATTAAACAGGACAAAATTTTAAAAATCTAGTGAGTTAAATTTAAAAGAAAATTGGCAGGACCTAATTTTCTGTGCATTTTCTGGGTCTGGGAGCCTTGTTTGCAATGACAGCCACTCTGAGGCTTTGCCGTCCCTGCGTTCTTCCCCAGCTGGGCACATATGTTGTTGGAGACTCCAGCCTGCTTCCTCTGCTGCTGTCTCCTCCTGTAGAGCATCTCTCCACTCTTGGCAGAGAGCAGGTGGCAGGCGTTACGAGTGGGACAAGCAAACACTCCCCTTCCACCCTTCCACCCAAGTCAATGCTCTGGGAGGATGTCCTTGTCCTTGCTGCTGAAGAGGAGAGCGAACTAGAAGAGTCACCTTCCTCAAGAGCAGAGCATCATGGGGATGGAGCTGCAAAGCCCCACTCTGGACACATGTATGTGTGTGTGTGTGTGTGTGTGTGTACACAAATGCTTTGTTTTGTTGTTACTGTTTTTCTTTGTTTTTTACACAATATATTTTGATCACTTTTTTCCTCTCCAATGACTCCTCTCAGATTTTCCCTACCCACCCAAATCTGTGCCCCTCCTCTTAAAAAAAAAGGAATCACACACAAAACAAAAATAGAAACCAAAATATCAAAATATCATAAGAACACACACATACACACACCACACACACAGAGCAAAATGAATGAAACAAACACTTCGAAGCACCGCTGAGCTCATTCTGTTCTGCCCGCTACCCCCCCCCCTAGACTTTTTAGAGCTGGGAACAGTTAGGAACCGTTCAGCTTTGTCCAAACTGACAATTCCCAGGGGCTACAGGGTTGTGCTTTTGGGCTTCTAAAGAAATACATTCCCATAGAGGTACATCCAGAACACACTGTGTTGATGGTCCAGCTGCCGCACAGACAGGGGGTCTGGACACTAGTTGATGTTGGGTTCCCAACGTTGCCGAAACTTCTTTGCAAACACTTCTGCTCTTGGTGGATTAGAATTATGCTGCATAGAGCAGACTCCAGCCTGTGTGTTGCCTTCCTGTCCTCACACGTGCTACTCCTTCAGAGATGTGCTGTCTCTCTTTCCTGAGACTCTCTGACTGGGAGAGCACCTAGTTAGAGCTTCCACAGAGCTGCTATATTGACAGAACTCTTTCCACTAACTTCCATCTTCCAGAAAGCCCACAAGGCAAGTGCTTGGGCTGTACAGAGAGAAAGCTCTCTCCAGCCCACAGGCTGCAGCAGAGTGCATGGGCTAGGACTGACAGCCGAACCTTTATTTGTTGGCTGTTTGCTTCACTTGTGTATTGCCACATGGGAGGTGAATCCAGGTCCTTGCACATCTTCATGTCAAGTGCTACACCGCGGAGCTACCCCCATGAGTCCCATGAGGGACTGTTCTCCTACACAGGAAGAATTAGCAGTTTCACAGGTCTAGAGGAGATTGTCCGGGGCAACACAGGCTAAATGTAGCCTGGGATAAACTCACTGCCGATTTCAGGTCAAAGCGGGTCCATCTAGGTCTTAGTATGAACCATCTGTGTGTGTTTGTTTCCAGCACTGAGCTGTCATTCCTGAGTCTAGAAGAAAGAGCTTGCGAGGGAGGGGAGGGTCCCAGGCCCTCCCTCTGTATTTTTAGTTTTCCTTTATGCCAAATCAGAGAAGGCAAGTGCTGTGCCTTTTTAGAGTGGCCTAGTGGCCTCTCCCAAGAGGGACTTTCCTGTAGGGCTGCCCGAGTCAGAGCCAGCAAGAGCGATGAATCTGAGCCACGTCCTTCAGTATTTTCTGCCTCACAAAGCACTCTCAGCCTTAAGTCTGCTAGACTGCTCCTGTTTGCTTCTCTTCAGTGTTACCGAAACCCTGATCCCAGCTCATGTGATTCCAAAACACGAGCTGAGGTTATCTCAGGTTAAGAAGGTAACTAGCTGAGGAAAAAACATTTTAATCATTTCTCTTAAAGAAACACTCTGCTGCCTGTTGGGTGCCCATTTTCCTTGGCTGGTCCAACCCCACTCCTTGCCAATCCGAGTCCAGCTGTGACCCCAGCCATCTCCTTCCTCTCTGTAAGTTCATCTCACGTGACCCTTGCTGCCTTCTCCCTCCACACTGGCTTTTACGAATCACCCTTCCTGGGAGAAATTCTCCCTGCCTAGAGCTTCATAATAAATAATCCTGGTCCAAAGACCTCTGCTCAGTTTAATTCCTGGGTGTGTGTGCAGTCCCTCCAAGGCCCACACACAAACCCAGACTCTTCTAGCATTGGCTCCGTCTCTGGACCCCTCCCTGCCGAGGATGCGTATTGGCCTGCCCTCCCCCCACTGCCCAGCTCTTCTGCAGGACACCAGGCTACATCCTTACAGCTTTTCTATTTTTAGCCTCACCTCCAAGCTTTTGCCAGGTGAATTTTTATTGGGTCCCTTTTTTCTTCCGTTGGGGGAAACCAGGCTGGAGATGAACCAGACACAGCAGACCCCACCCTATCCCCACTCCCACTCCCAAAGCTGAAGCAGATCTGGCTTCTTTCCAGTTCTGTCCCTCCAGCCCCTCCCATTCTTTCTGCCTCCCATGCAGAGGTGCCAGGGTGCTGTCCCTGGCACTTTCCCACCCTCTGGGAAAGTGGATCTTCAAGTGTTTTGGGGTGGTCTTGTGCGAGCCTCTGACTACTCACTAACTGAAGTCTCAGGGGTGTCCTGACAGTCAGTGTCCCTTCTGGAAGCCTGAAAAATGACAGCCTCCTAGGAGTTTTAGGAGCTGGCACTGTACCTCAGAGAGGGAAGCTAGCCACCACCACCACCAACATTTCAGACTCACATGTAGCTCAGATGAAGAACACCAGTCTACACCAATTGAGTCCAGTGCCCAGGAGCAAGAAACCATAAAGCAACATAAAGAATTATTGTATTTAAAAACCCTCAATACTAATAAGCCTTGCCTATTTATAATCGGTAGGACAGTGATAAAAACTACAAAGCCTCAACCTGGGTCAGGCATTTCCTGTAAATATCCATCGGTGACTCCTCCCAGAGGCTCCTGGGCTTCGGCAGAGAGCAAACAGCTGTGAATAAGAGAAAACATTCCATGTGCAATGAAATCTTGTCCTTATCTTGTAATTTAAAATAAGCAGAGATTGGAACACAAAGGCATGTCATTACCACCAGCATCATTCCTTTCCTAGCTTCCAGCCATGGCCTATGCATGGAGAGACATTACCACCTGCATGATGCCACCATTCAGGCTTGCTGGGATGCTCAGTGACCACACAGTTAGTTACCATTGTGGGAGGCGTGGCTGTTCTTGGAAAGCAAAGCTTCAACAGCCATGTTGACAGTTTGTTCATTGTTCTCTTCTTTCCCCTTCTCTCTTGTTCCTTCTTTTTATTTCTTCTTTTCTTTATTTTTTTTCTTGACATTACAGAGTCTTGCTAGGTAGCTCAAGCAAACATAATATATTACATCTAAGGCTGGTCTCAAACATGCAGCGATTCTCCTGCCTCAGCCTTCTGAGTGCTGGGATTATAGCATGCATGACACAGCCTTTGCTTCTCTTTCTTTCTGCCATGATATACTGAGTTCCTGTTACATGCTAGGCATGCTGTAGATACTGTGAACACATCAGAAGAGATATTTGGATTAAAGTTACCATTGATTCCAGAGGAAGGAGGCAGAACCCAAGCAAGTTAGAAAGAAGTGATATGCCAGGCAGTGAGAAGGACCAGGGAGAATCTGCCTGACCTGGGGAGGCTCCTGGAAGGCCTTCCTGGTGGGGACAGTCATGAATGAGCATAGAGTTCAGCTCTTCCCTGAAGCCTGGATGAGAATCCCCAGAGGCTAAAGCTCACAAGGACAAAGCCTGGGCTAACAGAGTCCTGGAGGGTCCTCTCCATGCTGGGATATATTTGTATGTTAATTCAAATGAACCCAGAAACCACAGAGCTGCAGAGACATGTGACTTTATGTAACCTCATTGCAGAGCAGGAGACTCGGGCTGAGGCCACTCAGTCCCAGGCCTGGTGAGCTGTGGTCTGCATTCAGCCTTCCTGGGTAACTTAGGAAGCTCTGCTGTCTTGCTGGCCTCCACTCACCAGGTACCAACCCCCCACCCCAGCTGTGACTTAACAACTAAAAGTCTTCAGACACTTCTGAGTTCTTTTTGAACAAAGGGAATTACCTTTAATACACACCATAGTTTCCCAAGGAAGACACTCTGTCAGAAAGCTATTTAAAAGACAACTGAATTGTTTCTGCGTGTTAATGCTGAAGAATTTGCTAGAACTCCCCCCACTAGGCTAAAAGTCAATGTATGTATAGCCAAGCATGAAGACCAAGCCCTTATCTTTGAGTCACTTCCTGGTGTGATTCATTTCTTCTAACTCTGTACCCTCCACAGCAGGCATTCAAACACCACAGGTATTCAAAGTGCTGAGCGTTGCCAGCACCCAAGAGAAAGAAGGAATGAATCACACAAATGCCTCACACTGGGCAGAGCCCCAGACATGTCTCAGGAAAAACTTCAGCTCTTAGACAGCACTTTCCTCGCTTCTCTCTCTTTCTGTTTGCTTAGTCATCAAGAGTCTCCAGTCTGTTTTTGTGGCTTTTCTAGCCCTTCCAGCACCGAGGCATGAACAGGCTTGAGGACTTTGCCCCAGGTTTGCCTCAGATTCTCTACAAGTGTTCATCCTTGTATACACTTGGAGAACTCTATAGACCTGATGCCACAGAGCTGGTGACTTGCTCCTGCTGTAATTCTGTAGGTGCTTATGTACAAGGCAAGTAGAAGGCCCTTAGCAAGGAATGCACAGTCTGGTCCTATACCAACCTACTGCTGTGCAGTGAAGTGAAATATGCAGAGCACTTGAGTATAAATGTCAACAAGTTAAGGCATGGATGCCTTTGCTTCTCCAGGCATAAGTCTGTGGAAGGGTGTGTTTGAGCAGATGCTGACGTGTTATTCATAAGCCACACAGCCCCTGGTCAGCAGTGACGGAAGCATGGTAAGCCTAGGGGAAGGAGTCAGGTCTGTGGTCAGGACCTTCCGCTATCACACTGTATATTGCAGGCTACATTTCTGGTTCCTGACCATGGACGTCAGATATAAAGTCCCAGACAGAGGCCACCTCAGCCTTCCCACCAGCAAATGGGCTTCTGAGAGAAAGCCACACACAGGGAGGAGAGCACAGGAGTGTATGCACAGGGGCACCCTCTGAGCTGTGCCTGCATGGGTGCTCATATGCTTGCACAAACATTAATCCACTACCCAGCCTTGATGACCTCATTTTGAAAACAACAGTGGCCATGACTCTTGGATGTGACATCATTGCAAGGGTGCCTGGGACATCTATCCCGCTGACCATCCATCCCTATGTCTCACACTAAGGAGCACTGGTCCTTTTCTCTCTGTCCGCAGCCACCCTGAAATAGACCTACATGTCTTATGATAAAGCAAAACCAGCAGGCAATCTAAGGGTGGCAATCTAACCTGTATGGCAAATGTGGCACATGGTGACTACAGCTGAACATGCTGAGTACAAGTGGGAGGAGTAAAGTTTAAAAGAGTGTGTGTGACTTAACACACAGAAGTCAGAGGATTGACGGTTAAGTCTGAAACCTTAATAACAAAAGTGAAGGTTTAGACTACAGTGTCAAGGTGTCTGTAAGGCGAACATGAGCATCAAAGGCTGAGTCTGAAGGCTCCCTGTGGCTTGGAAGATGGTCTCTTTTACCATCAGCTAGAGCTGGATACTTCTGTTGACCTTGTGTTCACTTGACCTTTCCTACGCTAGGGGCTCGCCCACTCCCCTAAGAGTAAGGCCTCCAGTACTTCCCAGGCAGCCTCCAGGGCCTGAGTGACAAGCTCTCTTACCAGCAGTGTCTCTCCCTATCACTCCTTTGCTTCTCCGTTCACGGCTCATGTGGATGGCTGCTTCATGGTCCCTGGGAAAGGCCAGTCCTTTCTCGCTGCAAGGTCTTCAGCTAAGCATAGAGTCTGTCTCTGTACCCATAGCTTTTCTCTGGTTCTTCTCTGAGCTCAAGTACCTCCTGTGAACGTATAGCTCAACCCGTCAGCTTTTCTACCACTCAGATTTTTCACTAGCCCAGCACTGCACTCCTGCTAGTACTCTGCCTGTGGGTATGCTTGCTTGTTGCCCTTCCCAAGAGGTGAGCCTCAAGTTGCAAGACCATTTGGTCTCGTGGACAGTCTCTAGCACCTAGAGTGTCTGGTCTGTGCAGGCGTGCAGCTGGTGACTGCACAAAAGACTGAAAGCATACAGACAACATGTCCCAAAAATACACAGAGACACGTGGATGGATGTGTCTAAGACAGCTTTGAAGCTGAACATGCTGTGGTTACACAGAGACGCTGTTAGACTTGACCAAACTGAGCTGCTGCTCCTTTAGCTCTGGCACTGGCCACTGTGAGGTGCCCAGACAGGAAGGTAGCCCTGGCTCCATGGACATTGTACCTGCAATGCTGGCCCCACAAAGCCCATTGCATGTGTTTGTGTCTGTGCACCGCAGAACTGACCACCTTGTGGCTCACTGGGACATTTAGCATGAAGTCATGTGCTTGGTGTTTGAAACTGTGATCATCTTTAACTGTCATATCTGATAAAGATAAACACATGTGTGTACTTACAGGGTACCAAGCGATACTTCAGTGGCCATACACACCCTGTAATGTTTAAGTCAGATTAAACACATCTCCTCAAACCTATTGCATTTCTTTATGGTTAAAACTTTTTTTTTCTGAAATGTTCACTCCATTGCCGTCATCTCTTGCCCTGCCATGTAACAGGAACTTCTCTCTCCTACTGTAACTGTGGCCCCTGAGCCAATCTCTCCTTTTCTCTCTTAACTCTCTTCCGCCTTTGGTAACCATCCTCCTCCTCTCTACTCCTATGAGATGGATGTCTCGCAATTGTGCCAATGGGTGAGGTCATGAGGCATGCCTCTTTCTGTTCCTGCTTTAGCATGTTAACAGAGTCACCATTTCCACCCACGTTGCCACAAGTGACCAAACTTTATTCTCTGTATGGCCCGATAGTATTCCCTCATGTATTTACTTCACGTTCTTTAACCATCCAGCTGTTGGTAGATACCTAGGCTGATGCTATAGAGTATCTATTATTATTAATGCCTCAGAGAACATGGGCATTCTGGTGTCTCTTTGATGTGCTGACTTATTTCTTTGAGTACATACCCAGGTGCAGCTTGTTTTGTCACATGATTTCTGTGTCTGTGATTAATTTCTGCAAGGTGTGCAATAAATATACCAATTTACATTCCCATCAACAGTATGCAAGGATTCCATGTCTACACATGCTCATGAGCGCCAGTCTTTTTTCTTTCAGACACCTTTGCTCATTCTTCTTACTGGAGTTGGCACGGATTTGATTTTTGTGTCCCTGGTGACTAGTGATGCTGAGCACGTTTTCATGTATGTTCTCATTCATGTATGTTCTTGTTCATGTATGTTCCTATTCCATGTCTTGTCAGGTGTCCAGGTCTGCTGTCTGCTTTCAGCCCAGTTATTTTTGCAGTAGAAGTTTTGGAGTTCCTTGCATATTATGTGTTTTAAGCTTTCCTCAGATGTGTGGTGTGCAAATGCTTTTCTCCAGCTACATAGGCTGTCTCTTCACTATTTCCTTTGCTATGTGCAGGCTTATCCGTTTGCTATAATGCTATTTGTCTATGTTTGGCCATACTTATTGTGCTTGGGGGTCTTGCCCTACAACCTCCACTGTAATGTCCTGAAGCTCTTCTCTCATTGTTTCTTCTAGTAATTCCGGAGTTTCAGATACCACAGTTAAGAATTTAAAGCAGTATGAGTTGATTTTAACTGGGGAGTAGAATGAGTCTAGAACATCCAGCACCATTTTTTAAAATGGCTGTCCTATTTGTGGTGGTATCCTTAGCATCCATGTAGACATTCAGCTGGCAGCAGGAACGTGGTTTATTTGGTTGGTTCTGTCTCTTTGGTCTTCCTGCCTGTTTCTGTGTTAGTCAACACTGCCTTGTTCTTGGAGCTTTGCAATGTGCCTTAAAATTAGTTTGCAATATGTGTAATATCTCTGGGTTTGTTCCTTTTGCTCAAGGTGGCCTTGGCCAGTCAAGGTTTGAAGTATGACATTCTGATCATTTTGTTTTTATTCTGTCAAGCCAGCATTTCCTACCTCTACATCTTCACCTGTCTTTCTTTTAGGGAAGAGCAGACCATATGAAAAGCCCTGGGTGACCTGACCCAGGACCTGGCTAGAGAGCAGTGAGCCACACATGGTTGGGTGGGAAGCATGCTGCAGGCTCACAGTGCCCATGCAGCCAGTGCTGAAGCATGGGTCCAGACAGAGCACCACAGTAAAATCTCTGCCTGCCATGGCGCATGAGTGCCAGGCTGAGGAACAAGAAGTGAGCATGCTACGGAGGGAGGAAGAAACAAGTTAAAACCGTCTTCAGAGAATAACTAGGCAGGCCCTCCTTCCTTCCTTCTTTCCTTCCTTCTTTTATTCCTTCCTTCCTTCTTTCATTTATTCCTTCATTCCTTCATTTATTCCTTCCTTCATTGATTCCTTTCATCCTTCCTTTCTTCCACTTTTCTATCCTTCCTTCCCTCCCTCCTTCATTGTTTCTTTTCTTCCTTCTTTGCTCCATTTTCCCTTTCCCTCCCTGCCTCCTCTTTTCTTCTCCCAACATCATCCATTCTAAAAATTTTAGGAAAGAACAGATATCATGTTTAGGTAGCAAAAATTATTGTGCCCAAGATCTGTTATGTATCTCCGCAGCTCCAGGAACTCAAAATTCACTTCCCACAAAGGAAGGCTAGCACCTCTGTTGCTTGGGATCTGAGTTATTAGGATCAGGGATGACAATATAGCTCTGCTATAAGCAAAGTATAATAGTTCAGATGATATTTATCATCTCTTTTAAATAGTGTGTTAGCATCAAACCTTAGAAAGGCTCCGCTTCTAGCACAGTTAGGACCCACTAAGCACAAGAGAGAAGAAACACACATAGCACACTCTGATGGGGGCACTGGGTATCCTAGGAAAGTAAGAGTTCATCCTGGGTGGACCAGGATGCACTGGGAGGGAAGCTGAGTCATGTGGCAGGTGAAGTGGGAAACAGTATGGAGTCATACTGGCACTGGGAAGGAATGAGGGGCAGCACTGACCTCTGACCCTTGCTGTCCTTCACCAGCACCATGTAGGAGCTAGAGGGAGCCTGTGTCAGGGACATGTTATCACATACATGCTCCTGCACTTGCCAGCTCTTGCTTTACTAACACCACACTGCTTTCATCGTCTCCTTTGCCCCTTAGAATTGGAGGATAGCATCTGTTTTCATATACCTCAAACCCCTTGGTGTGAGAGACACATTGCATGCCTCTAAGTATATTTGTTTAGTGTAGAAAATGTATTTTCATGGGTCTGAAGTTTAGTTTCACCACTTGGAACAGTTTTATAATCTTGTTCAACATGTATATGTTTTTTAGAATTATGAGCTTGTTGTACCATCGGTAAATGGTTTGAGCACAAAAATTCATTACCTGTTCAGCAGGTGAAATGTTATAGAAAACTCTTGGATATGAACCAGAAACTTGGAATAGGTTGTTTGGAAATAGCAAATTATAAGTTACTTTCCCCTGCTTATGTTTAAGACATTGCGACAACTTTATTGGCTGATATCGAGGCTACAGATTTCATTAAGGAATTTTGGAGCATTTGTTTTAAGAATAATTAATGCTTGATTAATAAGTCTCTTCCAACATTTTACTCAAATTTGGAGTGCACTTTACAAGACAAGAATAATAATCGTTTCTAAAATTTGTTTTAGGTTTTGAAACTAACATGAACCTGAGCAGCCGGGATGAACCCAGTTCATCAGAAATGGCTTCAGAGACTCAAGACAGAAACGCAAACAACCATGGGACTCAGCTGTCCAGCTCTCTGTCTAGCGTCCTCACAGCTGAAAATGGAAATCCTGTCACAAACGGTGAGCCCCTCTAAACGTGAGAGCTGGCGGGCCAAAGCTTTAAGCCGCATCTACTGTGAAGGAAGGGTGCCTTTAGCAGTTATTAATGAAGTCGCCTTTGTAACTGAGATAGAACATAAACTGCAAAGCTCAGCTGTGAGTACTGCTGTCAGCAGCTTAGCTCACCACTCAGGTCAAAGTAGAGGTCACTCACCATTTGGCAGCTTTTCAGAAGTTCGGTGGGATGCCAGTCTACAGGGACCAGTAGAAGGTATATCATGCACTGGAGAGAACATGAATATTCAACCAACACTGTGGAATTAAGTGTTTTCACACAGCTAAGCATGTGAGGGAAGGGAATTCCAAGGGGCTTCAGACAACAGATGGGCTTTAGGTTGTCAGGTGAGTCTATCCCTTAGACACTAGTGGGGCTGCCACATCCGAGTCCATGGAAACTACTGTTTTCCCTGATATGGATTTAGAACTGCCTGATGGGAAAATCCAGCTCTTCTTTCCTGAGACTGCCCAAGAGAGACCGACGAGCCATCTCTGTTTATTCTGATGAAAGTGGCCAAAGACCTCACAGGATAATCTGAGCACAGGCTGACAGAGGGACCAGCAGCCTCAGCACCCATTATTGTCTTCTTTGCTCTGACAAAAGCTCAGTTAAGGAGAGGATGGTTTATGCTGGCTCATGGGCTGAGAGGATGTATCCTGCCATGCAGGGAAGGTGTTGGTAGTGGAGCTGAGGTGGCTGATTCCATTGTTGCAGCAGCGAGGATCAAAGAGAGATTGCTGCTGGTGCTTGGCTAGCCTAATTCTTTTTCTTTCTTATTTAGTATAAGAACCCAGAACAGGATGACATCCCACATTCAGGGTATACCACCCTTCCTCGGTTAACCCTCACTAGAAATACCATCCTAAGTGATGCTAAGACCATTCAAGTTGACAATCAAGAGTAACCATGACAGCCATGCTAGCCCAGCCAGGCAGCCTGAGTCTTAGGCTCTCCTCCCAGGACATTGGGGACACTGGAAAAGCCTATAGCCCTGTGGTTCTTGGAACACAGACTAAGTCCAGGACTCAAGAAGGCCATGGAGGGGTGGAGCTTTCAAGTCACCAGAACCAGGACCATGGGTTAGCTGAGGATCATCTGAACCCCCAAGCCTGAACTGGAGTTCTAGCATTCATAGGCCCCTGGTGAAGGGGAGTGGGGGTGGAGGGGAGACAGGTAAAGCTGTTCCTAAGGACACTAAACGTCTAGGCCTTTTAATATTCCCACACGCCATTTTTAGATACAAAACAGCACACAATGAAGATTAATGAGGCACTTGAGCACTAAACTCAGGTGGGAAACGAGAGGCAGATCTGACAACTGTGGTTTGCCCACGAGAGCTTCAAAGGTTAGGGCGGAGAGACCCACACCTTGAAGGAAGTGGATGAAAGGAGGAAACACCTGCAGAATGGGAATTCAGCTACCCAAGAGAAGCTGAAAACAAGGCACACACCACACTACAGTGATGTCAAATTTGATTAGACAGTTGTTTAGGTGGCTGATGGGCACAGTGTCTACAAAAAAACACCCCAGATTCCAGGGAGGGAAGACAGAGTCTGGGAAACAATGTGTGTGTACCCACTCAGAACAGTGGGAAAGGTTGTTGGAGTTCTAGGGAAAGAGGGGTGATTAAGTATGGAAATGGTTGCTAATTTCCTAGCTTCTGTGAAAGCATCCAGGCAGGGGTCTGACTTGGTGGTTTGTGACAGAGCCCAGTGAACCCTGCCCATATAACCCAGACATGAGCAGTGTCAATGCAAACGCTGGGGACAGGTGCTTCCGAGCACTTAATTCATACTCCATAAAGCTGAACATATATTTAGTTCCCCTCAGCTACTGAACAGATGTCTCATTATCCATTGTTACATGAGACCTTACCCCTCAAACTCTGAGAGTTAATGCAGCGAACAGGGACTACTGCAGATCTGCTGAGTGTCTGGAGGCTGTGGTAGCCCTGAGCTTCCTCACCGTTCAGCAGGCAAGCTGTTAGAAAAAGCTACGATCACCTCAGTTCCTGACTGAGGGGCAGTGCTCCTCTAAGACACTCAGCAATCACTAGTAGACCTCAGTAAGTTCACACCCAACTATGCACACAGACCTTCCCAAAGGTCAGCCTCCCAAGGCCACAGCAGGACAGTCAGTCCAAGCCACAGCATCCAGGATGGCTTTTCTGCCCCAGGGGGAAGCATGGCTGCACTTGGTCACAATTCTGCCTGTTGGAAGCGAATTTTAGATGGAGGCACACTCCAGGGAAGGTGTTCCTTAGAGCTAAGTGTGAGCACCATACAGGCATAATAGGCACACACCTGTGAGAGTGCTAAGAGGGTCTGTGTGCTCCAGAGAGACGACACAAACACATCAAGCAAATCCAGAGAAGTCGGGAAGCAAGTGCCACTGGTCCCTATGCACAGAGGCGAGTGAACAGCTCTGTGAACAAACAAAGACCCTGAAACGTTGAACATCCCACCTCTGCATCAAACTTAAATCATCCAACCTTTGTTGCAAAAAAAAATAATAATAACCACATCTCTAAATAATCAGTGAGTCTGAGAAATAGATCCTAATCTAAGCTGAACAGGGAAACCTCCTAATTAAAGCTTGTGTATCAGCCACATGTGGGGACTAAGTCATGGCTAATGACTTCACAGCCGGGAGCTAGAGCCTGAGGCGCATGCTCTGTGCCCATGTGTTGAACAGGAGTGGAGGTGGAAACGACAAAGGCGAAGAAGAGAAGAGAGACAACCAAAGACAAAAGCACGTGTCACCAAAATATAAAAAGTGACAAACATCTCACACCCATGGTTGAACTAAATTGCATGTGCAGAGAGAGCAGATTCCAGATGTTCGAAGGGGTCTTACTCCCAGCTTATAGAAATCACAGTATGAACAAACTTGTGCCAAAACAAACTTGGAAATTTACGTAGACAGGCACATTTCTCTCAAAACGGTAGAAGACAGCTAAGCAGTCTATGAGTAGTAAATTAATTAAATTTGTAATTGAACCTTTTCCTAAGAGGAAACTTCAAGATCCAAATGTAAAGCAGCAAAAGTTATAGAAGAAAATATAGGAAGAAAAGGAAAGGACACTTCCCAGGGATGAAGAAGCATGTAGAGCCAAAGAAACAAGAAAAGAAAAAAAAAGCATTAATTAGGAGAAAACTATTTTTCACAAATTTAGCCAGCCATGGGTTGTCCTCTGCTCAGAAACAAAACAGGATCAGATAAAAGTTTAGACCAAAGACATCAATGCATGCAAAGTTATGCTCGGTGGAGTCTACCCTTGTCAGCACACAGAAAAATATACATGAAGGTTGTTCTTGGTGCCCACACACCTTCTACAACTGCAGGGGACCAGCAGGGCCTTCCAGAAACGATACACCTTATGGGTAGACACAGGGAAAGGAAAGTCCTTGCTTTCAGTGTGTACCCACCGGTGACTTTTGCACCAGGCTCCTGTGGGTAGTCCTAATCCAACAGCAACACAGATGGCCCTGGTTGTTACAGTAAAAAGTTGTGAATCTGGGGAAGCAACTTCTCTTTAGCTAAATATTTAATTAATGTGTTTTGTCAAAAAAATTTAAAGCTACAACTTGGAAATGGCCATAGGTAGATCCAATACAAGGTGACTCTAGCAATTTGACAGATGGAAGGTGAACTTTTACGAGCACCTTGAGTTTCTGGGCCATGATATTTTCCCAGAAATATCAAAATACCCAGTTCCAGGCCCTGTGTGCTGGAGTCTCAATAGGCATGTGCCCACTGAAGCAAGGGCACTGCCTGTGAACGAAGCAGTGAGTGCTGGGCAGCCAGCAAGAAAAACCCAGTCCTCAGAGTTTCAGAGCTGAGCAAGTTCCACAGTGCAGCCTGCGTCTTGCACGTGACTGTACCTCCAGAGGAGAGCGAGAGTCTGTTTTATTTTATTTGGGGTGTGTGTGTGTGTGTGTGTGTGTGTGTGTGTGTCCGTAGGTGCCACCGGTGTGAAAGTACCTCAAGAGGCCAGAAGAGGACATCAGATTCTCTGGAATTCCATCCCTTTCCATACAGTGTCGTCCTTCCCAGGTTCAAACCCCATGTCCAATGCAATAATATTCAACCATGGGAAGTGTACTAAACCTTCCACCTTCCAGTTTTCTTCTATTGAAAGGGCACAATGCAAGGCTATGCCAGGACGTTTGCAGGGAATCTGCTAGGATGGAGATACCCTCGAGTTAGTGGTCACATCTCAGCATGGATGCTGGGAACTGAACTCGGGTCCTCAGCAAATGTCTTATCTCATTGAGCCATCTCTCCAGCTCTTGGGGGCGAATTTTGGTAAGGATTTATCATGCCCGTGCCTATAGTACAGTCAATGCCCATTCTAAATAAAGGCACCAGAAGCAAGTAAATATTTAAAATAATTTAAAGTTCTGGATGAGACAGAAATAGCACTGTTTTCTAGGAAATGACTTCTTTGGAGTGCCAGGATCTGCACGCTACCTCTGTTTCCCAGAAATAATTATGTTTGCTCATTTGCTGAAATACAGTTATGTGTGGCTAATTATAGCGATCACTTACTTTAATTGCAATCCTTTTGCTGATGTGAACACAGACTTGGATACTCTTTTTTTTGTGCTTAATTATTCCATGGACTTGTGGTTATTTATCATTACATTTGGGAGTCGCCTTTAGTGTTAGAGTGTCCCAGCTATATCAGACAAAAATATTGCAAATATAAAGATGTTTATTCTGTGGCAAAGTAGAGATATAAACAGATTGAACTTAGACATTTTATGATCAGTATGATTTTCTTTCTTGCTGCTCAATGAATATGCATTTTGTTGCTGAGCGTCAGGGAAAATGGCAGTTAAAGTTGAGTCCTTTCATTTGGCTTTACATATGCCCCTCTCCTTCTTAGATGCATTAGATTCACTTGCTATGCGCAGCCTGGGTTATCTGTGGCAATAAAGCCTGGATAAGGGGAAAGGCTGCGGATCTCATATCAGAACCAAAAGCTCTGCATTGTTCCCTTTGTCTTGAGCTGGGGGACATGGGGACCCAGTCACTCAGACCAGGGAGTAGCAAAGTATGGCTTCTATCACTGATATCTCAAGAACAGGGACCTGGGAGTAGGTTCCCATAAAATATCCATTAATACACATTCTCCAACTTTATTTCTGAAATGGTCTATGTTCTTCAGCACTCAGCTGTTGTCTGATTCTAGTCCCAAGAGCCAGAATGAAGCAAGCGGCAGAGTATTGCAGCTGTGTGCATTGAGAAACAGAGGGGGTCTTTGCTGGCTCACCTGCCAAGCCCTGCCCTGCTCCTCCTGATCAGAGGCATCTTGAAGTCGTACTAAATCATCTCTGATTTGGACTTTGTTTAATCAAATGCTCTCTTACAGGTGTTGGGAACTGAGGGCCAGGATTATGCTTTCTCATTCCCTCCAGTGTGATACCTTCCCGGCAGGTGTCAGTATTTCAAATCCCAGATCTAGCGTGATGACACCTCATACACGGCCATGGTACTTAACCCTGCACTCCCAATTTTCTCAGCTTTAAAAAGGAATGATGCCAGCGGCTATGTCAGGACTTCTATGGGGAGCCCACCAGGGAGAGGCTAGCCCAGTTCGTGTTCAGTCAACAGCACCCAGTCACAAAACCTTAGAGGGTTTCTACGTTTGCATAGGGAAGCCATGGGGGTCACCTATGAATTAGATAAGAAGCATGATGGTGAACTGAATTTCTTGCACCACCCAGGGTGCAGACCCATAAATAGTCTAGAGTGACACACACACCCAAGTGCACACTGTGCGTGTTTGCACACGTGGTCTTGGCTGGTGGTGGTCCAAAGTGAGTAGAAACAGATTGAACAAGGCTGATGCACACACAGCCCTAGAGTTCAAGAACAGCTGTAAGGATCCACACCATGGTCTCTTTACATAAGTTGCTATAATAGTTTCTCTACCTTTGTTATTTTGAGAGGCAAAATAAGTAATTGTAATCACACATACATTTTCTTGGAATGTTTAATAAGAATGAGCATGTTTGTTCCTTCCTGGTCACTCATGCCATTTCTCCTCCATTTTCTATGTATGTTCTATGTTCATCCAAAAACAAACAAACAAAAACCCTAAATTTTGAGTCCTTTTTTTTTTTAATTTGTGGATGTTTTAAAGATCTTGAGACTTTCATTTATTGTACTTAAGTATTTTATATTGTCCTTACATTTTTGCTTTTGTCTGTGGCACTTTAAGTACAAATTTATTTTAGTGTTCATAATTAGGGCTTTTAATCTATTTTCCAGCATGGTTTGTGACCTTGGTAACATTTTTGGGTAATTTTCCTGAAAAGGGTATTATTGCTAAGACTATCCTAACCCTTGGAGGACAGGATGATACGGATGTCCGGTTCTGAGCTGGACACTCTTTAGAGTCCTAGTCTCTGCACCTTGTCCAGCTGTGGGTCTCTGTGGTCACTCCCGCCTATTTCAGGAACCTTCTCTCACGAGAAATGAGCGCTGATCTGTGGGTCCAGCAGTGTGTCGTTACAAATTGTTTCAGTGTTCTCTTAGTGAATGAGGGCAGTAGGTTGTCCACTAAGGCCTCTGACCCCTCTAGGCTAGCACATAGAGACTGTAAGGCCAGAGGCAGTAGATAACTTCAAGGACACAGTGTCCTCTGAACACAGAGGGGCAGTTGCACATATGAACCCACAGCAATTTCAACAGCATGCACAAGACCTGTGCACTCTCAAGCCAGACAGAACCCCAGCATGCAGAGCGAGGAGGTGGATGCGAATCTGCATCCCTAGCTGAGGAGCTAGTGGCATCTCATAGCTGCTGGGAGAAGGGAGTGGTTTTATTCAACGGTGCGACTCCTCTTATATGGGCCACACTCCAGGGTGAGAGAGTCAGGGGCAAACACAGTTGAAATCACAAAACTGGGTAGGTAGGGAAGGAGGTTAGATCTGAGAGGAATTGGGGGAGGCAGGGAGCCTATGAGCAAAACATGTTGTATAAAATTCTGAAATAATAAATAAAATATTATTTTGTTCACACACAGGCACACACACATACATGTTCACGCACATGTCAGGACTCCTAGCTGCTGCTTAGCACATCTGGCTCCAGTCTTGTGGTATTCTCGCAGAAATGAAGCTCCCCCACTGCTGGCCACAGCCCACTAAGATCGTCTCTGGCCCAGGTGTCTCCTGGGGGGTCCTTCTGATCTCCCCTTACACACAGGAGAACCCACTCCTGTCAAGTTCCTCTGTTCATCCACCTCTGTCCTCACCAGCCCCACATCTACAAATGCACCCATCCTAGACTGCACCCTCCATCCCTCTCTGTTGATACCTGCTACATCCAGAACTGCAGTCTCACACAGGACTTTCATAAAATGTTGTCATCTCTTCTTAGGAGTCTTCAGTGTCACCAGGTGCCTGCAAAACATGGTCACATCCCCACCACATGCTTTTAAAGCCTCTCACGCCTGGCTACCCTGCACCTTCCAGTAGGTTCTCTGGCCATTTATGGATCATTCCTTGTGCAACCCTGTGCCTCCTGGTCTGTCTCCCCTGTGCTCTCAGCTGGTCCTGCGCATCCCAGGCTCCCCTAGCAGGAGGCTTCCTTGAACCCCTTTCATCAGGGTTAACCCATGCTTCCCTCAGACACCATCCGGTGTACCTGCATTTTATGTGTCCTACTTCCTATGTAGCTGTGTTGGTGTGAGATTGCTACTTACCATTTGCTTTACTGTGACTCACTGAACCATACTCACAGCTGAGCCATGGGCATGCGCAAAGCCTACAATCTGGGCTGGGTGCATGCTTGTCTTCATTTTCCAGAGAGGCAGCCACCCCTCTGCACTGGCTGTCCTCAGGAGCATGCTGACAAATGTCCTCCACGTGTCCCTTTAGCGCCTCCCAGGTGGGACTCCTTGCTTTTCCCTGCAAGGCCTCTATAGGCCCTGCCTGTTCTCTCCCCAGCCCTGAGTTCCTTCTGCTGTTTTCTAATTAAGTGTCAGTCCTGTTAAACCATGGGATTCTCACTAATGGTGCCTTTTCTTTCTTCTACACTGTATTTCTCTGCAACGTGTGCAGAGAATGCTCACAAAATTTTCTTCGTTTTATCCACTGACTCCGGAAAGCTCTGCTGCTGCCTTGAGTCTGGAGCTATGATCATGTTCTAAACTGATTTTCCCTTACGGTTCCAAGAGTCAAGCTCCTAATTTCCGAATTGTTATTGAAAGATGGATCATACTTTCTCTGTCTTTCATCTCCTGTCTGAGAGCCACCGAGTGCAGAGGCTTGGATGTGAAACATCTAGCCTAGATAAACCTGCTTGTTAGCATACATGATCCCGGCTGGTGGTGCGGTTTGTGTGACTGTTAGAGTTGGAGCCCCTGGAGGAGGTGGATCACTAGCCCAGCTTCACTTCCTGCTTACTGTGCTTCCTGAGGACTCAGTGTGCCCAGTGAGCTTCTCCCTCCCACCTCCATGCTCCACCTCCGACTGTGATGGACTGTTTCTCCCTAGAACTGAGAGCCAAAAGAAACACGTTCCCTCTTAAGTGCCTTCTATGGGTTATTTTATCACACCATCAGGAGTTACTGGGATGTCACACAAACTAGATGTTTGTCCCACCTTATACTTGGCCCTTTGTACCCTGTCCCTATCCTCGATCCCTCATTTCCTTTAACCTGGAGTCTTTCTCCAAGTTGTGCCTTGTCTTAGGCCTGAAGGCTCCTTAGAAAGTTCCTTTCTAAGCTCTTGATTATGACATACAGTTGGTTGGTGGAACAACACATTACTATCCGTGTCCAATATACCGTCTTTCTGTCCTTCTGGTGATCATCATTGCTCATAAGGATCCAGTGTTCACCACTAGACACCGTCAGTGGTGGGGCAGATCACACACAGTCAGCCCTGTCCTGATATGTTTGTAACACTCTTTCTTTCTGGGAAGCTGAGAACAAATGTCCTCTAACCCCAGATAGAAAAGTGAACCAATGACAGACCACCAAAATCCAACTTAAAAAACAAAAACAAAGACATGAGTTTATTGGGGCTATATTCAGGATCAGGCACAACTTATAGACAGCTGAACTTCTGAAAGCCCATGCCATCAAAGCTGGAACCCTAGAGCTCTCTTTATGACATGCAAGCAGTTTAACAGAGTAGAGGGCCTCCTCTCCTCAACAGTCCTTACTGCTTATATAACTTTGGAGATGGATGACCTAGTTAATCTGGTCAGTCTTAGGAACTTCCTGGAACTAGTGAGTTGTTGGCTTCCTGTGTCTTAATTAGTCTTTCTTAGAACTTTCTGAGTCTTAAGGAGCTTCCCTCCAGGATGGAATATTTCATAGTGGAGGAAATTGCTACAGACAGCATTGATAGGGCCTTTTCACATGGAGGCATGTATACATTTACCAAGAAGTCAGACTGGCCCGCCTTATGTTGATTGGACTCAGACTTCCCCGAGGAACTGATGCATTCTTATAATTGGAAAAATGCACAGTGATTTCCTAATTATTTTTAATTTAGAAATCATGTATATGTTTAATCAATTAAACTGTGCTAGTTAATTATGCTTCCAGAGGAGATGAGTAATTGCTTCAGTATTTAAAGTTCCCTGGGTTGAATTCATTCTGTCAGGCAGTTATTTTTCCTTTTTTCCATTCATGATTATTAATCAAGTCACTTGGGGCAGTACATGTCACCTCCATCATGATGGCTCTCAATCATTGTAGGGGAACAGATCTGTCCCCAAGGTGCTTTAAATAATGTTTAAAATTCTTTTGAGTGTCATGAGTCAGGGTGCATACAGTGAGTGAAGGCCAGGAGTACTGCTGTTTATCAGGCACAGGACAGGCTTAGAAGAGAGAATTATACAGGCCAAATGCCAAGGGTCAGAGACGGTCCTCTGCTTGCAGGATAATGAATAAAATCACCTGCTGCCTCATAGGATCTCTGTGTCCTTTGGAGGAGAAGAGTGTGCATATCCTGGAGCCTACTTTTACTTAGTCCTTGGCTAAGAACTGGCAGGTTGGGATTAGTCAGTTTTACCTTCCTCACTACCCTAACCTTTGCAAACAAAACAAGCATCAGCCATGGTTTCCATGGCAGCCAGATACAAGTCTGTCTCATGTTTCTTCATGAATTAGGACCTTTCATTGTCACCCAGTTGGGAAATGGCACCACTCGTGTGCTTCTGTCTTCCGAGAGGTGCTTTGCGTGGTTTCCAGGCTATAGGAAAGTGCCCACCACCCCTCTTCAGTCTCTTCTGCACTCTTCTGTTTTATTGTTATTTGTTCCTGGCTGTATCTCTCCTCTTTTGTGTACTGAAATCATAGTAGCATAAAGTATTCCCGTCTCACTGCAAAACTTAATATTCAATGAATATCTGCTACTGTCCAGTGCTTTAGTTCATGGATGACAGTGTCTGATTACTAACTAAGGATGAAGGAAGGGTTTTTTTCCCCTTTCTTTTGGCAAGAAGATGCAAGCTTACCCCAGCTCTGTGTGTTGACCTCCACAGGTTTACCTGAGGACGATGGGTGTTCAAGGCTGTGTCTGAGTAGCGTGGGGACATCATCATTTCAGAGACATCGGGAGAGTCACACCACCCAGGTAAGGACACCGTGTACTCCTCCACACAGCGGTGAGTGGAGCTGAACCATGGCAGACAGCCACTGAGTCGTGCTGTGGGTCTCTCTCTTGGACTTCTATCTATGGTCCTTTGTCTGAGCATCTCTCCCTCTTCTTCCTCTCAGCTCGTTATCATTTTCTGCTTGTTTTGGAAAAGGAGCAATGTCTCAAACAGCTAAAGGCGAGCATTGCTTTTATAGCGTTTCATAGACATTATTTTGCTGCGGTACTTTAAAATCACTTGATGGTGGTGGTGAGGACATAAAACCTTCTGACAATAGTGGTGTTCTCTGTACTTTACCTGAGTTAGTTAGCATAGAGGCTTCCGGCGACACGGTCTTGGAAATGACAGCTGGGCACTCTGTGGTCCTGTGTTCACTCTCAGAACCTCCAAGTTCTGCATAATCAGCTTCATTTAAGGTAGCATATGTAGCGCTTCCAAGATGGTTCCCTTAATAAAGTGTTTGTGTAAGAGCAAGGACTCAAAAAAGAGATCCAGGACCCAGAGAAAAAGACAGATGCTGTAGTATATGTCTGTCCCTCACCGCAGCAGAGACAGGGAGAGGCAGCCTGTCTTGCTGTCTTGCTGCCAGCCAGCCTAGTCCTCTCGCTGAGTTCTAAGCCACTGTGAACTCAGCATCTGGCAAGGAACGATGCTGCAGGTTCACTTCTAGCCTCCACATGAATGCACACAAACATGCACACGCACCTGCACACACATGGGCCTACATACACCTTTACACACATGCATACACTCATAAGCACATGAAATGATATACACATGCACACACAAAAACACATGCAAGATACTGCTTATCGTGGGAGCACAGGATTAAATTAAAAATCTTGTGTATGTGTCAGAATTCCATGTTCATGCGCACCATTTGATGTTAGACATAACACTAAAATAAAGATTATTTGGATGAGAAAACAAACAAACAAACACTAGTTGTCTTAACTGCAAAGGAATCCAGGGTGGAGTGGCCGTGTCACAGGTTGGCTGGCTTTCCTAGACGTATCTGATGCCACATAGGCAGAGCCGTACCATGTGCTGAGATTCTTCTAAGTAACACTGATGAGGTGGTGTGAAAAAAAATCAATAATTTTAATCTTAAAGATAAATCTCTACAGTAGGCTATCTGCAGAAATCACTTGTGCTGATCTATAGGTGCTGAAATGGAAGGGAAATGCTGATTGGTGGGGATAATAAATTGTCTTAATCTTGCCTGTGTTCCTGAGAGACATGCCCAGCATGTGGTGATTCCCGTGGCGCCTCCCTGCCCTGAACAGGAGCTGCCTGTGACAGTGTTGACTCCTCTGCACTATACTGCAGAGAGGAGCTGCCCACCCTCTTCAGCCCCAGCACTGTGTCCCTGAAGCTGCTTGGAAGCAGGCTAATGACAACAGGGCTCTGTACCTTCCTGTTCACTCACGGGGTTTACCTAAGAGGCAGAGAACCTTGGGAAAGGTTTGGGGGAGTGCTCCCATCTCCAGTTCTCAAAGAGGCTTTTTAAAGTGTGAGCCCCTTTCCTGGAAGAAGGCCCCTCACCCTGCTCCTCCAAACGCGGGAATCCTTGCTCCTTCTCTGTGCTGATGGAGGAGCTCAGAGGTAGCCTCAGATGCCTTGCTGCCGAGAAGCTGTGAGTTATAGGACACTGGTTTAACTGCCACATGTCCCCAGGATTTATCTCTTCTCTGACATTTATAGAGGAAGTATGGACACAGTGAGGCATGCCGCCGTTTAGATTTTCTGCCAGAACAATTGCAGAGGAATTGCATTAAACCAGTGCTGAACTTACTGGCCCTGCAGCAGCCGGATTAAAGAGAACCACCAAATGAATCCCTGTGTGAGGACATCTGTGCTTCTATAATAATGTCACCCGTGGTTCCAGTGACACCCACTTAATAAAGATGAAATGTGTTATAAAGAAGGCAGAGAGCTGGTCATTTGCCAAGAGTCAGATGGCAAGTTCACGGGGTTCACTGGCAAGTTAACACCACATATCCTGCTTCTGAGTGTGAACCGCTAAGAGGGAACCAGGGCGTCGTCTCCCTGTCCGTGCGTGAACTTGAACTTTTGGTGAAGACCACAGTGGACACTTGTGGTCTTCTTTGTTGGTTGCTGGTCTCCCTATGGCATTCCTCAGCTCCTTTGATGAATCATAAGGAAGACACTGGCTCTCTCCTCTCTCTGTGAGGGACACTGAGTTACTGTCAGCCATAGGTAGAGGACAAGAGACTTGAAATACAAGGAAGGAGGGGCATAATACAGCCCCTTTTGGGGGCTTCTGGTGGCAGAAAAGGGGGTTAGAAGTCTGTGCCCACTGTGCAGCCTCTTCCTCAGACTTCCTGGATTTCTGCCTTCCCAAATAGCCTAACCCCCTGACCAAGTCCAGAGCTCAGTTCTCATGCCTGCAAATGCATCTGATTGGCCCCAAGTTCATTGTTTTTAGCCATAAGGTCCATTTTCAAATATGTCATCTTTGCAGTAGGTGTACAAAGTCTCTAGGTTTATTCTGATTGGTGCTAAGTGTTGAATCCTGTGCATTGATGGAAAGGATGCATTCTATGCCTGACCTGTACTTCAGCCCCTTGCAGTGGGTGTGTGTTTGTGTGTGTGTGTGTGTGTGTGTGTGTGTGTGTGTGTGTGCGTGCATGTGTGTTACTGTGTTCACTGAATGTAGAAGTCAGAGAATCTCCTGAGCTGCCATTACTCCAGGGCCATTCACCTTGGTGCTAGGCCAGCCTGTGAACCTTACTCTGCCTTTCCAGAACTCTCCAGTGTTTTCTCATAGGTCTAGCAGATTTGAACTCAGGCCCTTTTACTTGGAAGGGAAATGCTTCATCTACTGAACTATCTCCCCAGACCCTTACCTGCTCTTGATTTAAACTTACTTACACACCTGACCAGATCAGAGCCTCTATGAATGGTGGTTGTTCCTTTCCTCAAGAGAAATAATACTTTCTCTTCCACTGTAGGTCTTTATTAACTTGAACAATGCAATGCTTTTATGTGTAAACAGGGAAAGCTAACTTCCAATTTGCAATAGTAGGACATCACAGAAACTGGGGATGCAGCCCTTCACAGTCCTGTATCGGTTAGTCTGTTGGTGTGTCAGTGTGTCCTGTCCTGAGCCATAAGAGAATATTTGCACAGCCCTGGACATGAATAATACCAACAACAAATTAGAGCAGGATTCCATACACTGGTTCTTGGAGGATCTTGTAGATGCAAAGACAGAAGTCTTTTAGGTTAGAAAGCTGTGCAGGCTTACTTGGGAATTAGCTGGCATTTACAGGAATAACAGGACACTTACATATGCACATTTTATGAAATTTGAATTATTTTTCTTAAATGTTTGTACTACTTGGCATAATTTGGTCTCTTGGAAGTTCAAGCTGTGAGAAAGACTCAGCAGTGAGTACAGCGCTCCAATCCGGAAAGGTTCACTTTCCCTTCCTCTCTCCTCTCTCCTTCCTCCTTACTCCTGTTGCCCAGCCCCTGCCCTGCCCCAAGGATTCTCCTGACCACAGTGAGCTTGCCTGCTGGGGAGCCACAAGAAGCCAGCATACCCAGAAAGAGAGCCTAACACGGAGGTGTGCAGAGAGGATGGTAACAGGGAATGGACGTCACCAGGAGTCTGCTATGCACATTGGCATGAGCAGTCCTGCACGCTGTTAGTGTCCACACTGGATACTAAAAGGGAGAAGTCTTATTTGCACTCACATGCTCACTTTTCACAGCACTTCTTCGGGAGGCTTTTGGGTCCCTTCAGCCTCTGTCCCACAGCTATGCCCTCTGCTTTGTTGTCTTTTATATTCATGGTGGACACTTACACATCCAGCCGAACTTCACAAACCATTTCCTTAGTATTTTGAAGGATGTACAAAGTGATTGTGAGCATTGGCCATATCCAAATACCCATCATAAGAGATCATTGATGGCTTTTGATAAATGCATTGCGGGCCAGCTTCCACGACCTTCATAAATACCTTGTCCACCCTAAACACAGCCACTGGTGGAATACCAGACTGGGATCAATAGAAAATCGACCCAGCCCAAGGAGCAAATTGTTTCGTGGTTTGTTTTACTGAACCATCAAAGAAACCTTCTGTAATGTCATACATCAACAAAATTAAGAATAGCAGGCACTAAATAAATTCAGTGTTCGCTTTCTATATTCATTATATTTGTGGTATGAACTGCTGGAAATTATTCTAGAGAAGAATTGAAACTGTCAAGTGAAATAAAAATATGTAGATGTGTTTGGTTGAAACATTAGGGTGCCTTTAAAGCCCATGGCATAGACCAGAAACTGGATAATTTTTACAAAAAGAGCTGCCTGCCTGTCTGTCTTTGTCATCTTGTCCTCTGTTTGTCTATCATCTAAGTATCATTTGCATATTTGTCATCAGTCTTCTTAGTATCATCTATCATCTCTCTCTGTCTGTCTGTCTGTTTCTGTCTGGTTATCCGTTTATTTATCTGTGCTGTAAACAGACAGATACATAGACTAGGAAATGCCTTCCTATAGCCCAGCTTTCAGAGCATCAGTATTCCATACTCATGACTTAGACATTGTGTGTGAGAAATGAAGGCAGTAAATTACTTTGATGGTAAGAGTGAAATGGCAGGGCTGTCCTCGGGGGCAGGCCATGCCCTGCTTAGATAAGTAGAAATTTGAAAAAAAGCAAAAAAGGAAATCCTGTGGTTTGTGTTTTTGTGTTGCTCTCGTTGTGTGGCCTGAATATGATGAAGTTCATAGTATTTCATATTTAAGGCATTAATTATTTGTTACCAATGATGTGACTTCAGCTGGAAAAATGTTACAACGATGAGAAATCGCATGTGAAAAGAGGAACAGACCTTGTAAAAATAACTAAAGAGAACTCCAGGACTCTCAGATGCAAGTATAGGTTATTCTTTAGATTATTTAAAGGTGATAGGTATGGCATGATGACCCGAATGACACCCGGTGTACTAGAAAGGCTCACAGACAGGCTTGTTACTGCTCCCACAAACTGATAGGAGCTTTCTCTCTCTGGGTCAGCATTCTGACCAGCTGAACTCTAACATACGAGGTGGAATCCAACGTGGAGTCAAATTGATTGAATCCAAAGGACCCAGTACTAATTGCAATTTGTGTGTGTGTATGGGGTACGATATGGTTTTCGTGTGTGTATCAGGCTATGGGTATGCATGTGTGTACATGAATATACACCCATTCAGGTGTGTGAATACAGAGGCCAGACATCACTTTGGTGTCTTCCTGTATCGATCTCTGCATTTGTTCTTTTGTTTGTTTGTTGTTCGTTTTAGTAAGGGTCTCTCTCTGAACCCAGAGTGTTTTGGCCAGGCTGAATGGCCAGCACATCCCCAGCACCCACCTGTCTCTACCTGTCTGTGAGGTTGCACACACACAGCCATGTGTGGCTCTTATGAGGGTGCTGTGGATCTGGACTCAGACACAGCGAGTGCTTCACCCACAGACCATATTTATGATTTTTTTGAACAAATTTTATTTTATATTTTTTATGTGCATTGCTGATTCACCTGCATGTGTGTGAATGTCTGAGCTGGCGTTATGGAGAGAAGGGAGTTCCCATGTGGTTTCTAGGAACTGAACCCGTGTCCTCGGGAAGAGCAGCCAGTGCTCTCAACCACTGAACTATCTCTCCAGTCCCACAGTCATGATTTTTTAAAGTCACATTATGAAATGCGAACTTGTTTTGTTCAAAGCACAGTGTTTGGTTAAAATATACCACTTTGATAAATCTTAACATTTTGCTGTATTCGCTTTTGAGCCATGTTTTTAGAGAAATCAATAGCAGCGTTCTTGATCCTGTCCCTCCTGCCAGACCAGGAGTGACTCATCACTCTGAAGTCAGCGGAGCCCTCATCTGCAGTTGCTCTTTGCCAGCTAACTCCATACAGCAGGCAGTCCCCACAAAACAGTAGCTGACACTGTGCGTGCTTTCATTGCAAAGAAACACAGCCCTCCTACGAATTATTCTGCAACAGTTTTTCTGGTTTGATTGACTGATTGATGTCACTGCAGGGTTTTGTCTCATTTTGAGATGTCTTTCTGATACATCGGCCTGAGTGTCAGCTGTGCGTCCAATGAGAAAGCATAAGAGCTGAGATGTTATCTCTGACCCATAGAACTACTGGTGACAGGCACGCCTCTGCACTTATCAGCCCAACATGCTTTTAGCTTTCCCCAGCAACCTCCAACGAAACAACTGAGTGGACAGGAAGGATCTAGGGTCATAGCTTTGGCCCTGGACTAAGGTCAGTCTTACACCTAACCACTGGGGATCTCAAGGCGTGAACAGCTGCTACTGTTGCCTGGTGTAAGTTGTGCCCCAGATCTTAGTTCACCAAACACACGAGAGATGGTGGTATTCAGTGGCCAGAAACCAGCGCGTCTTAGGTGTGAGCCAGAGTGTTCGACTTCGGCTTTTTCTCAAATCCAGTTTCTAAGTAAATATAGTCGTGAAATTGCTGATATCTGTGTCCGCAATTTGACAAGGAGGTATGGAAAGCTACAGAAACAGCACCCTGTGTTTTTGCTGTTACCAACCCTGCTGAGATGCACACCTGGGGTACGCCTCCCAACCACGGGGAGTTCCCAGGGTCCCCAGGAAGTGGGGGCTGAGGCTCTGTGCAGGGGTGTTCCCAACTGTGTGGTTATTGCTAACTAGTCCCTAAAATGCTCAAACCCTCTAGAAGTGCTCCGTTGGGAGTTCCATGAGTTTATTCTTGACAGTATGATAAGTGCGACTGAGTCCAGCTGTGGTCTCGTTTCATGTTTTCCTGGTTGTGAATTGTTTTCATAGGCCCTCAGAGCTGTACATCCAGATACGTTCTTTTCTTGGTTCCTGGCCGGTCTCTGTCTTTCTGAATCATACAAAATTTTAGAAATTCTTTACACATTCTGGATAATGCTGCTTTTCAGTTTTTTGTGGGGACATTTTTCTTGTTCTGTGTTCCTGGTCAGTTGGTTATTAATGGGTTGCCTGGTGACTGTCCACTGGTTATCATTGGTTATCGATTCATCAGCTACAGTCCTTTTGATACTCCTAATAGAAACCATGCCCTCGGTTTTCCTCTGAGCATGCTTTCTCACATGCACTTTCACAGGTTTTGTTTACATCTTTGTTAAATTAAAAATATTCTCCAATTTCCCTTGAGACTTTCTATCTGGCCAATGTTGTATGCTTTCCAAATGTCCATAGATTTCCCATTATCTCTTATTGATTTCTGGTTTATCCTGTTTGGATCTGAGAATGTACCTCGTACCTTTGTTCTTCTGGCAAGGATATGGCCTGTGCTGGTGAAATTTCCTAGTGTTCTAGAAGAGGGTATGTGCTCTGCTGTGACTAAACAGATTCTCCTAGAAATAGTCAGATCCCGCCAACGAGAGGGTGCAGCTCATCTTCTTCCTCATTCTCTGTCCATTGTTGAGCAAAAAGCCCATAGCCCGACCTCTGACTGCAGCAGGTCCACCGCGCCTTTGTCCCCTGGATCTGCCTCCTGGACCATCAGTCTGATTTGGACCATGTGGAGTCAACATGCTGTCCTTTTCCTTCTCACTCAGGACCCATCCTTCTTGAAATGTCTGCTTGTCCCGAACTGGGCCAGCTGTTCCCTCATTCCTTCCATCCTTGCCTGGAAGAAGTAGCTTTTCACCTTGTGAATTTTCCAAGCAACTTCAGTAAGATCCATAGTCTACACAAGTCAACCCTTGTTGTACAATTAAGGGTGTGCTAGAGGGTTCTTGGGGCTTTGAAACTACTGTTCCAACTTGTTTGTACAACTTTCACCTGGCTGGAAAACTTCCATCTTAGTTGGGTGCAGTGGTTCACACCTGTAATCCCAGCACTCCGGAAGCAGAGGCAAGTGGATTGCTCTGAGTTCCAGGCCAGCCTAGTCTACAAAGCAAGTCCAGGACAGCCAAGGCTACCCAGAGAACCCTGTATTAAAAAAAAAATCCATCTCATGGCTCAGAACATATTCTCTTCCCTTCCTAACACAGATGTGTTTCTGGTGGCATCCTTAGGGGTCTTATTTATTTTTCTACAACCAGATAACCTCCTGACAGGCCATCCATACTTCCTGTGGTTGCTGATAATGGCTGGCCTCAGGAGAATCCATTTTTGTTGTGGTTGCTAGTCTGTACTGTTGGCTTGTTTTATTTTGTCTCATTTTGCTGCTTCCCTGTGGTGCCTTCTTTTAGATTAGTTGAAATACCCTTTACTCTCTGTTTACATTTACCTCCTGGTGTCTTAACTGCATATCTTTGTATGTGTTTTTGTGGCTGCCTGGTTGATTATAATCGACATGTACCAAGTTTCAGTCTATTACAGCCAATCATGCCAGCCCTTCTTCACTCCAAGGCTGACCCTTACTTCATAGTTGTCCCGTCTTCATCTGTCTGTGTGGAAACTTCCTGAATGCTATTGCTTTCAAAAGTCATTGTCTCCATTGGCTTTCTGTCATGATAAATGTACCATCACCAAAAAAGGGGGGGGGTATTTAGCTTATGGATCCCTGACATACTTGATTATCGAGGGAAGTCAGGGCTGGAAATCAAGGCAGAAAATGAAGCAGAGCAGACCATGGAAGGGTGCTGCTTACTGCCTGCTGTGACCTTCCAGAATCTTCTTCAATGCCATTATCCTTTGCATGACTTCCTTGAGTGCCCTTCAGCAAACAGAGCAGCTGCCTCTACAGCAGCGTTCTTATTACTCTGTATGGCGCATCTCTCTCATGCAACTCGATTTGTTTCTCTGTAAGTGTGTGTGTCTGCGGCTGTCTGTGTGTATGTATGCATGTGTATGTATTGGGGAGGGTACTTTTTGAGAGGTATCTGTGTGTATGTGCATGAAGTATGTATGTATGCATGCATATTGTGTATATATGTATATATGTGTATATATATTGTGTGTATATATGTGTGTGTGTGTGTGTGTGTGCATCCTGGTACGGTTGTGCTTTTAGAGACTGCACCAAATGCATTAATTACTTTGCATTTAAAGCACACACCAGCACTCAATAAATTGCCAGCTCAATTTAGTTGTCATCTAGTGGCAGCCCTGGAAGAATTAAGGCAAATAAATTGATATAGTATTCCATAGCCTTATTAATTTTTTAGGCCCACGTTAAAAACACACCAATAAATGTAGTAAATAGGGCACTAGCACTCTGTGTTCCCAGCTCTGAAGGGTAAAGTCTGAAGGCCACATGGCATGAAGTGCTCCAGAAGACAATATGCAGTGTTTTACTACTGTTCACAACCACATGATTATACAATGCATTTATCTATAATGTATGATGAAGCTTAAGGCACATGATTGTGTGTGTGTGTATAATAAAATTGTGGACTGCATAAGACTGTTTATTCAGAGATTAATTTGTTCATTCACCCATTCACCAACAAGTGTCCACAGCAGCCTTACTGTGCTGGACAGGTCTGGTCTTCCTCCTTGCCAGTGCAGTCCCAGCAGGGGAAAACAGACAGTAAGTAGCACTTAGGTCAAATGGATAACCCATCAGAAGCAGTGTGAACCATGAGGCCCAGGAGGATGGTCAACAGGAGGCCAGGCCCACGGTGGAGGGGTATGTTGGGGCTGCGTGGAGACTATGAGTCACAGGAAGTCTCACCAGAAAAGCTAAGAATCCAGTGGTTTCTGCAGCTGCTACTAGAAGGAGCATCCAGGAGGGAGAGCCAGAGTTGCAGGTACCTGGAAGCTAGAGGGAAGGAATGGAATGCTACTTTCTTACATAGAGTTGGATTCCCACAGTTACAGTGAAGGCCTGGAAAGAGAAAGAGGCGAACTGTGAAAATGCCAGTAATGACTGAGCTGTGTGTTGACTTTCCTCAGAACCATGATTCTAGGGGCATGGAAGGTGGCTCCAGTAAAGTACCTTCTATGCACGTGTGAGTACCTGAATTCCAGCCCTAGAACACATATGGAGTCCAGGCATGGTGGAACCCAGATATGGTGGAACCCAGGCTTGGTGGAAGCCAGGCTTGGTGGTACATGATTGCCATTCCAGTGCTGGACACAAAGATGTGTGGATGCCTGAGGCTCACTGCTGAGCTAGCCTAGCATAATCAAGGAGATCCAAGTATCAATGAGAGTCCCTATTTCAAAACGCAAAGTGTGTGTCTTCTGGGAAATGATACCTCAGGTTGATTTCTGGCCCTCAGAGACTTACATACATGTACAAGTATACAGACAACCACATGTGCACTCACACATGCATATATGAACACACTCACACTTAAAACCATTATTACATGTTTGAGGGCTTACGGAATGTACAAAGGGGTTAGTGATGCATAGATAATAGATAGATAGATAGATAGATAGATAGATAGATAGATAGATAGATAGATAGATAGATAGATAGAATACTCGTTTGGGAATGATGGGAGGTGTGGCCTTATTGAAGGAGATGTGATGTTCATGGCAGGCACAGAGGTTTCAAAAGCTTAGGCCATCCCCAGTTAGCTCTCTCTGCCTCCTGACTATTTCTCAAGTTGTGATCTCTCAGCTACAACTCCAGGCTGTTACTGCATGCTGGATACAATGCTCCCTGCTGTGATAGTGATGGACCAGTCCTCTGAAACTGTAAGCCCAACTAAACTCTTTCTTTTATGTTACCTTGGTCATGATGTCTTATCACAGCGATAGAAAAGTAGCTAGGATAGATGGGTAGGTAGATAGACAGACAGACAGACAGACAGACAGACAGACAGACAGATTCCTGACCAAAATGCCCAGGATAAGAGGTTCTTCTCAAAAAGCTTTTTCTTCATAGTTCTTCACAGAGCTGCCTAAAATATGCAGATCTCCATCATACAGAAATGCAAACAGTTCCCACGGCTGAAAGCATCTATCCATGACCTCAGCAGACCTGGAAGCCTGTTTCTTCTCTGACTGCTCTGATTACATTGCTAGTTGAAGCTGTCACTTTGTGTTTCTGACCCTGCCAGAAACAGGTTAGAAATAGAAGAGCTGCGATCATGGAGCATCGTGAAGTCAATGACATAAAAAGCCCAGAGCTGAAATCCACGTGGATTTAAATTAATTTTACACACCAATAGGTGATTTGTATTACCTATTTTTGGAAAGAAGTCTTGATTTAAAACCTTGGCTCTCATATTTTGCCTACTTTGGCAAAACCTCATCCCTTTCCTTCCTAATCCACCCGACATGTGTTCCTCTCCTGGAGCTGTTTTATCCACAGGCTGCTTTGCACCTACTCTGTGTTCAGACCCAAGAGCCTCTGGGACAGATACTACATCCTCCCCCCTGCATCCCTCTCTTCTTACACACCCACCTAGACATCATTTCCCAGCTGCCCTTGTGTTTAGATGCAGTCCCTTGTGTTTAGATGCAGTCATATGACTGAGGCCTGTCAGTAGAACAGGAATTCTGGAAATGGATGCCGCTTCTGTGATGTTTCTACCCAGTAGTGAGGACAGAATCTGCACAGAGCAAGAAGAGCACAGACACTCATGAGAACCCAAAGGCCATCAGGAACGTTCCTCCTCTGTGGTCCACTGTTGGTCTCTGCTTAGCTGCTATAGTAGGGCAGATAAGCCCACTGCATTCCCACTCATCCTTTGGCTTATCAGTTTCCCATTGCTGACAAACACTGTGATTTCAGCCTTAAAAACCGTGGAGGGAGATGCCAGTTAATGGGGTAGGTAGGGGAAGCAGGCCTTGACTCCTGTCTTCTGTGTGCTGAGGACAGTGGACAGGGCCCTGTCGGTCCTGGCTGCCCTCACTTCCAGGCCTACCCCCCTCCCTCCCTCGCCTCCTCATCCATGCTTCTGTCGTTTCTCCAAAGCTGACTCTGAGGTGCGAGTCCACAGTGCACGAGACTCTCATATTTCCAGTTTCATCATCAGGAGATAGGCATGAACAACACATGTGCACCAGTGTTTATTCACTCTGGCTTAAATCCCACAAGCCAGTTTCCGTGTTGCCTTAAGAGCACAGTCTCCTCCATGTTCCAACATTCATTTTGTGAGCAACTTATTGTGTTTTTTTTTAAGATTTATTTTCTTTTTAGTTATGTGTATGTGTGAAGGGAGGTGGCCTTCAGAGCACAGAGGCTTTGGATCTTCTGGAGCTGAAGTTGTAGGTGGTTGTGAACTCCCTACAATTGCTGGGAACCAAACTGGGCCCTCTGCAAAAGCTGTAGGCACGCTTCACCTCAAGGCATCTTTCTACCCATAGCATGTTATTGTTGAATGTTAAATTACCCTGAGATCTCTCTATGTGCTTCCTCCACACACCCCAACTTGTCGAATTCGCTTTTGCATGAGGCATCTGGAGGGAGACAGGTCATGTTGGGTGCTTCTGATTAAGTGTACAGAATAAACCCCAGATTCTTCCATTTTCACAAGGGTTTAGATATATTTGTTAACTGATTGATGGAAAGGGAAACCTCTTAGAAGACAATGCCACCAGAAGATAAGGGGACCAGTGAAGGTTGACTAAACCCTGTGTATATGAACTTGCATTCTCACGTTGTACTTATAGCCAAGTGACTTTAGTGTCTAGGAAAGGTGCTAATGATAGGTAACCAGCTTCTTTTTCATGTTTGTGAGTGGGTACTAGAATAATGATGTAGATCTAAAGTGTGGAGACTGTTGCAGGGATTAGAAACGAAATCTTAGGGATGTCCCGCATACATGTGCCTGAACTGAAATATACAGTCTGTGAGAAAAGATGAGGATGGATGAGAGAGGAATCCGCACATCCCAAATCTGTAGCTCCTCTTGATAGGCTCCCGTTCAGTGTTTCAGGCAGGGAAGGAAGGCAGTGCTGCTAAAGACTATGAGCAAGCCACTAATAGAACTTGGGATCTGAGGGGTGATGTGGATTAACTGTCCTTAATCAGCCTTCCTTTGACTTGTAACAACGCTGGTATCACTGAAGAAAATATGTAAAAGAGGATTTTAATGTACCTTTACTTTTCTGTGTTTCCAGTCTAACAGGTTTAAACTTTTCCATTAGCTCCCTAGGTCTGAGTCATTTAACAATCACAGGCCATTGCTATAAATATTCACTAGGTCTGTGTCATCAATCATAAGTGTTTGCTTTGTCACCTTCTCTTACTTTGGGTGAGTGAGGTGTATGTGAATGTGGGTATGCATGTTCCCATATGTGGGTGAACATGGATGTGTAGACATGTGGACATGTGAAGATTCACACTAATAAGTGTCCTCAATTGCTCCCCATCTTACATATTGAGTCAGAGACTCTCTCTTGAACCTGGAGCTTACCAGTTGGCTAGTCTAGTGAGCCAGTGTGCCTCAGGGACCCTTGGTCTCTGTCTCCCGATGGCTGAGGATACAGGATGCCTCCACAGCTGCCTACCTTTTCAGTCGTTCCTGAGGACTAGAACTCAGAGCCTCATTGTGGGATAAGCAGGGTTGCCAGTGGACTCTCCTTGAGTCCTCGGTTTCATCGCTTTCCATTGACATAAAGAGAAAATACAGGATTTTTTTTTTGAACCTCTAACTTGATAGCAGGAAATCAGTAACAAACCCAAATAAATTAAATCGCAGCAAGCGTTTTTGTATAATGTTAATAATTATCAGTAAGAACAGTCCTTGGTTTTTCAGGAAATCCCAGCACCCAGATGTGGAAAGATGAACCTCCCCCTAAGGTCTAGATACAGTCACATATGGTGTCAGTAACACTTTAATGTGCCTTTTGGGAAACTTCTTCTTCCCTATGTTTAAACCTGAGGTCATAAAGGAGCAAAATCCCAAGAGCAAATGTCCCTGGACTGGGGCACAAGCAATTTTTCCTGGATTAGGACAAACCAACTTTGTTCAGTCCACACCACAGACACCCTTTCCACTTTAAGATACATTTGTTGTTTTTGTTTAGTTGGTTTGGTTTTTAAGAAACAGAGACATACATACCCCAATAACCTTAGACTTTCCAATGGAGTATGGTGGCTCACCCTTGTACCCTCAGCTACTTGGAAAACTGGGGCAAGAAGACTGTGTGTTTGAGACCAGTCTCAAGCGAGCCAGACGGCAAGACCAACAAGCAACAACAACAAAACAAGGCCTTTGCTTAGAGTCACGAGTTTTAAGCCTCATCTTTAAGATTCACTTAAGTGTGCCTTGATTTTTGTGGTCTGATTTTCAAATTTCATTTTCTGACTTTCTTTATTCCAATGTCTTGTTAGCATATGAAACACTAATATTCAGTGCTCTGGCAGCTAGGGCACTGCCTTCTTTTAATTTCCATAAATGTCAGCACATGCCTCTTTTCACCTTTGGATAAATAAGTCAATAGAAAAATCAATTCTGAAATAAATGAACAGTAATATGATTTTACATCTGAATTATTTACAAAGATTATTTTTATCCTTGAAATGAGAGAGTTGAGGTAAGATCTCGGCAACCAGTTACTATTCGGAATATTAGTCTGTTTTTGTATTTTTTATTATTTTACAATTTATTCATTATATATTCCAATTGCGGCCCCCTCTCTCAACTCCTCCCAGTCCCACCCTCACTCCCTCTTCCTCCCATCCCCTTTTCCTAGTCTACTGAAAGAGGGAGTTCTCCTCCTCTGCCATCTGACCATAGCTTATCAAATCTCTTCAGGACTGCCTGGATCCACTTATGTGTGGCCTGGCAAGGCCATATCACTAGGAGGAAGTAATCAAAGAGCAAGCATCCGAGTTCATTTCAGAGACAGGCCTTGTTCCCCTTAGTAGGGAACCCACATGGAGACTTAGTTGCTTATGCGCTACCTCTGAGCAGGGTTTAGGTCCTCTCCGTGCATGGTCCTTGATTGGTACATCAGTCTCTCCAGGGCCCCGGGCCCAGAAATTTTAGTCTTGTTGGTCTCCTTGTAGAGCTCCTGTACCCTCCGTGTCCTTCTATTCCCCTTCTTCCATAAGTCTCCCAACTCTGCCCAAAGTTTGGTTGTGAGTCTCAGCATCTGCTTCAATCCCGTGTTGGGTGGAGCCTTTCAGAGGACCCTCTATAGTAGACTCCCATCCTAGTGTCTATCCTCTTTGCCATTCTGGATGATAATTAAGCATCCTCCCTAGGGTCCTCCTTGTTGTTTAGCTTCTTTAGGTCTGTAGATTTTAATATGGTTATCCTATATTATATGGCTAATATAAGCTAATATACGCTTATAAGTGAGTATATACCATTTGTGTCTACAAAATTAACTCAAAAATACCAGTAGCCCTCCCATATACAAAAGACAAATGGGCTGAGAAAGAAAGTAGGGGGAAAAAAAAACCACCCTTCATAACAGTCACAAAGGCATAAAATATCTTGGTGTGACTCTAACCAAGCAAGTGAAAGACTTGTATGAAAAAAACAAACAAACAAACAAACAAAAAACCTTCAGATCTCTGAAGAAAGAAATTTAAGAGATATCAGAAGACAGAAGATCTCCCATGGTTGGGTAGGATTAACATAGTAAAAGTGGCTATCCTACCAAAAGAAATCTACAGATTCAATACAATTCCCATCAAATTATCAATACAATTCTTTACAGACCGTGAAAGAAAAATTCTCAACTTCATATGGGAAAATAATAATAAAACAAAACAGAATAGATAAAACAATTCTGTACAACAACAGATCGTCTGGAGGTATCTCCATCCCTGATCTCAAGCTGTACTACAGAGCAACAGTAATAAAATAAAAAAAAAAACTACATGGTACTAGCATAGAAACAGACTGGTGGATCAATGGAATGGAATCAAAGAAATAAACCCACATACCTATGGACATCTGATTTTTGACAAAGATGCCAAAACCACACAATGGAAAAAAGATAGCATCTTCAACAAATGAATAATTAGTCTTGTCCAAAGGAATGCATTCCATAAAAAGTCTGGTAGAGTTGAGCAATCTAATCAGTTAACTTCACAGAACTCTGTTAATAACACAGCAGGAAGCTGTTGAAAATGAACAAGTAAGGACAGCAGTGTTAAGCCTTCGGAGACAGACAGATCCTGTGTATTTCCTTATAGGCTCAGAGTTTCAGTTTCTCTACATCCTGATGCAACCTAAGTCTTACCTATGAGAAAAAGCATGGGCTGAAGAGGGGGTTCAGAGGTTAAGTGTATTGTTGCTCTAACAGAGGACCTGATTTCATTTCTCAGTACCTACCAGTTAGATCCCAGCCATCTACAACTCCAGTTCCAGGGGCTCTGATGTCCTCTTCTGGCTTCCTTGGGCTCCCGCATTAACATAGCACACATAAAAGTACACAAACACACATACGAATAAATGTAATTAACTATTTAAAGGGGAAACAGCACAGGTGAGCCTCTTCTTCATATCACTGTAGCAAAGTCTGTATTTTTAACAGATATTTCTTAAGAGACTACATAATCTGAGCAGGGAAGCAGAAGTTATCAACCTTGTACATGAAGTCACCCAGACTCTCTGGCACATAGAGAAACCGTGGCTTTTACCCCAGCTGTGTGTTCCAGGCTACACAGTTCTTTTCTAAAGATCACTGGTTCTTTCGAGGGATCTTCCTGTTATAAGCCTTATGAGAAAAGGATTATCTTTGAGGAAAAGTGGTCTTCCATGCTGGAAAGTGGCTTTGCACCTTGACTGTCACCATACACGCATGCATCAGGTGCTTGTAGAAACAGATGTCTCTGGCTGTGCATGGCTTCATGTCCTCCTTACCGGAACTCTCCTGAGGAGCTGAGCACAGTATTAAGTGTTATTGTAGGTGAGCCCGGGTCGAGTCAGGAGGCACAACATCACAGGAGGATGCTGGAAACAAATGCTGTCTGCCCATGGCTCTGGTCATGCTGCCTCAGCTGGGGTTTTTGAAATGGGCCTTTTGGATCTGGTTTCCCTGGCCTTCTATGCACTGTGAGGAGTGACCCTCTCACAACTAAATTAGAAGAGCTGTCAAAGTCCTCAGAGCTCGGTAACGTTCAGTCTGAAAAATCACAGGATGGTTTTCAAGTATCTTATTAGATTACCACCAAATCATTTAGTTGGGGAAGGCATCAGACCGAGAACCCTGCGTGCTGAACAGATGAACATTCCTCCTACTTGCATGAGAGAGATAGCCCATTCTAAGTGAAAAACATTCTCCTTGACCCTTAACATCTTACAATTATTTCTATGCAAGTGTTAACTGCATGTATTCACAGTGCTACATAAAATGTCTTTATCCTTTTGACTTATAGTGCAGCGGTGAGCTAAAAAATAAATTACAAATTGAGTGAAATACAAGGCTACAGTAAAATTCAGATCCATGATACTCAATTAGGTAAAGACTGTGTTTAGAAC
>CM053764.1:114281312-114314335 GCA_028658305.1 Pachyuromys duprasi | reverse complement strand
TCTTTCTTTCTTTCTTTCTTTCTTTCTTTCTTTCTTTCTTTCTTTCTTTCTTTCTTTCTTTCTTTCTTTTGTTTGTGACAAGGTTTCTCTGTGTAGCTCTGGCTCTCCTGGAACTAGCTCTGTAGGCCAGGCTGGCCTCAAACTCACAGATCTGCCTTCCTCTTGCATCCTGGGTGCTGGGGTTAAAGGTGTGTGCTGCCACCACCAACTAATAAAGTTGAAAAGTGACAAAAATATTCAAGAATGTGTTCAAATGATGCAAGGCATGATTGTATTTCTTTAAAAAGATATCACAAGCATACAGATGCAAACCATTTTAACATGAGGACTTCTAAGCATATAACCACTATTTCAGAACCACTGTGCTTAAGAGATGTTCAAGGGGGCTGGAGAGAAAGTTCGGCTCAGCTTGTAAGAACCCTTGCTGTTCTTTCAAAGGACCCAGGTTCAGTTCCAGCATCTACTGGATAGCTCACAATTGACTCTAACTCCAGTTCCATAGGATTCTGACCTAAGTAGGCACAGGCATGCAGGTAGTATGTAGACATACGTGTAGACAAAACACTTATACACATTAAAAAATGAAATACTTTTTGTTTGAAAGTTGCTTAAATTGCTCATAAAATAAACTTATGGTATTTTTATCTGACTCTTAAAATATAAAGCATCAGAACAGTTCTCACCTTTTTGGTTCTCTGCCTGTACTGCTTTCCTGGGTTTTAAATCACACTTGAGACTGTCATGACCAACTGCACCTAAATCATACTCAGGCCATGGCTCCAGCAGAGCTCAGTACCTGGAGACCCAGGGCTATTCCCTCAGAGAAGCCCTTTCATTGCATGTTATTTGATTTGAGAATCAGGATTCCTTCAGCAAGTCCACAGAACTTTATCAAGTCAAGGACCTAGCCCTGCCAAGACTCCACAGCTACATTCATGCTCCATCCTCCCAAGACGACTGCATACATCACTCAGCTGCCCTTCACCTGGTTCTCACTGGCTGAATGATTGTGAGCGACTCTGTGAAGGAGCTCTATGTCTAGTGCCGGTCCCAGTCTCTGCAGGGCAGTCTTCCAGGCCATGTTGCCACTCAAGCCATGTCCAGATCCACCATGTCTTCAGGATCCCCGTGCAGAGTGAGGGCCAGGGTCACTACTGTGACATGTGTACAGGGAATTACAAAGTCTGTGTCATCTCTGTTGTCCAGCTGCTCAGTTGGCCATGTCCCTTTCAAAACCCAGACCCTCTGCAAACCTTCTTCCAAGGCAACCTTTCCGAAGTTAAAAACTGAGTTACAGGAACACAAATCTCTCCTGCTTAGCTGCTCTGTCTATGTCGTGTTTTGTGAAACCCACATCCATGGCATCCATGGCATCTCCTTAAATCATGTGTTGTGTTGTAGACCACAGCGCTGGTCTCCAGCCCCCAAAGGTTTAAATAATAGGGGTGACTTTCATGACTTGGTATAACAGTTGACTCCTTCCTGTAAATGCCAATGACGGTTCTGCACAATTGCCCAGAGGGGGAGAGGAAGATGGACTTCTGTCTTATAAAGGGCGAATTCTGCCTGGTGTTAGCCAGCTGACCAGAGCTGAGGTACCACAATACCCCTGACCTTCTGTAAATCCTTCTTTCTCCAAAAGGAAATTATTCCCTTTGGGAAGAAAAATGATAAATTTGTAACCAAAATAAGTTTCTCCTTGTAATGATAACACTCAGTTTTTGTTTTTGTTTTTGTTTTGGGCAATATCAAATGACAGTAAAAGAATCACTGTGTATTTATTGTTACCAATAGAACATAAGATCACAAAGGTGGATGGATGGACATCGGTGCCAGCATTTCTGTGATGCTAGGTGGTACTCAAAATGCTTCTTGGCTACACTCTTCTGGACCACACTGAATAACATAATGGCACTGGCTTGTTATTCAGAGATACCAAAGCCCTTTTATCATGAGACCATGACTCTTGGGTTTTGCAATCTAATAAGTTTAATAGATCTAAATGAAGCAGATTAAATGTTATTAGCCCCATAGTGTTTTCCTTTTGGGACAAGTCTCTGAAAAATCACAATCTTAAGTCCCTCTGCGTCAAAGGTGATGCGGAATGTCTAGCTCCCATTTAGACACACCTGAGAACATACTGAGGTTTCAATGAAGAACAAGAATGCTGGCATTTGGGCATCGCTTTATGCAGTTCTGCCAGCTCTCCTTTTAGGCCAAATACATTTCCCTCAGTCACCACTGACCTCTAAAATAGAATCTAACGAATGTTTTGTGGTATTCTCCAAAGAAAGGGTTTACTCTGAGCTCAAGCCGATTATCGAAATCATCAGTCAGATTTCCACTTACTGGGGGACCACAGAAAGCTATTTGCTGTTGATTCCGTTCCTCTGAACCCCCCTCAGTATGCGAGCCATCAGCGCCCTCATTACGAAAGGGCTGGCTGATGGTTTGTGTGCGTAAGCTTTAGAATGCACTAAGGAATTTGAGTGTTTTTAGTGAATACAGCAAAACTCTTAGAAGAGAGAAAACATTTTTTTTCCAAAAAAAAAAAAAAAAAAAAAAAAACAAAGACTGGGGAGATTGTTCAGTTGGCTTACTGTGCTTACTGTGCAAACATAAATAACTGGTTCAAGCATGAGAACCCACACAACAAAAAACCGGTTCAAGTGGCAGCTGCTGTAATGCCAGCACCGGGAGGCAGATCTGAGTGAATCTGTGGGGTCGCCGCTGGGGTCGCCCCGCCTCCTTCGTGAGCTCCAGAGCATCAAAAAACAAAGCAGTACCTTAAGACCCAGGTGTGCCTCTCCTGGGCACACACCCAAAAGGTATTCTACTGCACGACAAGGATACCTGCTCAACTATTTTCATAGCAATTATATTCACAACAGCCAGAAGCTGGAAACAACTTAGATGTCCCTCAGCCAAACAGTGGATAAAGAAACTGTGGCATATTTACACAATGGAATAGCACTCAGCTATTTTTTAAAAATCATGAAATTTGCAGGCAAATGGATGGAACTAGAAAAGATCATCCTGAATGATGTAACCCAGACTCAGAAAGACACACATAGTTATGTACTCACTTATATGTGGATTTTAGCCATATAGCACAGTATAAGCAGACTACAAGGCATAGACCCAAAGAAGATAAGTAACATAGGAGATCCAAGGGAGGATGCATAAATATCACTCAGAAGAGGAGATGGAATAGACAGAGGTAGTGGCTGAAGAGAGGGAACAAGGTAGGAGGGGGGTATAGGGAGTTGAGAGGATGGAGATCAGAACTGAGGAGAGGGAGGACTAGAGGACAGAAGGCCTGTAGAGAAAAGAGAAACTGAGGCTGGGGTATCTCTGTGACAAGCTGGAGACCTAGGTCAGGATAGGCTCCTGGGAGGATATGAGGGGGATTCAAGCAGAGACCCCTGGTAGCAGAGGCCATAGGGACTGAAGAGGACACCGTCTAACTAAACTAGTCTCCTAGCAGAGGAACAAGAACACCAACCCACCCACAAAGACTTCTAGCCAAAATTTACCCTGCCTATGAGATGTGCAAAGATAAAGATTGAGCAGAGATTGAGGGAATGCCCAACTGATACCTGGCCCAACCTTAGACCCAGCCTATCAGAGAGTGCCATCCTCTGACACTATGAATGATGCTCTGCCAAACTTGCAGACAGGAGCCTGACAGAGTTGTCCTCTGAGAGTCACTACCCATCAGAGCCTCAAAACAGATGCTGAGACTCACAGCCAAACGTTGGGCGATGCATAAAGAGTCTTGTGGAAAAGTGGGAGGAAAGAGAAAAGGACCTGGAGATGACAGGAGTCCCACAAGAAGACCAACAGAGCCAACTAACCAGGGCCCAGAGGGGCTCGCTGAGACTGAAGCACCAACCAAGGACTATGCATGGACTGAACCTAGGCCTCTACAAAGATGTAGCAGATGGGCAGCTCAGGCCTCGAGTGGGTCCTCCAGCAAGGGAAGTGGAGCCTGTCTCTCACCTGGACTCACTTGACGCCTTTTTGATCACTTCCCCCTGGCAGGACTGCCTTGACAGGCCACAGGGGAAGAGAACAAGCTCAGTCCTGATACAACTCTATGAACTGGGGTGGGTGGGAAAGGGAGCCCCCCTTTACTGAGGAAAAGGGGGGAGGAGGGAAGCAGGAACGTGGGTGGAACCAGAAGCGGAGGAGAGATGGGTCTACATCAAGGATTTAAAGTGAATTTTTAAAAAGAAAAAAGTTTTCAAAATGAGAAAGAAAGAAAAACAAAGGCAATGGTATCTAAGAAACAATGTCCAAAGTTGACCTCTGGCCTTCACACACACGCATGAACACCATGTGCTTATACGTGTGCGCACGCACACACTCATATATTTGTATACACACACACCCAGGGACTCACAGAAGACACAGTGACTCGGGAGAATTGAGACATTTTCTGTCAAATTCCCTGCCAACATGCCTCACTGGGAGGGGGCAGCTGCTTGGAGCCACCTTGTAGGCGTGCGCCTCTGTGCTCCAGTGTGGGATGCCGACTTCAAAGCTGCCCTCTCTGGAGGTTTAATGGAGGGTCACATCTGGCATCCTTTTAGTTGTCTTGCAGAATGCTGAAAAGGGTCCACGCTATAGTGGAAATATAGCTGGGTGTCTGTGCCTGGTGCAGTGAGAGAGGGGCACAGCCCTGGGGAGCCCGGTGCCATCTGCCGAGTGGGTTCTTTTGTCTGGGCTTTGAATTTGGGTCTTTGTGAGGAGCGGGTCTGTTACAACCTTGTCCCACCTGGCTCTCTTAGACTCAATGTTCGTTACTTGCCTTCTCTTGCTTTAATTCCTAGCCTCAGCCTCATTTCTGTTCCCTCAGTGGTTTGACTAGCAGGTGAGAGGTTCATGCTTGCCTCGGTACATTCTAGCATAGTTTCTCACTTCTACAGCTCGCCTGATGTTTCCAGAACTAAGGCTTTAGCCTTTCCTTAATCCCTCCAGCTTGTACAGTTACTGTTGGCAGCCTTGCGTGTTTTCTGTGACTTACAGTCTAGGGGGTATTCCAAGCTCCTGACTGATGTTTACCTGTAGGCTTGCTAATTACAGAGTTCCTGTGCCTTAGCTTTGGCTTTTTCCCCTTCTGAGATCACTTTCTCCTATATAAAGAAAAAACACCCTTTTGTGCTTCTATTGATGCAAGCTATCTGAGGACACTTCGTTTGTTTGTACAACATCTTTATTTCACTGAGTCTTGAAAGCTGGCTCTGTGAGACAGAGCGTAGGGTTGACTGGCAATACTTCTGTGTTTCCTTGTTCTTCGGTTTTTAATATTTTGGTTAAGAAGTCAGTGCCTGCTCTCATTATAGTTCCTTTGATTATAAGCACACTATTCCCTAATGCTTTTTGATTTTTATGTATTTGAACTTTTCATATGTGTATACAGTGTATCTTGCTCACATCCACCCCTCACTCCCACCCTCCAACTCCTGAGAACCCAGGCTCTCCCTGTAACCACACGCCCTTCTTTTACATGATTTGTGTTATTTGTTTGCATTGACCCATTCAGTCCAGTTAGTGCTACCAGTGAGTGCATGAGCTTGCGGTCATCCACTGGGGCTGGAAACTACCAGTAGCCACACTCCCCAAAAGAGTGACTCTCCCTCCCGCACACATATGTTGAATGAGATCGTGTACAGAGCACAGGAGGACGGCTTCAGTGGGATCCCACATTACTGGAAGGCAGCAGAGGGGTAAAATGCACTCAGCACGAATCTGGATGGGAGACCCTAACTCTAGCTTAGATGAGTATCTGGATAGCAGTTGGGTGACAGGCTGAACACGAGTCATAGCTGAGAACTCAGGCTCTGACACCACCTTGTCTCTGTGACAATGGGCAAACTTACTTTGCTGTGCTTCATCCATAAAACAACAGCACCAACTTTTGAGGACTCCTAGAGCGAGCCCGATTCACAGAAAGCTGCCTGCACCCACTACGCTCCATAGCCTTGATTAGCTGAGTAAATTCTATGTACTCTGCGCTATGGTTCATTCCACAGTTCGAAGAAGCAATCTGCAGGCTTATCTTATGTTCAGGCTATCCTACAGGCTAGTGAAAGAAGCCTGTCCTGCTTTGGAGATGTTTTCTGTGCACGCCTTGAGATTGCAGTGGGGATGCAGCCATCAACCAGCAGCCCAGAGAGGTGCATTCTGGGATGCTGCTGCCACTCCGAGGGCTGATCCTTGCATTCAGGAAAGTCCCTATGCTAAGATGGACCTCTGAGCAGCGCCTAGAGATTCTGAACACAGACCTGACCTCCATGACTTCAGGGTTGTAAGCCTTTTTGATTCTACCCTTTGAAAGCACCTTGCACGGGTACATAGCCCGGTCGATGTGGGTTGAGACTTGAACCAGGCCCACTAACAAGGATTGCCTTTCTAGGCATCGTTCTATGTGGCAGAGCCGCATTGCAGGTTCTGCTGGGCTCTGCTCTCTCTGGTTTCATCAGAAGCTGTGATAGAATGGATGAGGCATTGCAGCATTTGGGGCTCAGGAGATCCGATGAACCATCTTCTAGATTTTTCCCATTTGTGCCCCACCACTCTGTTTCTGGCCTCTACAATCTCATTTTTTTTTTAAGGAGATTTTTTTAAATGTTAGAACAGCCAGAAAATGGTGCCTATAATGGTCTGCATAATAAATTTCTGGCAGCTGGCAGAAAAAAATAAGGTGTCCCTAGCAAGGTGACCCCATTGTACCCAGGCTGAAGCCAGGGCAGCTAAGGGTCAGTTTTTAGAAACCATTGTAAACCAAGGGGAAGCAGCTAATATAATTGCGTGTCAGGTACTGTCCAGCTAAAGCTGAGGCTGTGCCTGTGTTGGAAGACTCACCGTCTGAGAGACTGCCCTCTACCCAGACAAATGTCTGCTTCGTGGTCCTCATGTGGATAGTGTGGCTAGATAGCACAGCAGGTGGCAAGTGGCGACACAGCTAGCCTCCTCCGGGAAGCAGCATGTTAGTGCCTGTCTCCCATTACAACAGTGCTCGGGAACTGCTTTGATATCAGGATGCCCAGTTCTAGCGACTGCTCCGTGTGTGTGTGTGTGTGTGTGTGTGTGTGTGTGTGTGCGCGCATGCGGAGGGGGTCTATCCTTGAGCTGGGATATGTGGCTGGGATGGGCCTGTTGCCCTGAGAGACCTGTGTACCTGCCGCATGTGTGTGCTAATAATGAGGGGTTTCAGCATTGGGAAGTCTTTTTTTTTCTAGAAGCAAATCCATTCAGAGAGGAGTTAAATGAGCAGAAAATATGAGCTGGCAGAGTAATGTTTGTAACTCAGGGAAGGCAAGGAGTATTGATGCTACTTTCTTCTGTAACATTGTGATACATGGTGCATGCTAACTACTCTGTGTACCTCTTGTGTCACTGTCTGCAGAAGGCCGTCTCTGACTCCATGGACCCATGCTATTTCTAGTGGTCTTGCCTCTGGATGTTTGGGAGGCCGTTGACTCTGACCCCAGCCCTGCCCCTCATGCCCTGGCATTGCTGTCATACGAATGCTGCTCAGCTCAGTCACCACATCTAGGGCTACCTTGCTTCTTCTCTTCCACTGCAGGTTATCCATCAGCTGAGGCTCTCCGAGAACGAAAGTGTAGCTCTGCAGGAGCTGCTGGACTGGAGGAGGAAACTCTGTGAGGCCAGAGAAGGCTGGCAGGAAGCCCTGCAGCACCCGGAGCCCCGTGCACCTCCACCACCACCCTGCAAGAAGCCCACACTTCTAAAGAAGCCCGAGGGGGCGCCCTGCACCGGGCTGCCTTCCCAGCTCTGGGACAGCGGTATCTGACACAGCCTGGACTGCAGGCATGTGGCTGGGCTGTCTACTGACTGCAGGCTACCGCTGCAGGAGGCTGCCTTCTGATGCCTGAGGTCTCCTCTCCAGGCATCTCTACAAAAGCACAGGACACTACTGAGGACTACCGGAGACCTCCCACGTGTGTGCATCTGTGTGTGCTCATTGGTTCCCTCTCCGTTTCTTGGTAACGCGCTGAATTGTAGGGTCACAGCACTCCCAGATAGCCAGAGAGGCAGGAGGCACACGTGTGGGGTCCCAGGGCAGAGCAGTGGGGAGAGGTCCTCCAGGCAGCTGTGTCTGTTACACCCCACCTCGGCCACTACCCTGCCAGTGGCTCTCATTCGGTGCAGCATATAGGACGTGTGTTTCATCTCCCTGTAGGTGTTTGTCTGTCATTAGAATACAAACCTGATGATCGTTTTACATGTTTATTCTCGTGTTTTATAACTTTCTGCCACTGATGTGTTCCCTTTCTTCAGAATACAGATTTTAAAAAACATTTTTAGGGATTCTTTTTTTAAGTCCACATACTTACTTTTGACCCAGAGCCCCTCGAGGTCTGAGGCCTGTGTGTTGCCTTGGCTTTAGCCAAGCACTACAGCAAAGTGGATTAAGAACTAGAGTTTCTATGTCGTGTTCCTCCCCCCTTTCCTGTACCCAGCTTTTCCCTTGGGTCCATGTGGCTTCGGCATTCATTGGTTAAGGTTCATCCCCACCCAGCCCCTCTGCTTGGCACTTGGCATAGATGACAGGATGTTTATGGTTCAAAACCTATGGCTTCAAGTTCCTAGCTGGTGACTCAAGAGTTTGGACAGTGCTGAGAAGCAGGCTCAGCCCCACGGAATGGAGCAGGGTGCTACCCTCCCTAGGAACCGTGCATGATTCCCTTGCTGTGTGCCCAACCCGCTGGTGCGCATGTCATGGCCTTGCTTCTCCGCGTCTTTCTGCCCACTGTCGGTGAGCTCGGAGCAATGACTCCACCAGCCACCTGCCGCTGTCCCTGCCACTTGGACCGCTTTATCCATTTCAGCCACTGCAGAGCTCCTGTGCCAATAAAAGGTGCAACCATGTTCTGTCGTCTCAGTCATTTGTGGTCAGTGCTGTCTTCTGGGAATTCTTGTCTCCTGATCAGCTATGTGGAAGCAATGGAGAGCCTTCCACCCAGCCTGCCTTCATATTCTGGTATTTATAGAATTGGTAAGCCTCAAAAGACACCTGCTAGCACAAAGAAGGTGCACTGTGTTTTGTTTTGTTTTGTTTTGTTTTTTAAAGCAATCTATGTGAGAGCTACAGCAAGCAAGGTACAACAAGCAGCCTAGAGCTGACCACCCTGACCTCTGTCGGGCACTCTGGATTCAGCTGGCTCTGCAACAAAGGAGGGTGCTGGGGCGAGGGCTCTGCATTGGTGGCTTTGCATTTGAAAGGTATGTCCAATGAGAAGTCAGTCGTCATGGCTAAGAGTTAGCTCACCTGGAGACCACAGCCTCTCCAAGACATCAGAACAGGCAGAATGAAACACCATGGATCACCCACATCAGCCCCCAAAAGCCAAGAAGGCTTGCTCCCAGCCAGATCCAGCCAGCCCTTGTAACAACTCTTCTATCTCTGAATCCAGCCCATAGGCCATGGGGGGAGGGGGCGGGGGGAGGTAGCTACTCACTGACACAAAACTTCTTTGGTTTCCATCAGTCTCAGTATATTGCAAACTCTTGATAGTCGGGGTTGAATTGGAAACTTGAGTGTTCCCCACACAGTGTAGACCATAAACTGTCAATACCAGTCCTGCGTGCAATGCCTAGGCTGCACTGAGGTGAAATCTGTTACTGAAATGAACTGTTTGTGCTGTTCAGAAAATTACCCTGAGGGGTGGATTAGAAAACGCTGATTCTCAGAGCTCTTGTTTACAAGAGAGGCCAAGTTCTGGGTTCCCTTGGGAGCTAATGTCTGCTGAGGGACAACTGTTGGTTTGCAGATAGCTATCTTCTCATCATACATTCATGGTGGAGAAAAAGGAGAGAGGCGGCAGCAAGGGTAACTGTCTCTGTTCTCACGACCTTGTCATCCCTCAAAGGTCCACTTTCTCCTGCTGTCACACTGAGGTCTCAGCTGCAGTGTGTCAGCTTGGAAAGCACACAGAGGCTCAGCTAGGGGCACTGACAGACACTCATAAGGTCAGTGCTGCCATTCTTACATTAACACTAAAATTACAGTTCAGAATTTTTAATGGAGCTTCTCAAAATACCACTTTTTTATTTCTCTCATTCCAGCATGGCACTGCGGCTTGACTTCCCTACGTTTTCAACTTCTTACATTTAAGTAGAGCTTTAAAAACCTTCAGAGTGACTTTTTTTATTTTGTTATTTTCAAATGTACAAACTGTGTGAGATTATGTTACAGAGTCACTGTGTAGAAACCTTACGTGAAGATGGGTCTGTGAGACACATGTGGTCCAAATCACATTACCTCCTTTTCAGCCAGGTACAGCCTAGGGACCTGTCCAACCCAAGGAGCTCAACTGCTACAGTGCTGTGAGCACGAGCTAGCCGGTCTCCGCAGAGGCCCCCTGTTGACCTTCAGAGGCCAGCAGCCAACCCCTCTTAGAATAACTGCCAGCTCCTCCATTAGTGTGGCGGCCTGTCTGTGCTTGGCTGCCTGCTTCTTGGCTGTGGAGAGCGATGACTTGTGCGTTCACTGCTGCATGGCACAGTGTGATTGAGACTGCAGAGCTTACAGCAGGTCACCAGCACCGCCGCCCTAATATCCATAATTACTAGCTGTAATAACTGGGAACAAGTCCGGTTCTTTGTGTGTGCTGGAAGACCTGAGCACAGCTCTGTAATGAGGGTAACGCTGTAAGGACGTACACAGAGGTGGCACTCCAGATAATAAAGCCCCGACCATTATTTCACACAAGTGATATTCAGTTACACATAGTTGCAAGGAAAGATGGCATTTTAATTGCCACCAGACCATAAGGTATGAATTATGATATATTATTAGGCCTACAACCTTATGTTTAGCAATATAATTGGTAAGAATTATGATGCTATACTCACACAGTACCTACTCTATTGCTTTTTAAAAATATTTATGAGGGACCTCTAAAAACTACTATCAAAATGTTTATATTGGGTTAAGATGACTTAAAACATATTTTCCAGAGTGGAAAAAAATCCCTCGTTATTATTCTTAAGGAGTGGCATCTAATCTAGTAAAATTATGATTACATAAATCTACTCAATAAGTAACAACCAATTAAAATTGGAGATTGGTGAAAGGACTTCCCATAGAAATATTAATTACTTTGTTTGCACAGAAGTAATATATTACAAATTCCCTAGCTTAGAATGGTGGCCAGAGTTCTGCCAAAACTCAGTGGCTGTCGGATTCCAGCTGGGTGATGACTTCAAGCCCCATGTCTATGCTAGCGCAGAGGTTGGGGCCCGGGGAAGTAGAGCAGTAGGTCATGTGCTTGCCACACAAGCAGGAGACTTGTGTAAAAGAAGTTTGGTGCAGCAGTGAATGCTTGTAACTCAAGTACTGATTGTGGAGACAGAGGCAGGAAGATCCCCAGGTCTCACTGGTGGCACAGTGTAACCTACGAGTGAGAGACCATTACAAACAAGAAAAGGTAAAAAGGTGGGCGCCACTAAGGAACAGCACAGAAGGCTGACTTCTGGCCTCCACCCTTGGGCGCACACACACACCCCTAAGAGTTAAATATGATACTCCACGGTGGCCTAGCTTATCCTCCTCCTGCACTCTAAGCTGTAAACCCTGTCCCATCAACTTTCAGTTGTAAGTTTTTGACAAGGAGTTAATGGACTTGATTCCAGTTCCAACTCTCATTGAAAGCATTCTAAAATTGACCAGGGAGGAAAATTAAAACTGTGTTCCAGGTAAATTTTAATGTGAATGTTTCACATCTTTCAGACTGTGCCTGCAGGCACACACAGGGCTGTAGGGTATAGAACGCGACGTTTACAGTGTTCAAAAACCTGGACACATCCTCTCCACCCTCCTTCTTTCCCTTACATCCTATCCATAAGCAATGATGATCATATAAAATCCCACGGTGAACAATGGCTTGCTCTGCAAGGTGTCCCTGTGTGTGACAATGATCACTTTAGAAGGCAGAGCACTGTGGGAGCCAAGATTCAGCCTGTAAAGAATCACTTTTGTAGTTCTGTCACTTTGCCTAAGTTCTCCATACCCCTGCGAGGTTCCATTGTACTGGTTTGCACAAATGCCTCTAAAATCCAGCCTGCGTTGTAAACTTTAAAGATGGCATTTTCAAAGGGTGAGCTTTATGAGAAGCCTATCATACATCTGTCATGTTTTAATTTCCAGGGTTTTTGAAGTGTATTTATACTTAAATGTCACTTGTGTGTACCCCAACATAGGGGAACTGTCATCTGGGTTTTATACAGTGAACAAAGACATGACAACGGTAGGGGTTTCTTACAGGAAATTAATTAAAGATGAATAAGTAATACCTCCATCTTATTGTTGTGGTGGAATGGGGATGCCCCCCATGTCCTCAGTGCCTTTGAGTTAGCCATTGTAGACCCCCTGGCGTGTATGCTGCCTTGCCTTGCTCCAGAGCCCCAGAGACTATGGACTGCTTCAGAGAAGGCAGCCAGGATGCTCACAGTCTCCTGATGCCACCATTCAGTGTGTAATGTTTAAAGAAATGGAAGAGAGTGACATCATTGATATATTCCAAAGAAGGGCCAAAGCTCCACAGGAAAACAAACACCAAGTTCAATTTGAGTTTTTGATCTTTAAGATGTTAACAAAGATGCTCCCATCTTTGTCCATGATGTATAGTCATTACTCGACAAACATGAGGTCCCTTGGTATTCTGAGAAGACACTGAGCCTATTTGGAGGGATGCATTCTACTTCACTGGGACAAGGCGGCTCACGTGTTGCCTGGAGGAGCAGACACACACGATAGGACCCCCTGCAGTTGGTCTTCCGTGACTGTGTTTGGTAAGATTGTCTTGCTGTGACCAGACTAACTTCTGAAGAGTCTTGGTTGGAGAAGGTCTGGGCTCCTTCAGCCTTTACTGCTGGGAGCTGCTGCCACTCTCTTGAGCTGAGCAGCTGTTACGAGGGGAGCATGCCAGTTGATCTTCCACTTGAGTTTGGAAGTTTCCTCTGTGACACCCAAAGCACATGTCTTGCCTCTGCTCCACACCCACACGTCTTTCTGATGTTCCCTCTGCGCTAGAGGCGTGCGTGCTGGGTCTCCTCATCGCACAGGTGCAGTCCCTGCTCTTAGAAGGTCATGCTGCAGTGGGGAGGAGAGATGCTAGGAAGGTCCCACAGTTACCCCTAAAGCAATGCCACCAGGTTTGATGAAGGTAAAAATATAAGGGAATACACAAATCTAAAGGAAAGCCTGATTTTTCTTGAAGAGGTCATAGAACATTTTCTAATATCACATTTGTACTGGCACACAGGGACCATTTGTTAAAGGATGACCAAAAATTGAGGAATGAATGTTTCTTAGCATGCAGAAAGTTCTAAGTTCTCATACGCCTTCCCTACAGCATCTTCCACTGATACTGTGGAAGATGCTGTAGGGAAGGCATATGAGAAATTATGATAGCATAATTTCTATCATCCCCTCAAAACTGAGAAGACTTGTAAAATCTCATCTTCTCTAAACTCCAGAATAGTCCTTGACACACAGAGGGTATCTGTGATCAATAACGACTGAGTAAACTCATGGGTAAGTGGGGGAAAGAGAGAGTAGGGGAGAGAGAGGACAAGGGGAAATTTCACGGTACAGACTCTGGCACTTAGAGCAGCCTGACCATCCAGAATCTCTGAGGATAAGTGGCTTTTTAAATCATGATATAGGACTTTGGGTGAACATGAAAGTATAGGGGGAAAGCTTCTGAAACAGATGTGATAATGACAGTGCCCTGTATGTACAGAGGAGAGCCGTGGAGGCACAGGGGCTGGGAGTTCCTCAGGTGCCTACCTGAGATGAGCTTGTGACCCCAGGCACCTCCCATTTCCTATGACAGAGACAGTAGAGGTAAGTGGTCCCCCATTCTATAGTCTAAATATCTGTGCCCTGGCCTTCAGTTCGTAAGTTGGAAGCTAATACTATATTCAGAGGCAATCTCTTTGGGAGATGGCCAATTGCTAAAGGTCCTAATGTCATGAATGGAGTTAGTAATGTTTTAAAGAGGGAGATCCAATGATCCTTCTGCCATGCACAAGATGCAAGGAGCAAGGCTGCACACATCCATCACAGCACCTTCAGAAGGCAGCGGGGGCCACTTGCAACTTTCATCTTGGATTTCCTGGACTCCAGAACCATGGGCAGCACACTTCTCACGTGTACACATCACCCAGACTATGGTAGTGTTGATACAGCATCCAGAACACACGGAGACAACTGTCAGGAGCCCTCTAGGCTCTTGCTGTGCTGGATCAAGGATCACTCAACCCTCAGCTCCCAATGAAAATGAACCCCAGCTATATCTTTCCCACATTCCATAAGGTGGCAAGACATACAAGTGAGGCTGAGAATTCAGCTGCCCAGAAGTGAAGAGGAAAAGCACAATCAAGTTTCACGAAGTACTGGGGAAAGGCAACCCAATAAATAGCTTAGCACAAGAAGAATCTATGGCCAGGGAAAGAGACTGTCAAGGCTGGTAGGCGAAGAAGTTTATGTTGACTTGGCAGATTATCTCAGTGACAGCTCTCCAACCGGATAGGTAGGAGGTTGCTCAGAGCTAGTCTTCCTCCTGTGTAGGTATCCTCCTGGTAGAATGTCATGTCCCCAAAACAGGCCACTTCTGTATAGCCAAAGGAGTTTCTTCAAGGTCCCACTGAGCTCCTCCACAGCCTGTCATTCATTATCCCGTAGAAACTGCACAGACGGGCACAAGGTGTTTCTTCAGTGAGCCTGCTTGAACATGCTGATGGGCTTCAGAGAGGTGTGTCAAACAGCAGGCTCAGGAATGGGAGGCAGCGGAGGATCATCTGCCCTGGCTAGGTATGAATGCAACGTAGTCTCTGATGTTATCACAGGAGAGGGCTCTGGTGCATCTGTGGGATCCAGTGACAAACACAGACTTTACATTAGTCTCTGGGTTTTTGTTTGTTTGTTTGTTTGTTTGTTTGTTTGTTTTTTGGAAAATAGGGTAGCCACTGAGGGAAAGGCTGGCTGGAGTCCTCAGCAGCTGTCACAGACAAGTACTACATAAAGGAAAACAGTGTAGTCAGGATGTCTTGAAAACCGCAGTGGTAGAGAGACAAGCGTGGACTTCATACCCTCAGTTCACACTATCAGTGGAATGTCAGGGAACATCTACCTCTGTGAGAGTTTGGCTCTTACAGTAAGGCTACTGGGTTCAAAAATCAGCCTCTATCCCCCAAGCCTACAGTGTTCAGGCCAATGGGGATCTTGAGACTGGTGGTAACCAAAGTGAGAGACCCCAAAACTAGAATGATTAAAAAGGAAGAAACTAATTACCCTAAAATCTCAAAGACCGTGGAACCTTCCATCCCCACCTCCTGATACCATGGCCCCAGCTCTTTTTATTTTATTTTTTCTCATGAAGCCAGTTTTTCCTCACCTGAGGCCCAGAGCCCTCTCTAGGGAATGTTCCTCTCAAACACTTTCTTAAACTGGGAAACTGTCAAAAACCTTAATGTCATTAGTATATCTTGGACCAGGCAACCAGAGTCTCCCAAGGCAGGAACCCCTGTCAGTGTCCCCCCAGCCCTGTAGAAAGCTCCCTGGAAGCAGCTGCTGCTGGGGACAGCAGTTGATTCTAGACTATTCTCTGCTAATGCAGAGTTTCTATTTCCACCTTGCCAACAGAGCATCTGCTGGCCATTCTAATCAGCCTTGCCATTTCTCCCCACATCCCTGCCTTTTTAACATAACTGTTGTCTGTAGCATTTATCACTATCTGTCAGATGCTTGTCATACATAATTATTTATTTGGTGCATCTTGTGTGCCTCCGGAGTAGGCTGACTAGAAGCTAAGAAAGGCTGGAGTTGCTGGAATCCTGGACAGGGATACAGAATGTTGCATGCTCCTCTGGTGAGGGGAAGCAGGGAGCCAGGGGAAAGGCAATCAGAGTTAGGGCTAGGCACGTGCAGGAATTCCTGAGCAAAAGAGAGCATCTTGGATAGGCAAAGGTACAAAGGTGGAGACTGAAGAAACGTCCCAGGAAGATGGATCTTGGTAAGAGAACTAAAAGAGACTTTCAGAAGCTGATCACGTAGGGAAATTGCCTAAAAGAGCTAGCATTGGAAGGTGCAAGCAAAGGGCCCTTAGGCTGTGAGTGCCAGATCACCTGGTTTCAATGCTACCCTAAAACCTTTCAAAGGACTCCTGGAAGAAGAGCAATACAGGCAGGTGTAGAACACGAGTTTGACGTAGAGATGAGCCTGCTACATCTTCTTAATGTCTAGTCTACCAAGGAGACCTCATTGAGGGACTCAGCCACCCTCTGCACCAGCCAGTGCCCACAGAAGACCAGTCTCCATAGACCTCGGCTACCACAGAGGGGCTTTCTCCTCTTGCATTCCGGCTATGGGTTGATCATCCCTTCCTGGCTTTTCTCATGATACTGTCTGTTAAAATCCCAGAGTGCTTTGAACTTGCAGTGTCCCAGAAAATTTTGACCTACAACTTCAGTCCTTCAAGAAGCAAAGTGGTGGTGGGTGGTGGCTCATAGGTTCCCTGTGACGCATCTGGGCCTCGGAGGGTGCTGAGATATTCCTCTGAAGACCTGGCACCAGCCCAGTAGGGCAGCCGTGTGGAAAGAAGGGCACTATCCGATGAAATGCAGCATGTTGCCTTAACAGAAACCAGAGACCAAGTCTTTCACAGCCACATGAGCACACGATGCAAAGGGAGCAAAGAAATGCCTTACTCTTTTGCCTCACTGCAAAACCATGTATCGAGCTTAAATCGTGCTGTTATTATGACAACTTTCACTCCAGGGAAAGAGTGGCCCTCCTGACCCCATGACTGAGTGACTTCCAGATCCACAAGACCAATCATGGCGCCCCTGTGAGTAGTTGGGTGCCTGTGTCACCAAGGAAAAAGGCAATGGGCCAGGAGAATGGAGTTTGAAGATCAGAGAATCCTACAGTTAAAACCCACTATACATCTTTTAGACAGCATGAGTTAACAATTTAGCTGAACTTGAGACTGAGAACTCTCCACTAGATAAGAATCCCCTTGGCTGAGGGCAGAAGAGCACAGAGGAGGTAATGGAAAAAGTGAGTTATAAATACCAGTTTGCAAATACCACGTGAGTTCAGAACAAGGACTGAATCTGCAATCCAGATATCTTGCTCGTGTTGCTATAAAAAAAAGTAACCCCCCCTACCTTAAAAACAAACAGACCCAGTTGAGTTGAGGTCCCAGCCAGACTGCTGAGCATATCTGATAGGAGAGAAATGAAGCCGTGCAGCTTTTGGAAGGGCCTTCTGGCTGCACATCCTTGTGAGGATGCAGTCCCTAAGCCCTGCAGCTGAGTGACGCTTAATGACACGCATGGTGTGGTTAAGGTCACTCTGAAGCTGTTTCTGACTGTTTAGGAGTAATGAGAATCCCATTGCTGTGGTTGGGACTAGGTTCTCAACAGAGAAGCGGGGCTACCGATACAGGACGGAGATGGTCAGCAACAGTGCTGGGTTGTTAGAGATGAGAAGCACACACCTTGTTCCCAAGCAGAAGCTCCAGATGCAGCTTTCACCCATTGGCCAGAGAGACCATGAATTGAGCTGAAGGCCCTCGCTGAATGTCAACAGCAAACATCGCTGGTCAGCAAGACTCCTATAACCCATGGGGACTGGTCCTGTAAACATTTGAAGAGCAATCGCAATCCTACAGAAACTGTCACCCACAGCTTACCTTCAGAAAAGATAAAGATTGCAAACCTAATCCAACTAAGGAACACAGGCTGGAGACACAAAATTGATAAGCAGAGTTGTGTGGTAAAAATCAAAGCCTGACTCCAGAATGCCAGGATGTTTCTAGGGATAGATCTTCATTTATGGAAGGGTAAGAGTCAACTTGGATGAAAAGAGGAAAGAGAAAGAAGAATGTAATCCTAGTGTGCTTCCACTCACTTGGGTGTGGGAAGGTTGGGTGGTGGAGCCTGGGGAATCCATTGCTTGGTCATGAGCCTCAGTAGGCTCGGCAGTTACGTCAGCCACTCAGCGTAAAGGTCTGCACCAAGGGGAGAGAGACTGGTGGCATTGGTTTGTAAGTACAACAGTTACCTTCATTTCATATCGTTACAACCTCATTACTTAACTGTCTAGGGTCCCTGAATAGTCAAGGGATATGTGGCGTTTGCCTTTTGAGTGATTTCAGATGATCTTCGTGTAAAGAACTAGAAACATGTGCCTGTCCGTGTTCAGTGTCACCTGGGGAACGATGAGGTTCACAGAACCGTGATAAGCAAAGTGCAGGAGCCTATGTACAGCCACTCATAGTGAACACTGGACTGGAAGGGTGGTGATAGGGAGGGGAAGCTGGGGACCGGAAGAGAAGCGTACGTAGGTGGCTGGAGCACAGCCCTTGAGTCTCATCACTTGTATCGTAATTGGGTAAAGTGAGGCAGAGCAGCCAGATGCTGCTGTCTCAACCAGAAGGCTTAAGAAGAGCAGTGTTCTTCTTAACTGAGAGCACAGACTTGGCCAGAGAAAGAAGGGAGTTCATTCGAGGAAAACGGGAAGTTTTAAGAATACATCCAGATATTTCTAAAACAGAGAAGGAAATACAAGCCTGGGTTCACAGCTCAGCTGGCACCCGTGCTTATTGGGTGGAGAATAAAAATTGACTTGAAGTTGGAAGACACCCCACCCCCAATCTGGATGGGGTCAGCCCTGTCTGAGGAGAATCTGGAACAGAAGAAGGCAATCTAAATGGAACTTAGCAAAGTCATACAGCTTTTCCTGCAGACAAGGTCATGCAAGGGATGCTGAGCAGGAAGCACAGCACCACAAGCAGCCTCTGTAGGAGGCCAGAAGGCCCTGTGGGACCTAAAACTGAGTAAAAGCTATGAAGTGAGCACCTAAGGAATCTAGGAAAGTCATAAGAGCCATGTGTTGGGGGAGGCATGAGCAGATGTCCTACTGTGTGCTTTAAATGCACTCTAAAGTCCACAGAGCAGTAGACAGATAACTGTTCAGGTCAGGGTCTGGTCTGATGGTTTAAGTGTGTGTATGTGTGTGTGTATGTGTGTGCGTGTGTGTGTGTGTCTGTCTGTTTGTCTTGTCTGTCTGTCTGTCTGTCTGTGCTCTCAGAGGCCAGATCTGTCATGTCACCTGGAGATGGAGTCACAGGTAGTTCTGAGCCACCTGATGTGTATGCTGGGAACTGAACACAGGTCGTCTGTTAACTGCTGAGCCAACTCCAAATTTTGATATTTTATCAATAACAATTTCCCCTTCTCGAGATATTGTAAGAAAATAAAAGGCCCCATACTTGTAAGAGTACCTCAGTAACTACAAAAAGGCCGAAGCTCTTTAACATCCCTCGTTCATCAGAATGGGTATGTACTCACCCTGTGGAAAGATTGCAGCTGGCCCAGTTCTCAAAAGCAAGCTGGAGTTCCAGTCATGACACCATGAGAACCTGGGCATCCCAGAAGAGTACATCAATTACCCACCCAGAACCCAGAGGCTAGGTGTCTAAAGCTAAGTAACAACAAAGCAAAATGCAAGATGCGTCCTCCCCTGTCTATGAGATGCTGCTGTGAACACTGAAGGAGGAGATACTGATTGGGGAGGAAATTGTATAAGGGACACTGAGTGACATCTGCAGAAACCTTGCATTTCCACTGTGAGATGCAATAGCACGCATGATGTCCCTTTGAATGACCAAACACACAGAAACATCTAGGAAGGTCCTAGCCTTTGGTGGCAAGGGGCCAGCCTTGCCTCTGTTGAGAACAGTCATTGTCATCTTGCCCCTTTCCAAGTTTATCTCCACCCCAGGAACAGTGAAGTTGCTCTCTTTTAGATCAGATGGGAATCTGAGGCTAGCCTGGGCAAATACGAGCCTTTCAATCTAACGTCTGCAGTTCAGAGGGTTTGGGTTTATTGTTTTGGACAGATGTGGTCAGTGTAGGGGAGCCAACTGAGGATTCCCCAGGAGGGTGACAAAATGTGTTCACTTCAATCAACTGTGGGTCACCACTAATATGTTTCTAGGAGACTTTTTTTTTAACTTCTCATTCCCTACTAAGTTCGTCCACAAGCAGTAGTTAAAAAGCACACAGGATGGAAAAGCCTCAAAAGGAGAAATGAAGCCAGCTCACATACTTTCCATGCCATGGTCCCCACAGCCTGACATTCATGCCATCGACGAGGAAACAGTATAATGTACAGTCCTGTCACCATGGCTATTAATAACTTGGGTGGCTTCCAGAACCACACGGGGATGGAAATATTCCATCTCCAGCAACTGCATCACGCTGAGATGTTTTCTCGCTGAGGCATTGCCTTTACGTCTTTTGCCACGTGCGCAGGTTTTAATTCTCCAGCCACATGGGTACTCTGATTCATCTCTGACTCACACCTGATAAGGGGGTGGGGGTGGGGATGAGGCCAGTGCTTCCAGGGAGACTTAGAAACCAGAGAACTCGGAGTTCCCAAATACTCTATCAGCTTCTAATCCGAGCTCAGAAAACCAGTGGTAAAATGTACAACAGAGTGGCTGGGAAACTTTCATCCATGTATAGCTGTGAGGTCTAGTGGGAACTTGTATTTAAATTTCTCAGAAGCAAACATGGTTAGCAGAGGGGGACTTCACCATCTTCAGCAAACCTTTGTTAATCTAAAGAAGCAAATGCCCAAGGAAAAGAAAGAAAGAAAGAAAGAAAGAAAGAAAGAAAGAAAGAAAGAAAGAAAGAAAGAAAGAAAGAAAGATGAAAGGAAGGATAAGAGAAGAGGAAGAAAAAGGATAGTATGGAGGAAGAGAGGAGAGAGAGGAGAGAAGGAAGGAGGGAGACAGAGAGGGAAAAGGACATAAAAAAGAAGAGAGGGAAGGGAAAAGAAAGAAGAAGGAAGGAAGGAAGGAAAGAAGGAAGGAAGGAAAATGAAAAGCAAACCAGATCTCTTCCCCAGTATCCTCAGGTCCTTAGAGGAAAAACCTTGGGTTGAAACAAAGCTCCACCTGGGCCCCTTCCTCCCCATTTTCTGGAATCCTTTGTCTGTTTTAAGGCTTCTCCTGTCTGTCTTCTGTGCCACAGTGACTGTTTTTTTTTTTTTTTTTTTTTTCAGCACCTTACACTGCAGTTTTTGTTAAGTGTTGAGTAATAAGACCTAGTCTTGTGATGTGCATCCCTGAGATTATTAGTATTTCTAAGAAGGCCGATGTGATGTGTCTGCCTTTTGTCTGGGCTTTAGTTACCAGGGCACCTGGGACACCCAAGGAAGAAAGGTTGGCTGGCACTACAGGGGCCCTCTCCCACACTCTTCCCCTGCTCCCTTCTGCTCTGCTCACAAGGAAGGATGCATCCAGACACTGTGGGATCATCCAACATCAGGGAAGCACAGGGGAAGCAGCTGTGGCCACAGGTGGATACAACAATGTGAGAAAGAGCAGGGTGTTAGCAGGAGTGGGAGCGCCCTTCACTTTGGGTACAAGGCTCTTCTGGAGAGGCAGAAGAGGGTGGGGAAACAGGCCTCCTGACCAACACCAACAGGATGCAAGTAGCATGTGGAGATGTGTAGCCGGACTTTTTTTGCTACTTTATTGTGTTCCTTTCCCGACCTCCCTACACTACTCCTATCCCTTCCAACCCCCCAACACTAGGTGGTAGAGGAAGAAGGTTAGAGGGGAAGGGAGCATCAATATCGCTACACTACTCTCTGCTGATTGGGGCATGGAGGTTCTTGAGGAGGATTTGACCTCCATTGTCAGGATATCTCCAACTAGCAACGGCAGCAGGGGCAGGAGGAGGAGCAGCAGGGGCAGGAGGAGGAGCACCAGTCACCTTACCTCTCTGGGCTCTGGCATTATATACCCTCTGATGAGTCCCCAGAATTCCAAACAAAAAACAAACACAAAATCACACCCCTGCCAGAACATGAGGCAAATCATAGTCAGCGGCTGCGGACAGTCTGAAGCAGCCTCATATCCTACACCTGGGATTAAAACAAAAACACGTTCCCATAACATTTCTTTAAAACAAAACAAAACAGAAGTCTCACTACAGGGACGTGTGCAGATAGGCAGCAGGGATGATGTTTTCCCAGCTTGGAGAATATTCCATCAGAACACTAATTCTGTAAAAAGAGAATTCCTACTCAAGAAGTAATCACCTTCAGTGGCCACCTGCCCCCTCTTCATCCTCTCCATACTCCCTTCCCCTTTTCACTTCTAAACGTACAAAGAAGAGGTGTCTCTGTCTGCTACAGGCAGCCACCGACTTCTGTTCGTCATAGCTCTGAGCACAGGACAGAATCATCAAATGCTTCTCCCTTTCCACCCGACAGTGATGTCAGCCCACGCATGATAATGTTTATTTTCTTGAGATCTCCTCTGTCCTTTTCTTACACAATGAGGCAATAAGTTCTCCATGTGTTGCTGAAGGGGAGTCGCCCTCCGGGAAGTAGGGCTGTGTTTTCTATGGTCTCTAATGCTCTTTCACTTATCTATGACTTAACCTGTTACAACACAGTCTTGTTCTCTATATGTTGGTGGGCAGTTCTGCACTATCCAACTATGAAGGGAAGAAAATCAAATACAAAATTATGAATGCCAACTTCAATACAAGAAAAAAATTCTACTCTGTTCATACTGAAGGGTAAAGGTCTGGATTTAATTAATCAAAACACACACACACACACACACACACACACACACACACTCAAACACCACAGTGGATTTAAGACACTGATCCCCAGAGAGCTAGAGAAGGCAGTTGGCTATTCTTGGCTGGAAGGATAGGAATTATAGAAACTCTAAAGTTTCATAGTTTCTGAGAATCTCAATTTTTCAAATGCAAAAAATTTCAAAATTTTCAAACGTATTTCTCATCCCTGAGACCCCCAAATAAACAGTATTTTTACTTGTTTGTCTGCTATTCAAATTGTTATTCTATGACTGTCAATTTATAAATTACATGAATTATGAAATGTTGATGTTCTCTGCATAGCTGCTGAACTGTTTTCAATTATTTTTTTTTAAAAGTGCAGGTAAGAATCATGTGACCTGCCAGGATGATTCAATGGGTAAGGGCACGTGCCATCAAGTCCTGGGTCTCCCATGGTGAAAGGAGAAAACTGGCTCCTGAAAGTTGTCCTCTGGCTCCTACAAGTTTATTGTGGCACACTTGTGATACCCTCCAATTACAACACACAACAATATAACATATGTGTGTATGTATAACACATACATAACATATGTATTATATTATAACATGTTATATGTGTATAAAATATAGCAATATTTTATAACATGTGTGTAACACACATGTAAAATATAGAGTGCCCATCCATAAATGTTACACACATACGATATACATGTGATAATAGAAGCACAGAGAGCAGAAGGGAAGTAGAATGCACTTCACTTCTGGAACATTCTTAGTTTGTATGAAGCTCATGGTTGCCACAATGTTTGAAAATGACAGATAAGAGTAAAAACATAGCAAACAAGAATCAATCTATAGAGCACTGCTCTGTCTTACAGCTACATTTATGTTACATTTATGAAATATAAGATATACAAATTGCAGTAAAATAGGGACAAGCAATAAGGCATTTGACAAAGGGGGGAAAAAAACAGGACCACAGCAAGAAACCAGAAATAAGGGGGTTAGTGTTAGCCCAGCTCTGCTAGTAAGCACACTGAATTTAAGAGGGGTATTATCAGCCTAATAAAATTTTATAGAGGACCAGCAACAGGCTGTAGGTAACAAACACAGGGAAATGAACAGGTTTAGAAGTGAAATATGGAGAAACATTTTGCTGAGACAGATCAGAATGACACAGAGGCGGTGGTAGGCTGATTTCAGAACAGAGACCAGCAGAGACAGAGAGGAGCACTGGGTAAAGGCTTGGCCCATCACGACTGCATGATAACCAAGAAGGCTTCTGCATACAGCAGCAACACGGTAAGCACAAGAAAGGTGACCATCAGGCCAACAAACAGCAAGAATCCCAAGTTAACCAGCAACTCTCAACTTCAGTAACCAGAAGCTAACAGCCTTCCGCAATAAAAGTGGTCTGAATGGGTATTTCACCACCAGGCACACAGAAGGATGCTCATTAGCCTTTCTGGGAAGGGAAGTCAGAAACCTCGTACACTACCACCAGGCCCCTGCTGCTGAATAAAGTGAGATTACCAACACCCAGCGAGCTGAGGACTGGAGGACCTTGAACGTCCACACAGTGCCCTCGGGAATGTAAGATGGCCCACATACATGTTGGAAAACTGAGCTTTGCTGTGAGGTGTGTATGTATGTGTGTGGTGTATGTGGTATGTGTGTGTGTTGTGTGTATATGTGTGTTGTATATATGTGTATGTTCACATGTGTGCTAGTGCTCACACATGTGTAGCCATGAGTATGTGGAGGCTGGAAGTCTATCTTGGATGTCTTCTTCAACTGTTTTCTAGTTTATTTCTTAAGAAAGGGTCTCTCCTTGAACCTGGAGCTTACCAGGTTGGTTAAACCATATGGCCAGCAAGCTCCCAGGAACCGCCTGTCTTCAGCTCCTAAAGCTGGGATTATAGGCACAGTACATGCATTTGACTGTTTGCTTTTATCTTATTTTAAACCATGTGTCTCTGTGTGGGCTTGTACACATGAATGTGGGTGCTCAGAGAGGCTAGAAGGGGTAGAGCCCTCGGGTCTGGAGTTGCAGGCGACTGTGACCCACTGGACTTATGTGGTGGGTTTCCTGGAGTAGGAGATGCTCTCTTCTTTCCTGCTGAGCTGTCTCTCCAGCCCTGTGCACTAGGATTGACAGTGGACACTTTCCTGAGTGTGCCTTCTCCCTACTCCCTTTAGGAAACAATCTGGTGGCTTTAGAAAATGTAAATGTGCCCTATCATATAACTCAATCATTTGCCTTCAACATTTTTAACCAAGGCAATTGAAAGCAGACACTTGTGTATGAACACTTAAGTAGTAGCCTCAGCTTGGAAGGAATCCAAGTGCCCATGAAGGGATAACAGGGCAAACAACAAGAGAGTTCTGTGACAGAGCACTGCTCAGTAATGACAGGAAAAGACCGCTAGCACAGAGCCACGTGGTGACTCTCAGAATAAGGGTATGGTGGGAAGCAGCGCCAAGTGTCCATTAGTCCAGCGACATACGAAGCTAGAAAATACAAGTTAACCCATGACAGATAGTGAACCAGATATCAAAGGACAGGACAGGAGCAGGCTCATCCTGGAGGTGCTGTGGGCAGCTGCTGGGTGCTATTCTGATGGCTTTGGCCATGTCTAAGTCAACCTGTCCCACATTTAACACCTACTGTCCATTCCACATCAGTTGTGCGTGTGCCAAGGTACTGAACAAACAACTGCAAGACTCTGGGGGCGGGGGCAGTCACAGGTGTAAAGCAAAAGTGTTGATGTTTTCTAGGAACAGTACTCTTTGTGTATCTACATCTGTCTAAATCTTAAGACTTGTGGTCCTGTTGCTGTATCCAGAGTGACTTCCCTGTGACAGTTCCCCACAGATAAAATCTTCCATCTTGGAGGAAGGTTCCTTAGGAACAGGATGTTCTAAGGAGATGAAACATCCCATCCTGCAAGGATTAAACTTAGGAAGTAAATAACCCAAAAGCTTCAGGAAGTCCCTGAAACTGACCTGGTTCACTTACTTATAAGCTAAAACAGTAAAGACTGCTGAGAGACACACCTTCAGGCAAGACGAGCTGCTTAGGAAGGACAACCAGCTGCCAGGAAGAGATATCCTTCATCGTGTTGCGCTGTGCGGTAAGCCCCAGGTCTCCAGCATTTGTGAGTTGTCACCCATGCTGGGGTAGCTGTTTTGGGATATTTCTGGTCCATAAGTAACCTCTCGTCCATACTGCATAAGTAATCACACTCACTCGTTCACCAGGTGAATTTCCATGGTATCCTTGCTTTGGTCTGTCATTGGGTCCACATCAAAGGAGAGTAGATGCTTGTTTGCACCGTCTGAGAACTATGCCATGCAACAGACAATGCCATACAACAGACAATGCCATACAACAGACAAGTGATTCTTCTCATTGGCAGTTGGCCTAATAAACCATCCCTAATCTCTGGATGGTGTCTAAGGTCAGGACAACACCTGGCAGAACGGGAATTGTAGGAGAGAGACCTGGAGACTGACTCTAAAGAGGCACAGTCATGTGACACACATGTGACAAAGGATTTGATCTCCACAAGTGACTCTAGACTGTGATGAGGAAACACTAGAGTTACAGAGGGGATCATGGCGGAGTCTGGAATGAAAGGTGCAGGTGGAGGAGGAAACAGGACCAAGAAAGCCCAGGGTGTGTGAACTCCACAGCACAGATCATCCTTAGTCTTTCAGACTTTTTTGTCTCTTCTTCCATGATGGGTGTTTCTAGTGGTGTTTGGTTAGGAAAAGTAATGAAAAGTGGTCTTTGGTTTCACTACACATACACAAAGAGCGAGAGAGAAAGAGAGAGAGATGCTTTATTAATACCAAGCCTTACCCTGTGGCCTAGGCTGGCCTCAAACTCAGGACCATCTTTGTGTCACAGTCACCTGTATAGTCTTTGTGTTGTGGCCACCTGGATGCTGGGCTTACCAGCATGAGCCACCATGCCCAATGAACCTGTAGTTTTAACGGGAACTCCTTCGAAAATACGTACTTTAGGAAACATTTTAAAGTAACAGAATCTTTTAAAAAACATAAATCGCTTCATATGACCCTGTCTCTCATCCCTACACCCCTACCTCTCATCCCTGCACCCATCTCTCTCTCATCACTGCACCTCCATCTCTCAGCCCTGAACCCATCTCTCATCATTGTACCCCCTTCTTTTATCACTGTACCCATCTCTCATCACTGCCCCATCTCTCATCAATGTACCCCCATCTCTCGTCATTGACCCCTTCTCTCATCACTCCCTCATCTCTCCTCACTGAACCCCCAGTCTTTGACTCCGCTGCTCTTCTGGTCACCCACACATCCAGGCCTCCCCAAGTTTAACGTTCCCTGGGCATGGCAGGCACAACAGAACGTGGCCAGAGATTTTTACATTTGTGAGGTAATACCACAGACCTATAAGGCAGGACCACTGTTCAGGGTTCTGGTTTCAAAGCTCAAAGTCCAGGGCACAGTTTTCCTGTGTAATCTCCGCTTTAGAAATCAGCCTCCTTTCTTAAGGCTGTCTAAGTGGTTGCCAGATTTAGCCCGACACTCCTGCCTGTGGAGTCTCCAGGATTTAGTCAAGGTAACATTGGGGGTCTCACAGATCAATACTCCTAAGCGCTCATTAACAGGGAACTCTAAAACACAGCACACAAATCTGAGTGGTTGATTTGAGGAAACTAAATGGTGTTTTGCAAGTTCCTTGCATTAATCCACGCATTATTTTTCAAGTAAGACTCTAACCTTTGGTGGCTCACAAAGGCCTGAGCCCAGCAGGCTCCATCAAGTGCAGTGTTTGCATTCCTTAATGCAGCAAAGAGGCACAAGCCAGCAAGACCTGAAAGGGGGACCCGCCAGCTTGGGAAGGTTTTGGAAACACCCAAAATGGAAATGTCTCATTCTTTTCTTTCCATGTGTATGTGTAGCACACTGGGTATACAACCGGAATCCCATGGGAAAGAATCAGAAACGCAAGGAGGACCTCGAAAAGGAGTGTGTCAGAACCACTGTGGCTGCTGCGATTTCATAGCCTTTCCCTTCATGTTGGGTCCACTAGAGGACATTTTACAGAGACATTTTTTTATGACATGGAACATTGTCACAACAGCTGCTCTGGGACTCATCTTCAGCCTGATTGCCACAACGAGGCAAGAAGCACACAGAACTTGGTTTGCAAAGGGAGCCATCCCAGACGCTTTCTCTGGAGGGACATATGGGTACTGCATGTAAGCACATATGCAGGATCAAGCAAGAGAGACAACTGCAGCAACCTCAAAAGCTCTCAGCCCCCACTTCCCTTTCAACTACAAATGGATATTGTACATGGAAAGTTGCAAAAGTACGAACACGCTTTTATCAGTGTTGGACACAATCAGTGCCCGCAACGGCAGGGTACGCGCGACAGCACTTCAAATGCGAACGCATGGCATCAGGACGAGATGGCTCAATCCTGACAGAAAGTATCATCTCTTTGTCCCTGCGTGAAATTCCTGACCAGCCACTATGAACGCTAAAGAGGATAAACCATGTGTTTGCATCAAAACTGGCTATACGTGTCTTTAAAACTACTTTTGGCTTTGATATTTTAAAACTAGAAATTGAAAAATAAATGCACAGACAAGAAGAGCCCATGGAACTATAGTTTCCAGGGGGTTTGTTTGTTCATTTGTAGATTTGTGTGTGTTTGACCTTTTGCTGTTGATTGTGTGTTTGCGATTTAGAAAGGGGTGACACTCGTTTCCTGGGGACCGGGGACCGGATGTTGATCCATATTTGGATGTGCTAAGGCAACAGGGAAAAGTCAAAGTCGGTTCCAGCTATTTGATTTTCCAGGTCAGATACCAAAACAAGATCTATGGGATTGCATCAGAGAGCGTATTTAAGATTTTTGGATTAAGGGGAAAAATGCATGTGGCATTGCTCACCCACAGGGCTGGGTCATGAGCTATATAAGGAAAGCCGTCATCACCATTGGCAGATACAGGTTATGTAAGGCCCAGGCTCCCTGTAAATAGAGCATCAACACAATAGAAGTGCCAGGAGCCCAAGGCCTTGTATGGGGTTAGCCTGGCCTGGCCTGCCTGTTTCCACACAGGAAGGAATCCCAGTCTATCATGAAACTAAACATCCAGGTTTGCACATAACCCCACAGCAGGACATGTGAGCACAAATGGTTGAAATTACTCAGAGGAGAAAGTCAAAGCAGGTTGTGAAATTGGACTCTGTGGAATGTGTGAGGCATGCAGCACCTGACTGGGCTTGTATAGGTCCATTTAAAGTCATCCTTCAAAGAAACCCTGCTTGCATCACGTCCCCAAAAGGAGAGTGCTGTCTTTCCAAATGAAAGGCCACTCTCTCAGGCAATCGCGAGCCTAACTATGGACTGTGGGATCATTCACAAGGGCTAAGAGCATGTAGCTGTAGTCAGAAATCCTAAATTCTACACGTGTCAAACCACTTTCCAGATAGATGACCCTGGACAAGTTACCTTTATATATACAAACATCCATGTTCTTTACAAAACTCAGCAGTCATAGTAGCCATAAAGGGAATGGTGCATAGGACAGGGTTTGGAAAAGCTGAATGCACATAGATACAATGGTTACAGCAGCTACTTAAGCATGTCTATTATTATAGAACCAGAGTGTCTGGAAACATGGATAGACACAGGAAGAAATGAAGCTGTCTTGAGTTTATGCCATAAGCCAGAAAGCAAGGGAGACTGTCTGGGCCAGTTTTCTGAATACCTGAGGCTAATTTATAATGAACGAAGATGAATTCAGCTTGTGGTTCTGGAGGGAAGAGATAGCATACATGTATGTACTGGCCACTCCCAGTCCTTCACTATCCCAATCCAGAAGGTGGAAGACACACTTACAGTTGCTGGTATAACCATCAGGAAGACCACCCTCAGCACCAGAAATTATCATTGCCATTTGCCATCAACAGGAGGTTGCAATTTCATGTCTAAAGGAAATTCCAATTCCCCAAACTCCAAAAGGTAGTCCAACTATCCAGAAATGAGCTCAGTCTGGACCATGGGAGGATTTCTGGTGGTTAGATAAAAGCCAGTGTTTCTCAGGAATTTATGAAACTGGTTCCCATCTCCCAAAAGTATGTAAGTAAGTAAGTATATATATATATATATATATATATATACTTACATATATATATGTGTGTGTGTGTATAGTATGTGTACATATATATATATACATACATGTGTATATGTGTATATATAGATCGAGAGAGAAAAGGGAGATTTATTAGAATGACTTACAGGCTAATAAATCAATCACAGGCTAGTCCATTAAGAGCTCTCTATCAACGGAAATTCTACAAATATAGTAGTTGTTCAGCCCACCAGGCTGGATGTGTAGCTGGTCTTCAGTGAACTGTAGACTACTGCAGTATTCTTCTTATATTAGTCAGGTTTTCTAGAGAAACAGAAGTTATAGAATTAATGTATATATACACATATTCATATTCTAGAGTCAAGGGGACTCACTCCACAGGAAAACAAAGTTGCTTCTTAGAAACGGAGATGAGACACCAATTAGATGGCAGCCGTATTGAATGAGATGAGCACCTCTCCTTTCTGGCCAAATATACCCCTCACAAAACACCTTCAGATATGAAAACAGCACTCCGGAGGAAAAGAAAGCCCAGACTCACCACACGGCAGTGGATTTTCTTTCTTGGAGGAAGCTGCTTGCACTTTAACCATGCTTCCTGGGCAGAGCTGTGGTCTTGGCAGGAGACACTTGGGGACTGACAGACTTAGCTGCTGTGGGCACTTTCCTTCTGTCTTAAATTGTGATACTTGTCCTAATCCTAATCCCACACTGCTGTATTCCTCTACCGCTACAGCAAAGGACAAAGGAAGGAAGGCAAAATAGGAAGGGCACGTGGTAAGAAGTACACATGGCAAAGGAATTCTGAATCAATGTGCTCCCAGGCACAGGGAATCTGGTGATGTCAGCAGAATAACTTATCCGTTTAACTTTGACTGAGGAATGTCATGTAGAGGCTTCTGTCCTCTACAGAAGCTAAAGCTGGTTAGTAGCTAGAGCTTTTTCCTCAGACTTTGATGCTGCATTGTGGGTGTGATGGGTGAATATCATGTGAGAAATTGCATTCACACTGTTGTGGTTCAGGTCTGGGGTTTTAAGCATGGAAAAAGGACAATACAGTTGCATGGTTGGTGAGATTACTAAGAACATATTGTCTTAAGTTTGGTTCAAAACTAGCAATTCTTCCAAATTCACACCTCATATTCCATTTTCATGGGTGTGTATTTGTTATCTTTGTCTTCTGGTAAAGAATAGAAATGATGTTTACCTGTGTTAGGCGTGTGCAAGGGAAACACAGCTTTGCCTCATAGAATCTCATCAGCTGAGGAGTCTTGGGGCAAGTGGTCTGTAAGCCAGAGGCCCACAGAAGCTGACAGTGTGGCTCCATTTAGAGCTGTGAACACATCTCTTTAGGATTTACAATGCAGTTCTTTCAAACATGTAAGAGACAAGAGACTAACCCCTCCAGGTTTAGTCACTTTTCTGTCGTTGTGATAAAATATCATGGCCAAGGTGACTTGGAAAACATTTAATTTGACCTACTGGAAATGGCAAGTGCTTTTGAAACCTCAAACCTCCTCCAACAAAGCCATACCTTCTAGACCTTCCCAAACAGCTCTAACTGGGAACCAAGTATTCAAATATATGAACCAATGGGGACCAATCTCACTCACAGCGCTATACCTAACTTGTGCACCATGTGGACCAGTCTTGACTCAGACAAATTTTAAGGAGGGAGGTAAGATTTAAAAAAAAAAAACAAACACTTAAACTCTAACTGGATATTTACTTCTATTTCAGTGTGGTAACGGCTTTGAGGTCTCTTTGAAAATGTTAAGTATAAAAGCCCAAGAGCTCAGATATATATGTGAAATATCTACAGAAGAAATGATACAATGTACAGATTTTACTTTAAGATATTCAGGGGAATGCGTATGCTAATAGCTGAAATGAAATGAACTTTTTCACCCCGTTTGGTTGTACTTTCAGAAGTGCTGTACATTAGACATTCATCAGCAATGCCTTACTATTTTAAAAATACCAGGGAGGGTATTATACCTGTGGGGAGTCTTTCTTGTCCATCAGTTTGGCCTTTTGCATTACAAACAATACAAACCCTATTCCTGCTTCTAAGACCTTGTATGAAAAGGTATGTGTTGAGAACTCCGAAGCCTTCTGTATTAATCTAACTCTAATACAAAAACATTCCACCCTGTCATGAACTATTATGGTTCTAAGCTCAAGATTGTCTCCATAATATGTATGCTTATGCTGTTAAGATTAAGTGAGTTTTTGTTTTACTTCATAAAAGGCTTTTGCCTTTTCAGAGATCACCTTAAGGAATGCTTGTGCTGTTAACACATATATATGTCTACTGCTTTTTCTACAATGTATATTTCAGTGCAGATTACAATTGTGATACTAACATGTATAAAGTTTTATCTCCTTCTTAAAACTTAAAAGTAATTCTTGTAAGCTGCAGGAAGTCCACCTAAATCCACCTCTCAGGTCAGTTGGACTCCAGATAAGTACTGTACTTATTGCCTATCTCAAAAGGTGTGATTTCTCCCCTTTCCCTGGTTCTGGGACTCCCTTTACTGGCTACCAGACTGCTATTTACATCATGCAACACTGGCTGGATTGGTGAGATCTCCTCATTGCCACTACATTGGTGAGTTCACCTCATTTGTCAGTATAAAACGCCTCTCTTGGTAGGAGAAGCTTGACCATTGAGCTCCCGGCAACTTCATTCTATCTTTTGAGACAGAGGGACCCCTCCAGCCACGTCTAGGGCTAACCCTCTGCTGACCTCCATTTTAGGGCCTCACTTTTCCATTTTAGGGCTCACTTTCCCTTGGGGGGTGCTGCCACTTATGTGGCGCCACACGTGGTTTCTCTCTCATGCTCGCTCGCCCTCGCTAGCTCGTGGGAAGTCCTAACATTAGGCAACCACTGTGCTCTTCTTGTGCCCTCATGGCACGTGCCGTGCTTATTGGCAGTGGCGGCTCCCTTCTGGTTAGAAAGCTGACGAGTGTCTAATCAAATAGGGCTTTTTTTCTGAGTTGTACCTCCCCTTCAGGACGAGTTAGGAAAATCCCTGACTCTGCCCCCCAATATGAAATGCCCAGATGCCCATTCTCCAAATTTTCCCATGAGATGTCTTCTGGAAAATTTCAGGTTTCTACACCTAGTGCCTGTTAGCACTAGGGGCTCCTTTACACACTTCTGTAACCAAACCTCACCTCAATTACAGATCTAGAGCAAAGCCTTCTT
>CM053764.1:114224827-114280812 GCA_028658305.1 Pachyuromys duprasi | reverse complement strand
CTAGGCAGCACTTGGATCCAGAATTGTTTAAAGTTGCCCCTTCAAAGGTACCAAAATGGAGTCACCATAGTCAACTTACAGCCCTTGTCACATCATGTCTGCAGCAAGGCTTTAGGTGATTCAGCCTTTCTTTCTGAAAGACGCTCTCTTGGCAGGGTGATTGACAGCAGGAGACAATGGTATTTAATGTTCCAATCTTCTGAGGAGGTCAGAGTATCATGTCTTTACCCAGGAGTACCCCATTAGGGAGGAGTCCATTATCAGTGGTCTCTAAGGCTCTGTCACATTATCCTTTCCGGAGAAGAAACCCTAAAATCACGTAAGAGATGGTTGTAATGGAGGACCGAATATAGCCCATGGAAATCCAGAGATCTGGTTCCGAAGCTCTTCACAGGAGTAGTTTAGTGCCTCCACTGGTGTCAGTCATGCTTGTGTGTAGCATCCAGGCAGGGTAGCTTATTTAGAAGAAGAGACGAGAAGGACTTAGGAGCCAGAGCTGTCTTCTGCAGGTCCGGCCTCTGACAAGGACATTCCTGGGACCCAAGCATTAAGGGTCGTTGCTCTGTCTTCCATCCTTATCCATATCACACTTTGAGCCAAAGTGTCCTGGAACAGCCACACCTGTGTCTTAGATCCTGCAGACTGATTGACTTGGTTAGAAGTTTTGATTGTGGGGCCCTAAAAGGTTTCAGATCAAAAGCCAATATTATCCTGACTGTCTTTAGTCCTTTTAATGGCCGTATGGCACCCACCTTCCGAATCTATCACAAGAATGTATTAATTTAGCAGCTATGCTGGACAGTTTCACATCAATTTGACACCAGTTAAATTCATTTCAGAGGAGGAAACTTTAATTAAAACAACAAACTAACAAACAACAACAACAAAAGCATGCCTCTGTAAGATTAGACTCTAAGCAAGCCTGTAGGGCATTTTCTCAATTAGTGACTGATAAGGGCAAGGCCCACCCCATTGTTGGTGTGCCACCCTGGCCTGGTGGTCCTGTGTCCCCTAAAAAAGCAAGCTGAGCAAGCCATGAGGAGCAAGCCACTAAGCAGCACCCTTCCATAGCCTGTGCATCAGCTGCTGCTTCTATGTTCTTTCCCTGAGTTCCTGTCCTGAGCTCCTTTAATAATGAACACTGATGTGGAAGTGCAAGCCAGATAAATCCTTACTCCCTGAGTTGCTTTTGGCCATGGTGTCTTACCACAACAATAGCAACCCATTGGACTTGATCAGTCTTGGCTAAGAACGTCATCAGAGGTCATCTGAGCCAATAGCAGAGATTTCCCCACTTCGCTACAGCCTGCCTACCTGATGTCATCAGCAATGTTTTTGATAAATTCCTTGGCTTATGTGTGAATATTATTTGTTGTTGTTGTTGTTCTGTGATGATAAAAGTTCGTGTTATCACTTCAACAGCCGGAAGTTTCACTCTGGGCAATGTGACTCAGTATTCCTAAGTCACAGACACTCAGAATAAACCATCTCTCCTTGTCTTTGTTTTATGGTGTCTTAGTCACTGTTCTGTTGCTGTTAAAAACAAAAACACATCATGACCACAGCAACTCTTGGAAAGAAAAGCAGTTAACTGGGGACTGGCCTACAGGTTCAGAGGCTTAGTCCATTATCATTGTGGCAGGGAGCATGGTGGCGTGCAAGGAGCTGTACCAGTAGCTGAGAGCTACATCCTGACTCAGAGCAGAGAGAAACCGGGCCTGGCATGGGCTTTTGGAACCTCAAAGCCCAGCCCCAGTGACACAGAACCTCTAACAAGTCCACACCCCCTAGTCCTTCTAATCCTTTCAAAGAGTCCCACTTCCTGGTAATCAAGCATTCAAATATATGGGGCCATTCTTATTTAAACCACCATATGTAAATGACAACAAAATAGCCTTCTGTAAAGAACTGTGGGCACTAGAGAGATGGTTCAACAGTTATGACTGCTTACACCTCTTGTAGAGGACACTCCTAGTCCTGGTCCTAGAACCCTTCTCTAGTGGCTCACAACCACCTGTAATTCCAGCTCTGGGAACTCATGTGCAGCTTGATGTCTACACACACACACACACACACACACACACACACAGAGAGAGAGAGAGAGAGAGAGAATAAAATTGCTTTTACCCAAGTGTTACCTCCAGGTGATCACGCATTTTTTCTAAATTGCCATCCCAGGCATCTGGTGAGCTGAACCCCACTTCAGGTGGCTGGAAACAGTGTGTCTCTTTCTAACAGTAATTATTTGGGAAATAATTACGCACATTCTGTGTTAGGCTGTTCCCTCTAGCCAGCTTCTAGGTTGCCTAGCAACCTCTGATGTCATCTCCTGCTGCCGGCAGGTGCCAGATGCACAGGATATAGCCCACCTGCTACCCCACACACTCTGACTTCCTCTGTTTCTCTCCTCTCTGTGTCTCTGGGGTGCCCTTCCCCCTTCTCTTTTTTCCTCTTCCCCCCTCCCCTTCCACAATAAACTTTCTTAATTATACCTTGCCACGGATTCTTGTTATATATTAGAATATTGGTGCTGTGAAACTTGGTGGGCTTTCCTGGGAATGTCCAGGCATGCCAGGATCCCTTCCATCCACCAAGCTGCTCTCAACCAATTTGCTTTATCGTCCACCGATCGCTTCACGCCTGAGTTCAACACCAGCTTAACTGGTGAGTTTACTAACCTTCACCGGGAAGGGAAACCTCGGGTGAGATTTCCCTCTTCCAGCAGTTTCCTCTACCCCTCCCCTTCTTGCATGCCACCGAAAATCCTAGTACCTCAGACCACAAATTTGACCACTATTGAGGTATGTCTGAACCATTTGTCTGTGAATTTGACCCTAAATTTTGGCTACAGTCCAATTCCTCCACATGGCTCCACATGGTCCATGTAGACTGGCTCTTGCTGCTTGGCCCTCCCCCTCCTGCAGCAAGTCTACAGGGCTTTCCCTTTCACCTCCCCTCCCCCTTTAATAGACTCTATTACAAACAAACAAACAAAAAACTAGCTACATTTAAAGTAAAATAAATGGCATACTAAATTCCCAACTATTCACTGCCACAAATGAGCCCCAAATATTTTCTTTCTAAATTTACTCTACTTTAAACTCCCAAAGCCTTGTCCCTAAGACTCTACTTTCCAACTCTTAAAAAAACATCTTTTCTCACTGGTCCCTTTGCACTCTGCTCTCAAAATGAAAATATGTATCAAGATTATACTGTTAACTCTTATCAAAGGATATATAATTTGCTAATTGAGTATGATTTTAAAAATCTAAGTTCAACCCCTAAGTTCAACCCTGCTTAGGACATATATATGTGTATTTGCATACACGTTTATAATTCCAATTCAACTCCATGTGTATATGTGTGTGACTTAAATGCAAGTCAGTTAAAGATAAATCAACACAGATGTTTTTAAATACCTGCATGTGTCTCCACCATCTTAAGATGGCCACACGGTATGAAACAACACTTACAAAACTTCATAACTCTCCGTTTATTATTTTGTCTCCTTTTTAGACTAAGAAAGCAACAAGCGTCATTTCAAATTGGTATGGCTTCTTTTTTTTTTTTTTTTTAGTTTTAAAATATATATCTGACTGCTTATGCCTTTGCTAGCTCTTGGACACACAAATATCTGCTCTTTCTTCTCCCACGGCCAGTTGCCTGTGCTCTGGGTTTAACTCCAGGTTTTCTGGCCAATGGGTTTGGTATAAAAAAATTTAAATGTAATTTTAAAATTATTTTGCACTGTTCCACTATATTGTTGACTCTAAACATATTAACTCCAGAGACATTCTGTCCTTTACAGTGTTAGAACTTGCTTACTACACTTTATCTCCACTCTCAAAAAGGTTAAAAATCACTGCCTTAGAAATATGTTTAGCATTGTTTTTTGAATATGATAATGTTATTAATCTATGAATTTAGACTTTTATAAGTTATGGACTTTTTAAAAACTAAATCATATGGGAAACTATTTATGCTCTATAACACTACACCATAAAAAGATCAAAAGCTTCTCAATCTCTTTATGGACTATGTTTCTGATTTTTAAGGCTCCAGCTTAACAAGGAGCACCAGCAGCAACAACAACTGCCTCTAACAACATGTGGCTGGCTGCCATGTTGATTTGGGGATAAAGAGGGTAGAGCCATGACTTTACCACCATCTTGACTAACGGCAGTCACATGACTGGCGGCCAAAAAGTAGCTAAAAACAAAGAAAGTGTGTCTATTTAGGTCTACTTGAGATAGACTCCATCTGACTGCCATCTTAACTAAAGGGCTGAGAATGGTCCCTGAACCTCCATACAGCAGTTGGTAAAAATGGTTTTTAAAGTCTTTAAAGCCTGAGAGAAGCCTTCCTGATAGGCTCAGCTCCTGAAAACAAAAGCACGACTTCACCACTGCCCTGAGGCCATTGGTACCCTGCAGAGGAAATGTGAGGTCTATGATGCCCCCTCTGCCAGCACCCAGCCTGAGTCAACTCCTCAGGGGACCTGTTTCAAATGCAACCAGGAAAGACACTGATCCTGAAGGTGCCTCAACAAGCAGGCCTTGACTGCCAGCAGACTGGCCTCTGGAAGTCCAAATGCTCCCCAGGCTAGTCATCTGTGCACAGACACGGAGGCCTGGTCAGTGCAAGCACCACAGACACTCACTGCCTTAGAGCTCCTTGGTCTGCCTGAGGACATATGGCTCCTAAGTTACACAACGTCCACCACCCTCAAGACCCCAGGGTAGTGCTGCAGGTCTGTTTTAACCTCCCATTGGGCCCCACAGTCACATTGCCACCTTCTCTCATGGGGGACTTCAGATGCCCTCTCAGTCCTTCTTCAGGAGACCAGGCCTTAAGCCTCACTCCCAGAGCTATTACTGTCAGGTCCAGACACAGTCTACTTTGTTAGCAGACTCAAAAACAGGTCTCAGATGTACGCTTTTACCCTTCCTTTAGCTGAAGGATAGTCATTGCTTTCAGCAATCTCACCTGTGTCTCGTGGTAAATAATTGGCTACAAGATCTAAGGATACAAAAACTTAAATTATGAGGAGCTAAGAAAATATTATAAGGTCTTAAAAGATATTTTAAGATTAACAAATATAAATAAAAGCCTATGTGGTATTTTTTTTTCCTGTTGCTATGCTACTGTTGTATTAAGACCGTTCAGAGCCTTGACATTAATCACTGGAACCCTGAGTTATTAATCTAAACTCTGGTTTAAAAAAATCCGGTATACAATCCACTATCACGGTTCTAAACTCAAGATTTTAAATTTCCTTTGGTTTGTCTTTTAAATATAGACTTAAAAGTTGTTTCTCATTGTGTTAAGTTTATATACTTATACATATATAAGTCCCTTTTCATGATGTGTACTCATGCTAAAATTTAAGATCAAGTGAGCTTTTGTTCTTCTGCCCTATAGGAGGTTTCACCCCTGAGAACACCCACATTACTGTTTCACAGATGTCAGAAAGACCCATGAGGCTTCTGCCTTTCCTAAGTTCACTCCAATAAGTGTTCATGCAAGTGGTAACCCAAGACTGTTTTCCAAGCCTCTGCTCTACTGTAACACAAACTGTGTGTCTTCACTGCAGATTACAAACAAGGGTAATGCTAACAGGTCTAAAATGATAACATGTCTGAAGTTTGTCTCCCTTTATAAACTTAAAAGGCATTCTTGTAAGCTACTGGAAATCCACCCGAATCTACCTCATGGGTCAAATGGACTCCAAATACGTACTGTGCCTATTGTCAGTATCAGAGGGTGGGATTCCTCCTCCATTCCCTGATTTTGGGACTCCCTCTCCAGCTACCAAGACCATGGTCCTGAAAGTCCACGGGCGGGCCTAATGTACAGCTTCAAATGTATACCCAAGAAAAAATTTCCCTAAGGTACTTAACCTTGTCTTCTGCCCTTATATATGTGCCAGTATCCTGCCAGGCCCAGTTGTTTCCTACATCCAAGAGAGCCTCAAAATAGCTACCCACAGGTGCTCCAGCCTAAACCTCACAGATGGCGTTAAGCCGGACCTGCATTTTCCCTCCTAGCTGCAGATGTTCTCAAAGATCCTGGACACAGCAAGGAGACAGCTGGCTCTCCTAGGACTTTACAAAGCCCTCCAATTTCCTTATGGTTCCCAAAGATCTCGCCATCCCCAAGTCAGCAGGAAGCAGTCATTTCTGAACGCAACACCCTCATTCCTGCCTTGCCTAGTCCCTCAGTTTTTAATTAAACAAAAAGGGAGGAGTGCTAGGCTATTCCCACTAGCCCACTTTTAGGTTGCCTAGCAACCTCTGACATCATCACCTGCCACTTCCAGGTGCCAGGTGCATGGCAGATACCCCAACCGGTGACCCTGCTCTCTCTCTCTCTCGCTTCCTCAGTTTCTCTTCTCTCTGTTTCTCTGAGGTGCCCTTACCCCTCTCACTTTCCTCTTCCCACTTCTACAATAAACTTCCTTCCCTATAACAAATAAGTTGCCCCATATTCTTCTTATGTTTTATAACATCCTGGACTCCTATTCCTCTTTCAGGGTTTTCTTTGGCTGTAAGACTCTTCTCAGTCACCACTTACTTATCTTGATAACGGCCTCTCCTGTCTCAAATCTAATGAACTGCTTGGAAATCTACTTATATCATCTTCCTTCCGATCCTGCTTTCTGTTGCCGGTGCTTCTGGACACAGCCCAGTCCCTACGGGACAGGCAGAAGGTGTTTTTCAATCTTCAATGAAATTGGCCTAAGGCTTTCCTCTAAGATAAAGTAAGTCACAGTGAGGCTGATGAGTAAGCTGTGCTGTGCTGGGTAATAGCCTGAGAGGCCATTTGCTGCTGATGGACTGGTGTGTCAAACAGGTGCCATGCCGTTCTGCAGCCAGACAGAGAAAGGGAGGACATGAGTTCTCTTTCTCTACAGAGAGCCCTTCACCAAAGGTGCAACCTGTGAATCTGAATATCCACCCATAAGTTCACTTCCTACCTCCCCTCCAGGAACCCTCAACCAAGAGGCCACAGGATGACTCTGAGCTTTCCAGGGCAGGGAGTGGGAATGGGGCCCTTCCAAAGACAGTCCTCCCTTCCTGCAGGTTCAGCAGCCATTGCCCAGTTGAGGCAGGCCTGACACCTGGAAGGTCTGTTTGGAAGAAGGCCCATTAGATAGTCACCAGCAAGCAAGGACGCCCTGTCCAACAGAGACCTTATCAAGATGATGCCCAGGCCTCCAATCAAGATAACTAACCAATATGAGAGGCTTAAATGCAAAGGAAATCCAATCTGGTGAGTCCCATTGGTTTTACTGAACCTTATCTGGAGACAAACTATGAAAAAGCCAGTCTGCGTGGTTAATGACTTGATTCTGCCTTAATTACAGTGTAGAAACAGACAGCCGTATAACCAGCTCTTTATCTCACTGAAGTGCTAAGCTGCAAGAGAGATGGACAGACCACTTCAGGATGCTCTCTAATGGCTTCCCCCTTCCTGGCAACTGGCATCTGCTGTGGGCAGGGCTCTCTGCGGCAGACATGAAGCACCAGCAGGAGTCTCATAGGCTGATGCTCTGGAGCTTCATCAGCATCTTAGGATCCAAACAGCCAAAGGAATCTGGGCTAGCCTGAGACTCCTGGCCTTCAAAGCCTGAGCTCTGTGATTTTATCCTGACACCTCGCCAGGACAGCAGAAGGCACACCGGGCAACAAACCCCAAGCACCACCAAGGCGGCAACACTGGTGAGGTTTTTCTAGCTGTGCACACACGCTGCTGTGAAACTGAGCCTCCGCCATCAGCTTCCCCACGTGTACTTCAGGCTGGCCTTAGAGTCTCTCCTGTGTAAAACAGCATCTAGGGTTTCTGTTCCTGTTTTTCTTTCAACTGTCAAAAAAGCAGAGTTTGGGGTAGAACTGAAACCTTGGGGCTCCTTCTTGAGCTTCAGAAAGCAAACAAATTAAAGGGCTGTTTCCAACAATCATGCACTTCTCAGGTTCCCATGGGAACAGGGGTCAGCTATGCTCCAAGTCAGCCTGTGGGGACAGGGGGAGTCTTTCAGAAGGGATAAGCCACCTGTGGTGAAGCGAACCTTTGAAGAAAGCCTGTTTGCTCCGTGCATAAATACTAGCCTGGAGACTACCCTGAGAGAAATCCTACAGGCCTCTGCCGGTCATTCACAGTAATGTCTGTGCATCTATCTAGTTTGAAATGATCAGCTGACTGGCCAAAGGGAGCAGCTGTGGGGGAGGGGAGTTCTTCTAGCTACAAATGGCAGATAGCCCCGGGGGCCTTTAAGCAGCCAGAGCAGTTAGTGTGTGCAGTGATTGCCACACATACAGCGCACCTGTGTGGGGTGTGACCTGTCACGTTTATGATTACGGGGAGAGGACTCCTTGCCAAATAGTTAGCGTTGATAGTTTTCAGAGCTGTTTATTATGGCTCTTGAAGGATAAATGAATGATCAGGACGATGCTGATATTGGTTGCAGCTTCTCAAACATAAAGGAATGTCTATTTATTATTAAACTCAAATATGTTAATGCAATAAATAGATAAATAGTCATTCCTTGCTTTGGATTGAGATTAATACTTCTTAAAGTAGAGAATTGCCTTGAGTCTATATTATTTTCATTTTTGAAAGAGACAGAGCAAAGTTCCGAATGTTCCTGTTTCCAGTTAGCCTCCTTAGAGCCAGTGTCTGGGCGTCTGGGCGAGGAGCCCAACAGGGTCAACCCTGCCTCCTCCTGTATCTCCTCCGTGCCCGCCTGGAGCACGCTGCACCCCCGAACCACACTGGGAACTGGAATCCAAAGAATGTGTTTGCATTTATCCCAAAACTCTCCTTTACCCAGGGGTCCACCCTGGGATTCCATTCTGGTGACTTTCAAACGTGTAATTACTCATTAGTCGGTTCCCACAGTCGTTGCGAGGACTTGTTTACTGTTCGGAGAGGGTGGGGAGTGGAGCCCAGGAGTCTGTGTCAGTTGAGCATCATGAATACGCACACATCTGCAGTGACCACAACATTCCTGAGCGTTTGAGCTCTGGGAACCTTAGGCCGTGCCTTCTTTCCTCGGCGATGGCTCTCCAAAGGCACTCTGGGAAATTCGCCTGCTGATCGCCCAATAACAGCCCCTGGTGCTGGCCGGTCCTTGGCTGGCGTCCGTAAACGTTGAGCTAGCTCTGTACTGTCTGCACTTACGTGTTTCATAAGGACCTAGTCCTGGCTAGCACGGTCCTGTGCTTTGGTGTCTCCCCAGGAGGTGGGAAAAGATGAGCCCCCTCCCGTCACAACTCTCCAACACACCAGAAAGAGGTTCAAAGCACAAGCTCAGACGGCTGGGCAGTGGCGGGGAGGGGGGAACGGGGGCGGAGTTTCATCTGCAATCACCGCAGAGCACTGGGAGTCCCAGAACCTTTCACACGAATACTTTGTTTCAGAGAATCACCTGCAGGTGGTGTGTTCTCTTGATCCTGCCTTGAAATACCTGGGCAATTGGAGTCAGTCTATGGATTGTGTAAACGGCATTGTATTCTTGGAGACGGAAGTGTGCACGGTGCTGCCAAACCGTCCATTAGAGCATAATCTAAACGTAAACACCCGTCCCACCTTTCCCCAAGTTCCCCTTAACCTCCAGGCCTCAAGCACCAGACAGGAGTTCACTGTGTTGCAATAAGGACTCACGGCGCACAAACTCGATGCCAACAGGATGGAAGGCGTTGTCTAGGGAACAGGACAGGAGAAAGGGCTTAGCAGCTCAGAGTTTCATCCAGGCTGGGATGCTTGCGTTCCGGTGACCTCAGCCAAATTCTGCAAATTGTTACTATCTGCAAAATGAAGATAATGGACAGCCCTGCCCAGTCCTCAGGATGGCGGGTGGAGGCTAATTAGAGAGCTCATTTGAGATTCAAAGTGCTTCCCGGCCCACAAGGAAAGTGTTGGAAGAACAAAGGAAGGCTTGCGCTCCACTCTCGCTGTCTGAGGACCGCACCAAAGACTCTCCCAGGAATTCATCCGCTGCAGCACCAGTGTTTGTTAATTAACAGGCCTCAGGAAGTCATTGCGGCCACCAGGGGTTAATGGAAAGACTGAACTCGCCGAGATGGGTCTATAGAGGTGTAAATCGAGGGTTCCTAAGCCACGCAGCAGGCTGCCTGGAGTTAGAGGCCTGGTCTTCCCAAAGTCCAAACAGGTTGCGTGCAGTATAGACAGGTTCTTTTCAACGTAATAAAAACAAGAGGAAAAGATAGCTTTTATGTTTTTTACTGTATCTAAAACAAAGTTATTTCAAGATACAAAGAAAACAAATTAATTGAGATGCCTTGAGTAATTCTTTTGTAAGTTTGTGGGAGAGCTTCATCCATGTAGGGATTAGTGTGGAAACCCACATACACAGGTAACCATGCATACATGTGCACACACATATATACACATACTTATATACACATACACACAAATATACACAACACACACGTTCACATGCACACATACATATATACAGACACGTATACACACATATACACAGACACCTACACACATACACACATATATACACACATGCATATACATGAATACACACACATATACACACACATATAAACATACATATATACACATACACATGCACACACACACAGTTATGTAGTAAAAGTCAGGCGATACTCAGGGACCCTTCTAGAAATTGTCTAGAGACCCCCAAAGAAGATGTGAATGGCCAGTGCAGAGAGCGAATGAAACCAATCTCCAGAGTCTCTAAAGCCCTCTCTGCCTTGTGAGCCCAGTGAGCAGATAGGAAGGGGCAGAAGCATCCTTATCTTGCCCTTGAAGCGCCCTGAGGCAGCACAGTGTGTGGAAGCTACAGGACAGAGAGAAAGGGACGCTGCTAAAGATCCAAAGACCTCTGTCATTATCCCTGCTCATCCAGGCAGTGTAAATTTGGGGTGGAAGTTTTTGTGGCTGGGTTGGTGTTCTCCTCCCTCCTGTCTAGTTAGAGGGTGTCCTCTTCAATCTCCATGACCTCTGCTATGAGGAGTCTCAGCTAGAGTCTCCCCCATATCCTCCCAGAAACCTGCCCTGTCCTAGGTCTCCAGCTAGCCAAAGAGATGCTCCTGCCCACAGTTTCTCTTCCCTCTATAGGCCCTCTGTCCTCCTACTCAGTCTCTGCTCTTCCCAGGTCTGGTCTCCCTAATTTCTCTCTGTGCCTCCCCTCCTACCTTGTTCCCTGGGTTCAGCCACTTCTGCTGTCCATTCTATTCCCCTTCTGGATGAGATTCAAGCATCCTCCCTTGGGTCCTCCTTGTTACTTATCTTCTTTGGGTCTGTGAATTGTAGTATGTCTATCCTGTACTATATGGATGCCTGAGACCCACCCCATGGGAGAGAGCCAACCCTTGACACTATTAACAATATTTGCTCTTCTCACAGACATATGCTCACATACACACACACAAATACATAGCATAGCATAGCATAGCATAGCATAGCATAGCATAGCATAGCATAGCAGTCTACCCAGCAGCAGATCGAAACAAACACTGAGACTCACAGCTAAACATTGGGCAAAGCATAGAGAGTTTGTGGAAAAGTGGGGGAAGGATAAAAGGACCTAGAGCTGTCAGGAGCTCCACAAGAAGGCCAACAAAGCCAACTTACCAGCATACAGAGGGGCTTGTGAAGACTGAAGCATCAACCAAGGACCATGAGTAGACTGGACCTAGGCCTCCTAAACAGATGTAGCAGATGAACAGCTCAGGCTTCATGTGGGTTCCCTAGTAAAGGGAGCGGGCCTCTCTCTGCCATGGACTCTCTTGCCTGCTTTCTGGTCATTCCCCCTAGTAGGGCTGCCTCGACAGGCCACAGGGGAAGGGGACTGATGAGACTTCATGAGCTGGGGTGGATATGGGGCGAGGGCTCCCTTTAAAGAAGGAATAGAGGGAATGGGGGAAGAAGGAGGGAGGGTGGGATGGGGAGGAGAGGAGGGAGAGAAGGGAGGGGCTACAATTGGGATGTAAAGTGAATTAATTAATTAATTAAAAAGTTAGGAATAAAGAAAGAAACAAACAAACAAAGAAGACCCAAGGACCTTGCTCTCTGAGCTGTGGGCCACTTCTCCCTTGTGAGAGCCCAGATGTGAACATGAGTGGGTGCTTAAAGTCCAAGAGTTTCTAGCCACCCCAAGCATTCTGTTTGGATATTGCTCTACAGAGACAAAGAACTTAACACCACAACTGGGTTTAGAACATGTCATCCCAAGACATGGCTTCTTGGAATTTGAAGAACTCAAGAAACAGGAAGGGTGCTTTGGTCTTCTCCTGTGTTCTTCCTGGAAGCAGAGCAGAAAAGAAGAATATGAAGGAGGCTGAGGAGGCTCACAGAGCTAGCTGTTGCAGGCCAAAGTTAGAAGGTTTGCTATGCTTTCTCTGTCTTGACTTCTGGGGCCTGGGCTGTTGACAGAGGCTGGCTGGAAGGTTACTCCTCATGGAAGGTGCAGCCATCATTCCCTCCCCTCAGCTTCTCGAAGCCTTGAAGGTCTCAAGGAGCTTCCTAGATAGATTCCTAAGTGACAGACCAAAGCCACACCTCCTTCCAACATAAGGGGACCGGAGAGTTAGACACCAGCTGCTTGCAGCTGTGACTTCCCAAAGAGGAGGGATTAAGAGAAGGGGTGAGTGTGGATGAGAGGAGGGGAGAGTGTGGATGACACATGGGAATCAGTTGCCAACTCAATAGCACCCCCAGGATGCCCAGGGCTTTCGTTCTGCCCTCCCTTCCTCCCCTCTGCTTTTCCTAGTACCCTGCTACATCATTGCCTCTTACCGTTTGCCTCTTTCTTCCTTCACTGGTTTACACATTTCTGCCCCTTTCTGTTCTGGCTGGCCAGTTGCCCCTCCACAATGGAGAAGGGAGATGGAAATCCTTCCTACAGAGTGAGTCCCTCACCTCACACATAAGCTTTTGTGCTCCCCACCCTACCCCTAGCCACCATGGTGTCCCCCAGGGCGGTACTTTTCCTTTGCCCCTCACCCTAAAGAACAATGCCCACACCGCATTCTTGTTTTATTTTTTTTTCTTTAAATGACCAAACATGCTCCCACCCACACCGTCTTTAATGTTTTCCATAACCTAGCCCTGCCCTTTATTTTTGAAGCATTTCTCATAGTCTTTCAACCCCCACCATGGTCACGGCACTGGCCCGTTTCTTCCCAGTGTTCAGCCAACAGCACATGCTTCTCTCTAACACGGCAGCTTGGTGTTCCAGCATGGAAGCTAAATCCTTCTCAGAAAGTCTTTACTTGTTCTTCTGTGACCCTTGACCCTTGGGTCCCTCAGTGTGGGGATGCTCACACTGATGACTGGGCTCAACTGTGTCCAGTCAGTGACTGTCTCCTGGTCATCTTTGCTCAAGGCCTTGACCATGTCTGTAAAATGCCTAGACTCACAACCAGTTGACACCCCGTTTTCTGAGATCCACTTTTCCTATGCAGAAGGTCTCTGTATCTCTCTCTCTTACCTATAATCCTGTAATAAATCTCCTTTCTAAACTCACCTTCCTCTTGTCCCAGAATCCCATTTCTCAAGTTTGCAAAACAGGGTGGTTCTGGTGGCCTTGATTTTGTCTAGCATCATAGCTTCCTGAGGTATGGCACACTTGAAACTTTCCCTGTGTCACCATCACTGGCCCTTTCCCGTCTACTTCTTGACAATAGACTTGCCATGATGGCAAGCTATGAACCCCAGTGTGTATAACTGTGCAAGCACAGCACAGCCAGTGCTGTACCCCTTTACAGATCTTGCTGGGGACCACAACAGTCCTACTGATCTCACAGCATCAGACGTAACCCCGGATAGTAAGCTAGGCTAGCTGAGAGCGACCCCCGGCAGAGGCTCAGCACTTGGCTTGTGAATGATAAAATCTATTTAGATAACTCCAGTAGCTGTAGCTGCTTTCCCATCAGTGTGACTGAATGCATGAGAGAAACGATTCAGAGGAGAACAGATTTGTTTTCTTCTGGCTTGCAGTGTCAGAGGAGTCAGCCTGTGATCAGCTGTGGGCCTGAGGCAAGACAGAACATCATGGAGAAGGGTGGGGTGGCAGAGGAAGCTGTCATGAAGCAGAGACAGGGTCAAGTGTCCATGGAGAAACTGAAGCAGAAACCATGGAGGAATGTGGCTCTCTGGTAACTTCTTCATCTAACCCAGAGTCAAGGGTCATCTGGCCCAGGATAGCTCCGCCCACAGTAGGCTTGGACCTCCCACTCGAATTAAACCTCAACCAAAACACTTCCTCACAGATGTGGCTACAATCCTGTAAAGGCAATTCTTCAATCCATCAAATGACTCTAGTTTGCATCAAATTGATGATAAAAACTAGCCAGTACATCCGTTTCCGTAGCAATAACCTTTCCATGTTAGACACCAGCAACCGTCATTATTAAGCATCACCAAGACCCTGAGCTGCCTGAGTGGGAGGACAGTGAGCGAGGCGAGCACAAAACAGGTAGCTGGGACAAAGACTGTCCCAGAACTTCGGAGCCCTACCATTGTCTGGTTAGTCACACCCACGCTATTGCAGAACTCCACCACTGATTCACTCCACAAACGTCTGCTGAGGGCCTGGGAGGGGAGGGACAGCCTGCAGCTGAATGTACAGAGCTCGGTTAGTCATCCTCAGGCTGCAGTGCTGTGGAGCCCAGGAAAACACCATTGACCTTCTCAGGAGAAGAAAGGGGGCTGCCAGGCAACCGGGGCTGGAAGAAGCAGACACAGGGTTCTTAGAGGAAGAGAGGCCTCCTCAGCTCCAGGACGGTCATGTCAACCTGCAGAAGACAAGCTTTTCTCTTACAGTGGACATGACGTGTCGAAGATGCAGTGAGAAGCTTCAGAGAGCAATCAGCCAGTGTAAAGCACTGATGAGAGGAACGCAGCTAGAGAACAGCTTGGAGGGAGGTGTTTCACAGAGCCAGGGCAGGAGCTCAGACAGTGCCTAGAGCCTGAATGCAAGGAGGGGGATTCGATCCTATAGAAAGTGTGTGGGAGAATGAAGCCAGTGCCCCGGCATGTCGGCATCTGAGTTCTGATGTTTAAATACTAATTCCAGCATAAAGTGTCCTCTGCATAAAGTATTTCTTACGTGTCTGAAACTCAAGCTTCACTGGGCTTCTGTTTTCCTGAGTCTGGTGCAACCTTCCTGCGCTGACTGTATTCAAAGGGAAAAAGCACGAAATAGCAATAACAAGATGGTGTGTGTGTGAGAGAGAGACAGAGAGAGAACACTTTAGGGAATTGTCAAGTGTTCTTGTAAAGCCTAAGCAAGTCCAGAATTTTCCAAGGAAGCTGGAAAGTGAGGTTTGCTGATATTACCATGAGTTCAAGAACCGCCCTAGAATCCCTTCCTGAGGGATTCTAAGGTCTTCAAGGAATCGAATAAAGCCCACTTGCATGAAAGACCATTATCTTTGCTCAGTCTCCTAATTCAATTTTAAATGAACTCAAATTTAGAAATAGCCTCACAGAAACAAGGAGAATGGTGCTAGATCAATAGCTACCCACACGGCAGCTTGGCTAAGCTGATGGAAAAAGTATGCCATCTCAAAGCAGAAGGCAGCTTCACGGGACATTGTGTTTGGAAATCTGAATCTAAAGCAGCTAGTAAATTCATGGAATCTGATTTTAGATAGATGTGTGGAATAGTAGAGACCAAACAGTAAACATGAGTACTACAGATATAACCACAAACAAAAACACTCCAGGCATGCTTTGCTAACAAATAGCTTCTTCTCTGATCTTTCTGTATCTCTTCTCTTCCTATTCATTTCCTTCTCCCCTTCCTCCTCTTCTCCTCTCCTTCCTCTCTCTCTCCCTCTCCTTCTCTGCCTCCTACTCTCCCCTTCCTTTTCCCCTCTTCCTTCTCTTCCACCATCTCCTTCTTGTCCTCTCTTCCCTGGGGATATTTTACTTTTGTTTCTCATTTACAAGCACATTAGTTCTTTCATGAAAGCCAGGCATCGTTGCTATTCCTTTTACCTCCTGCTTATGTCAGAGCTGCTGAGAGATGGTTGAACTAACCGCCATCACTCGCTCAATATGAGCCCTGAAGTCCTTCTGCTACAGGCTCCAGATGTGGCCATATGTGGTCATTGCTTAGCATCTGGCCATATAACTCCTGGCTTGGCATCCCCACTCGAAGGCTGAACTTAGAGCTAGCCAGTTTTTGTGCTTGAGGTGAGACTTGTCCTCTCCCAGGGGGATTCTGCCCACAGCCTCATGGAAAGACAGTGTGATTATCAGCTTGTCACTGAGCTCCCCGAGGACATGCTGATCAGGAGCACAGGGCACGGTGGTCGCAGCAGCTGTCACCTCTACCGCACTCCAGGTATGCGGTTCTGAGGAGCAGACGCCCCTTCCCAACACTACCCTAGCTCTTAGCATACACCTGGCCAAGCACACTTAGTATGTTTGCTTGCTGCAGGACAGAGCCTGTTCATTTCCACCTGGGAGACTTCAACCAGGTTTATCTGCAAGAGATCTATCTGTATTTGCTGCATGACTTCAATCTTCAATTCTAGATATTAAACCAACAAACTTTCGATCAACAAATATATATATATATATAAATTGCAAAATTTTAAAATTGTTTCCTAATACTTTAAAAATAAAAATTGTAAACAAACAAAACCCTTTTTTTGCACCTTCGGTTTTAAGCTCCACCTGAAAAGTGTTGTTTGTATACATTTTAGACGATTTGTGTCAATGTCATACAGACACCGTACCAGCTGAATGAAACAGTGTGGGAGAAGTTCCTTGAGATGAAAAGAGCAACATCACATAGTAGGAATAAGTCTTCTGACCCCTGTACATCAGAGTGTGCGTGCATGTGGGTGTGTGCTAAGAACATGCTAAGTGGGTTATTACTATTTAAAGAGGCTCTGGGAATTTTAGTGAGTCGGTATGTTGTCACTGGAGGCAGTTAAAGCTTGTATTCTCTTCGTTTCTTTCTCTCACCAAAGGTTTCTTCACAAACACACCACACCCTCTGCTTCTAAGAGTGCAACTGTGCACTGCAGTGTTTTTTTTTTTTAAAAAAACCAAACTGGCCAGTAAAGGTGCTGTTGGTGACCCCTGTTGATGCAGGTAAGGACTACCAACCACCGGTTAAAAATGGTGAACTACCTGAACATCTGTTAGACAGTGATGCTTTATCGGCATTGAAAAACTGTCACGAGGTAGGGCTTTTTCTTTTTCTTTATTATGCATACAGTCTTGCAAACATTTTTTTTTAATCCTGAAATAAAATTCCAAATCATTAGCTGTAGGTGTTTCTGAGAGATTACTGGAGACTTTTTTCTTCTTTATAAGTTATATGAGCCAAATTTTGATATTTTTCATGCTAACATTATTATAACAAAATTATCTATCTGTTTTAGCCTTGAAAACCTTAGTCTGTTTTTATATGCCTTCTTGTCTTTTCTGTTGTTGTTTGTTTGGGTTTTGGTTTTTTCGAGACAGGGTTTCTCTGTGTAGCCTTGCCTGTCCTGGACTCACCTTGCAGACCTGGCTGGCCTCCAACTCACAGAGATTGGCCTGCCTCTGCCTCTCTGAGTGCTGGGATTGAAGTGGTGGGCCAGCACACCTGGCTGCCTTCCTGTCATTTTATGTTGACTCCCAGGGTGATATAGTATAGGCTGTGTCCTGCCTCATGATCCCAGGCAGCCACTTGTGCTGTTGGTGTTCTCCTCGTTCTCTACCAGGAAGTCTGCCATCTGGTCCTCTCACTGACTGTAGGGACAGTCCATGGTGTCATCGTGAGAAAATGGCGGGAGAGAAAGGCGTGGAAGGAGAGAAGACCAGGGCACACAGTACCATGTTCTCTGAAATGGGTGGAACTTATGTTGCTAAGGGATGCCACCAGGGCTGAGATTGCATCGCACACATGCTAGGGGCAGCTGCTGTCTTTGTGGGGTTGGAAGTCACAGGCGTGGGTCATTGTTGCTACTGCTGTGCTCACATTGCTGCCATCTTAATGAGCCAGAAGGCACCAGCGTGAGCCCTTTGAGGGCCACTGTGTTCCAAAAGAGAAATCTTTTCCTCAGCATCTCTGGTCTGAAAGAGCGTCTACCTGCTGACTCATTCTGCCTCGACTCACAGTGATGGTGGTACCCTGGTCCTGGTGAGAGGCAGATAGTCCAGGACCTCAGGCTATTTTCACCGCAGCCTCTGCACAACTAGTTATTTACTTTTGTTGGAAAGACAATTTGTTCTGTTGCCAGAGAATTTTCTAATATCCTGCTACCAACATCTGCACAGAACAGAATGCTTTAGAAGATCAAATAAAACATGCACACACACATACACACACGAGAGAGAGAGAGAGAGAGAGAGAGAGAGAGAGAGAGAGAGAGAGAGAGAGAGAGAGAGAGAGAGAGCACTTCCCTCTGAAAGGGATAAGAGGTAGTAGTGTTTCTGTTTGAAGCAGCAGAATGTCAGAGAAATGTTGGCAAACCCAATCAATGAGCCATTATGAAGGGCCAGTGTAGGCAGAGGAGGAAGTGCCCAGCAAAGGAGAAGGAAGAGCTGTGGCCAGGCCTGGGCTCCACTCCAGAGCACAGCACTGCTCTGCAAGCGGTCAATGCTCTCCTGCATAAAGATTACACACTCATTCACTGCCTTCCTCCCATCAGATTGTAACACCACAAAACATGCTCAGTGTTTGCCAGACAGTAAATACTAAGCAAAGATTTAAGGAAGAGAAGAAAAGATTAGATAGAATGAAGGAGCACTGGAAGGAGGGAGGGAGAGAGGGGAAGAGGTTGATGGAGGAGGAAAGAGGGAGAGAGGAGGAAGGGAGAAAGGAGAAGGAAGGAAGAAGAGAGGAAATGGGGGAAAAGGATGGAAGAGTGACAGGGAAGAAAGAAGGAGGGAAGAATTTAAAAATCAAGTGAGAGGAAGGAACAGAGAGAGGGGGGTATCTGCATAGCTCTCCAGCATTTATTATCTCCATCACCCACAGGTCTGTTGCTCTGTGATGGCTGGCATGAGTCAACAGAAAGGGAGGTGGGAATTCCCATCCTTCCAGAGGGTTCTGTCATGCCTCAGATGCTAGAGCCAGCCAACTGCCGCCAGGGACTAAGGAAGCGGAGCTGCCGAACGGAGTGTTCTCCCGTGCTCATGGTAAATAAAAGGTTAACAATGAGAGTATAGTCAGAGTGACAGCGTGCAGTTGTCCTTCAACCAAACATGCAACTCCAGCACAGGCCCAGCTGAGGCCTGTCAACCAGCCGACCCACCATCCTCCACAAGCTCTTGATTCAAAGATGGACCTTGTAGCAAAAGTATGCTGAAGGGTGATTGAGAAAGCCCCCTGATCTTGATGGCTGGACTCCACACTCCTACATGTGCAAGAAAAAGAGAGAGAAAAGAGGAAAGAGGAAAGGAGACAAAGAATAGGAGAGCAGAGAAGAGGTGGAGAATGATTGAGGAAGACATCTGACATTGCTTCTAGACTCACACACAAACTGAAAGAAGGAGAAAAAAGGGAGGAAGTGGTGAAGAGAGGGATGGAAGGAGGAAAGAAGAGAGGGAAAAATCTAACAAAAATACAAGGAGAGTAGATACAGTTAGACAGATTTTGACTACTGACTTGACCAAAACCCTAGTGGAAGAAGGAAGTGTTCTCTGTATGTGTGAACCAGGAGGCTCCCGCAGCAGAGGTCATATGGCCGTCCTTTCCCCCCTCTGATTTCACGTTATATGTGCTGAAGACCGTGTGCTACCCTCTGTGAGTGTGGCATGATGCAAGTTAGTTATGTAAATGAGATGATTGATGAGGACAATCATACAAGTGTCTCACCCACATGTCAACATTTTGCTTGACTCTCCTGACACTTCTTTGCGCACTCGCGGGGAGGGTTCTGCTGTTTGCTGCACTGGAGGACCTTGCTGGGCTTTCTTGTTTTAACACACGGAAGTGACAGATTATAGGTTGTCTATTACTTCCTGTTTCAATACCATAAGCTAGAGGAGGAACTTTTCTTTTATTAATTAAAATTTTATTTTCTATATTAATTACAGTTTATTCACTTTGTATCCCAGCTGTAGCCCCCTCCTTCATTCTCTCCCAATCCCACCCTCCCTCCCTCATCTCCTTCCTGCCACTCTCTAAATCCACTGATAGGGGAGGTCCTCCTCCCCTTCCATCTGAGCCTAGTTTATCTGGTCTCATCAGGACTGGCTGCATTGTCCTCCTCTGTGGCCTGGCAAGGCTGCTCCCCCCTTGGGGTGGGGGGATGTCAAAGAGCCAGCCACTGGAACTTTTCAACTGCTGGGAAGCAATTTGGTTCTTATTCTAGAATGTTCTCTTTGCCATTTGCAGTGGCCTTGTCTACACCAATTTGGGAAAGCAGTCTTTAATTAGCTTGCCTTTTACCAAATTCTTCCAAATGATTTAAGTTTTCTTTCACGGAAAATGGTTATTTACATTAATTTCCATGCATTTAACCCTAGGATGGTGAGTCCTATCATGTAATTACCACAGTGCTAAGGGCTCAGAGAGACACACCTGGCCCGTGCTTCACATACAGATCAGCAGGTGGTAGCAGAGTGGCTGTGTCCTTCCTGCAGCATGCAGGACTGTGGGAAGCCAGTCTGGGATGCACTGGCTCGCCTTTCCCAGACTGTCTTTGGCTCTAAAAGTCCTGAAACACAGTAGCTGCTGAGGGAGACAAGGGGTTGGCCTAGAAATTTCAAATCATGATCCGATTTAAGTACTATGTCACTGTTGATGGACTGCTCAAGTTTAGAGCCCATCTCTTCACCCATTCCATGTTCTCTGCTTTCTGATTCACCAGGGTGGGAACAGGTTTGCCACAGGCCCCATGCTAGCCACAGAGAAGTTCTGGCCACCATATCTTCCTTACCGTGGCAGGCTTGACTGGGAGCTGAGGCAAGTCCCCCTCCCCTCAGCTGTATCTGTCAGGGTTAGTGTTAGAAACATGATAAAAGTATTTAGGCAAGTTCACATGCAGAGGAAAGAGCGACTAAATGTTTTCATTTATTTTTAAGGTTTGTTTCTTTTATTTTACATGTACTGAAGTTTTACCTGCGTGTATGTCTGTCCACCGTGGGTAAGCATTGCCCATGGCAGCTGGAAGAGGCATCAGATCCCTTGCAACCAGAGTTATAGGAGGTTGGTTGTGAACTACCATGTTGGTACTGGGAGCCAACCCCAAATCTTCTGCAAGAGTAGCCAGTGCTCTTAACCACTGAGCCACCTCTATCCCCTAAATGTGTTCTATTCAATGCACCTTGTATACAATTTGGGGATACTGAAGCCTATCACTGGCAATATATATATATTATATTATAATATATTACATTATAATATATTATATTATATATTATATAATAATATACCTCGGGCCTGCAAGGCCCATCCCCAAACACTACAGTTTACACACTGGCCTCCCTTTCTCTTCTCATGCTTTCTGGCTGGCGGGCACTCTCAACTTGACCCTCCCACATGACTCTTGATCATGATGTCATTACATTTTACATTATTTTCTTTCTGATTGACAGGAAAGACCTCCAAAGAGCTAAAACTGAGGTCGAAGGTTGGCTTTGGGGTGAAGGCTGGCCCTTGCCCTGGAAGCAGAACTGTCATGGAGAGTTCCAAGCGGGTATTGCCTCTCACAGCAATGCCAGAGGACCTGTGGCAGCACAGAGCCCCAGCAGGCTCTGGACCGCAGCTGCCATTGATGAAAACCCTTCGACTCTTCTCACTAGACCATGCCTTCCCTCCAGTAACCAACAGCCACCCTCTCGGTAGGGTGACAGGAAGGGAAGTGTGGGATAGACTGCTGCAGGAGAGAGGGCAGCTCGGCATCTTTCCACTGGGAAGGGTGATGGGGGGAGGTTCAGTGTACACCTGCCGGCAGGTAGAGCAACCACCACTGATGTGGACAGTTCAGTGTCGTTCATCCAGGGAGAGCAGGTGGACAATGGACTCTTCTTATGAGGTTTGAACTTAAATCTGTCTCATTCAAGCTCATGTCTGACAAATTGACAGAAAACGTACTCAAAAGGTAAACACCAAAATGTCATGAAGGGCTCTCAACACTGCTGTGTGCCCAGCACAAACATCTGCTTTGCGCCCATTTTCCAATTGGCATTAAAAGCAGCCATAGGTTCTGTCTGCCTCTGAAGCCTGCCTGCCTGCCATTTATTCCTCTCCCTGTAGGAAAAGCACATCCCAGTTACTGAGTGGGTGAGAAGGCTCGGGAGTGAGCACAAATATTGTTTGTGTGTTTACATCTGGGGCATGAATCAGAGCTCGCAGCACAGATGAGTGTTCTCATTAGCAACCATGACTTTCCAGTCTGGCCTCTACGGCTTTCACTGCAGTCGTGAATCCCAGTTGTGCTAGAGACGGTGAAAGTCCTATTGTAATGATCTAAGCAATAAATACTAGCACTGAACACTGATCATTTGTACAAACTAAAGGAACTTCTGGTTGACGTAGCTGCAGGCAATTATTGTGTGCAGATTTTCAAAGAATGGGATCAGCTTCCTATTAAACAAACAGTAGGTTATGTTTTCCTGGCAGTTACCAGGGATCAAATCCAGACATGACAGACTGTGCTAATAACGCACTGCCCTCTGCAGCTACTCCCCTGCTGTCCACAGCTGCTGTCTCCTGATGGTGATGGTGATGGTGATGGTGAGGTTGGACAGAGTGGGTACCCAGAGACCTGCCAGCTGCTGAACCATATCTGGCCCTTTACGGAATGTTTTGCCACCTCTACTTTAGACAGATTTATGTGACAATTATTCAAAAAAGCTTAGGGCGCAGCACTGAGGAGAACTTGCACACGAGAATGAGCAGATGAAGCGATATTCGAAGCCTGGTTCTTGAGCCCACTCAGCAAGGACTCACCATGTCCATTCCTTCAGGTGCTGTGGTGAGGAGTGAGGGACATGGGCAAGGAGCAGCCCTCCACTTTCAGGACCACATGATCTGCCAGCCCTATGAGCTATCACTGTACATTTGCTGTAGCTCAGTTTCTCCAGTAGCCCTCAGGTCTGGGGATACATAATCTATGCAGTTTCCTTGAGATTCGAGGGGACAGTTTATGGAAATAGCTCTGTGCCTGGCACAAAGGGACAGCCAGGAATATCTTACCTTCAGTAATAATGACTGATAACAGTGGGACTTGGTGGTGGTCCAGGTTATTCTGTGCTGTAGAACCTGAGCCATGATCATACATCCTCCAACAGAGAAGGGCTCCATCCTTCCAACTGACAGTCTCCCTCAGTTTTCACCTAAAATTATCAGATTCTTGGGGCTGTCAAGACCCTTTGAGTCTAGGGAAGTCTAGAATATGATTGCTGTGGACCAGTCAGTGTGTATATGTGGTGATGGAAACAGCCTCTGCCTATGTGGCCTCACACAGCTACACATAGCTAAGCTGCCCCCTGAGAACATGAGCTCTGACTCCTGTGACCAAACCTTAATTTTTAAGTTGCATTTGATTTTTCTTTATTTAGATTAAATAGCCTCACCTGCTATGGTGGATATTGATTGACACCATACATTTCAGTAGAGCATTTTCAAAGTGGGTAATTTGTCTTTGGTAATATCATGATGGTTAAATCAAGCCCACTATTCAAACGTGTGCCCTACCCAAATCGTCCTTCTAAAACTCTGACTTAATTATCATCATATCCTTCAAAAGTGTTTCTCAAATTCTTCGTTAAGTTATTTGCTTAGTAAGGTGATCTTGAAATGAGATGACAGACAGACAGACAGACAGAGGGTGTTGCTGAGCTGTTAGCTCAGCATCTCTTGCAGCTAATATCCAGGATGATCTGTTAGAGGTATTCTTCTTTCTTTTAACTCACCTGGGTTATTGATGAATTCTTGAAATAGAGATTGTTTGTTTGTGTTGCCAGGACTAGAAGTATTCTCTTGTTGGGGTCCTTTGGGACCAGTCTGGCCCCTAACTCTGCAGTCACCTACAGCAAACCTGCAATTCCATTGTCACCAACCACAGACGCAGGTGACAAAGGAGCAGAGAGCTGTAAAGGGGAAACAGCATGCATGCCTGTAGTTGACAATGGCTCCTCAGAAACTTGCAAAATCTAAGGGAAACATTTTGACATGAGCTAATGTTTATCAACTGAGTAGGCTGTGTTATGTAGCATCAAAACTGGAACAGAAACAGTGTGACGTGCTCTCTGCATAATGAATCTGAAATACCAGAATGATCTTTTCTCCTGATCAGCCCATTCACAGGCCTCCTTTCATTGCTGCAATCAGCAATTCAAAACTTTCTTTTGGGTGGTGATAAAATGGCTCAATTGAAACAGACACTTCTTTTTATTTTATTTATGTATATGGGTGTCTGTCTACATGTATGTCTGTACAACATTGTGGATGCCTCATGCCTGCAGAGGCCCAAGAGGGCATTTGATTTCCTGGAACTGGAATTTACAAGCCGTGATGAGTGGCCACACAGGTGCTAGGAACTGAGTCAGGATCATCTGGAAGATGATCCGGTGCTCTTAACCCCAGAGCTATCGTTCCAACCCCAAGACAGAGAATTCTGTGTAGAGCCATCTAAAGGTGTGGTGGCCAGAGGGAGGTCTCTTTCTATTTCTTTCCTTGTTGATTCTTTCCTGTTTTTTGTTTTTAAGTCAGAAAGACTTAAGACTTAAGTCAGTAATTATATGCTTGAAGGTGTTTATTTACCTTATGAAACCTTGTGCATGAATTTTGGGCTTGGTGCAAGATGGAATGAGAGTCTTCGTATGGGCACAGACATGCTTGTGACAGGGGGTAGATCCGCTTAGACCTTAGGATGGTTTTAATGTGCGACCAAGTTTCAGGGTCACTGTTGGGGGACCCAGGACCACTGCGGAGAGCTGGGTTGGACTGTGGTACCTTCGAATGAACTCTTGGGGGCGGTTGCTCTCGTGGTGCTGTTGAAGAAAGAGCAGAGTCAGGCCCATGGGCTCACTCGTGGTTACTAATAAAGTCTTCCTCTAGTGCTGTGCTTTGAGAAGAGAAATCTGCAAATCGGGAAACTAAGCTTCAGCTTGCTCTTGGCTGGGAGCCTTTGCTCAGGTGAGAGACCCATGACTTCTGGTGAAATTGCTCTTCCCGCCTCTTAGCAACGTAATTGGCTGGGTTGGATAGCTCCTGCCAGAGAATTCGAAGCATTTTGGTAAAGGTTGTGATTTACGGAAGAACTTGGCTGCCAGGACCCATCAGCTGGGTCCTCTCATTTCCTGTAAGTGCTGTGTATGCTTTATTACTTAGAGGGGAAGGGAGGCTCTCCAGATGCTAAAATCACAGGCACGTGACCACTCGGGGCGGGGCCTCACACAGTCCTCCACGGACACAATGCACACTAGACCAGGCGTTGGGTCTGACAGCAGCTGGGTGTGGAGCTGGAGCGGCGGGACCCCTGGAGTCACAGTCCTCCTGCAGTCCGTGCAGAGCCCCCCCAAGGAGACCCCACATCTGTTCACTCCCCGCCTCTCACGTTAGGAGCAGCTTGCTTGTGATGTGAGCCTCCTACTGGGAGATGGTGCTGCAGTTAGACGTGACTGTATGTGCCACCAGCTCGAAACCATCTGTGGCCAAAGCTATTCATCCTGACCACACCCAAGGTTCAGACTTCCGGCTGCCTACTAGGGTTCAGCGTTGTGAACACTCTCCTGACCGGAGTGATGTCTAGGACCGTTTGTCTGCAGGACCTCTCTGCATGTGCAGATAAGCCCCCGAGCCCAGGCTCCAGGAGATTTCCCGCAGTCCGGCTGTCCCAGGAAATCTGCTTCTCCAGAGCCATCACCAGAGCCTACACAGGTCACTTCCTGCCCTCCTTGATTTCACATGCATCTGGGCATCTGAGCCATGCTCATACTCTTGCCTTTGAGGTGAGAGATGGGCTTCAGGGTGCAGGAAGGGGAGGCCCTGGGTGCCAGGCTCTGCCCACAGATCTGTATTTCTGTATCATGAAGACTGTGTTTATAGAAGTGATGTAGAGTCATGTGTTTTCGGGACAACTCCGCCTGCAGAGCGGATTATCTCCTACGCTGGCCAGCATCACCACTGTCCTCTGGGCTTCTCTCCAGCCTTTCCAGAAGTTGACACAAACCCATAACCCACCTTTATGCTGTTTGGAATGTACGCCAGCGTCAGCATCCAGTGAACTGTCATTGGCTCACAGCAAGTTTTATGCATCTTTCATCTAAAATTAAATCAAAGTTAGATATGCCAATGGGATGAATACTTCTGGGATATAAATACTTGTAATAAAGCATTATAAATAGCTTGGCTACATATTTTCCTTTTGTCTAGTTAGATGGGAAAAATCTCCGTCGTCAGCATCTTCATTAAAACTGTGTTATGCTGTTAGCAAAACAAACAGAAAAACATTTGACATATTTATGTGGTGATTACATTAAAAAAGATTACTTCCTGTCAGTCTTCCTGACTGATTGTACAGAGCCATCTGTGCTTGTAAAAAATAATAATGAACAATGACTATCATAGGCCATATGCACGTGGTTGTTTAGTAGTGATTAAGCAATAATCTCCAAGCAATCACTTGTTAGCTGTGGTAATTGCTTAAAGGTAATTATTTCATAATATAATGATAATCAATTATTTATAATAGTAATAATAGTTTAATTTTTTTCTGAACCTTTGTAAATTGCTGATGGCTGCAGGCTATCTCAGAAGCTTTGCTGGAAATCAGTTCTGTTTGTTAATGACAAATTTTCCACAAATCAAAGTTCTGGCTATGGTCTATTAAATTTTTAATATGTATTTATAATATTCCAAAACTGTGATTGCTCTGAATACCTCATACACCTTATTATTGAAAATAAATGTCTTTAATAAAACTTCTCCTGAAGTGTGGTGTGAGGCTGATACTGCAAAGCACAGCGTGAGCTCTGGATCAGCGATGGTGTGGCCTGAGTTGGAGTCTGTGATCAGACTTGACGCTCGCTGTGTGTGGAGAAACCACACGGGAAGGCTGAGTGCCACGCGAATGCCACTGCCGCCTTCGGCATCGGGAGGCCTCCAGCCCAGCCAGGAAGGGAGGTGTAGTACATGTCCTCCTGAACCTCCTGCACTTAGGGCATGGCTCCTGCTGAGAAAGTTCACATGGGGACCCAGGGCATATCAGATGTCCCATTGCCTCCCAGTGGTGGAGTCCACACAATTGATGGTGCTGTTCGAAAACTGCTGGTTGAGTTGACGATGCCCTGGAGACCACACAATGGAAATTCAGGCCCTAGAATGGTTGAACCTCACCACTCCTGAACTGATGGAGACAGAAGTCGTATTCCACTCGCCAGAATCCCCTGCCAACTTCTCTCGACGTTGCTGTTCAGCTGATGTCTTAGATCCATTCTTTCCCTCTCCCTCCTGACTCCTCTTCCCCTTCTTTTTCCCCCTCCCTTCTTACCGCAGAGAATGCCAGCTTTACCGAAAGTCCTGTTCTAGAATCTTGAAATGAACAACAGGCAACAATCCATGTGTGTATCTTTTTTCAGATTATCTGGAGAGCAAAATGAGCAAAGCAAGGAAACTTCATGAGGCTCACTGTATACGCAAACTCAGGGTCTGAGGTAAATGCCTGGAAAGTTCACCTGTTATCTGAATTCTCACTGCTCTCTGCAAACCACACAGGTAACTTCAGACAATGCCCATCTTCTGCTGTCCAGACTTAACACCCAACCCAGGAGTCAGGGATTGCTGACCCCTGGCAATGGGGACTTCCAGACTTCCATCGGTCTTTCAGATGATGAAAGGCTCTGGAAGAGTGAGCTGCAGGGCAGGGTGGCCTCACAATAAAAGGAGGAAGAAAATGCATCTTCATGTAATGTGACATGGGGGGACTTATTAGAGGAGCAGGGTGGAGGAGTGAAGATCAGATAGCCAACAGGGGAGAGTGGGCCAAAACTCCATGAGAGCAGGGAAGGAGCAAGCCAACCCGCCAAGGCTTTGAAATCCATCCTCAGGACTCTGGAGACAAATGTGGACCCACAGGAGGGTTAATCTGAGTTTGCTGATGTTTTTAGGAATGACTTTTTCTCGGAAGGTAGAAATTCACACTAGGTCCGGGAGAAAGCAGCTGCAATAAGCTCTCTGTGACCAGAAGGAGCTGGTGAGGTCAGTTCTGGAAATGAGCTGAACACAGAGCCAAGGTGATTTCCTGAGGGATTAAGTATGGAATGTGATTGGGAGGAAAGGTCAAGGTTGACTCTAAGATTTACATCAGAGCACTGGAAAAATAGAGTTTCACATACAAAGGAAAGACCAAATGAAGGTAAGTGGTGTGTGTGTGTGGGGGGGGTATTTGTGTCTGTGTGCCTGTGTTTCTCTGTGTCTGGCCTGCCTGTGTGAATATGTGCCCAGGTGTATGCTTGTGTGCACATATGTACACATAAGTGTGCATGAACATGTATGGTATTCATGTGAATGTGTGAATATGTGAGTCCATGTAGCTGATTGTATTGGTGCTCGCCGGCTTCCTTTGCATAAATATCACTTGAAATGTGCCTGAGGCATCAGATGGGATGTCTGGGTGGGATTGGACAATGCCATGGAGAAGAGGTTTCTGACTATTCACATTATGAAGTTTGGGAGACATCGCCTGGACTCCCAAGAACTCACAAGAAAGGTGAGGACCGGGACCCAGCACCATGCCGGGTAGGAAGTGCTGAAGGACGCTAAGCTAGAGATCCCTGGTATGAGGACAAGAGGGTCTGCTTTCACAGATGGACTTGGATGTCACCCATGCAGCAGACCCAGAGGGGATCTCTACAGATACCACGTGCAGCAGCGTTGTGGCACAGGTCAGCATGCCTTTGAGAACACAGAGAAGAAAGAGAATGGTGAAAGCTTTCTCCTCAAGGGACGAAGGGAGCCGGGGCCACAGCCAGAGCAAACAGGGATGACTGGTGAAGGAAGGCCTTTTGAGAAGCCCCAGGAAGGTCCTAATCCTGAGGTCTATGGTCATTTGCTTATTTTGCCCTTAGTGGGTCACTTGCTGTCATTAGGGTCAGCTGTGAGCACCTGGAGCATATCTGGAGGTTTGTTTGTTTTGGGTTGCTTGTTTTGTTTTTGTCTTCCTATGTGTATATGACTCTTTTGCTCTAGATACCACCTGGCTCTGTAAACCATTGTCCTCAGCAGTGACTCAGTGGGCTACTCACTGATGAACACAGGACTTTTCTAGTCCTTTATTTTATCCACAAACATCACTGAGATGCTGACCTCACTAAGACAGACTTTCTTTACATTTCAATCTCTCAATCTCTCTCTCTCTCTCTCTCTCTCTCTCTCTCACACACACAAATTCTTATGCATATTCTTTCTAGATCCTCCTCTATCTCAGCCTTATGTAGTCACGATTAGGAAGACCCTTCTAGAAGCTCTCTAGAATATGGTATGCTATAAGTGAGCAAGGCTCATTGTGGTAGGGGCTTGGCTCTTTGGTTCTTCTTCTGCCCTGTTCTTTCCATGTCTTTAGATACTAGGATCTGCCATCTGGGGGTTTTGCTTAGCAGATAGCTTTTCAGACATATTCACAGTGGCTTTCTTCACCTTCTTAACCTCAAATAGCCAATATTTTACCCTCAAAATGAGTACATTAGTTTTCTTGGGGGGAACCCCAACTTAACTACACTGCAAGTCTGAGCAGTAGCTGACCCCAGTCCTCAGGGCTGGCCTGATGTGGAGCCAGCAGGAATGGTTGTTCCAGAGGGAGGGGAAGGGATGAAAGGAGGAAGGGATGTCCAGAGAGCAGTGTTCTGAAGGTGCCTCAGTCCTTGTTTATGGTGGCCCATTTTGCACCTGGACTTTGAGTACTTTCTGCACTTGAGGGAAAGGAATAAATTGACTTCTCTCACTAGAAGTGTGTATGGGTGGGGGTGAGTTATTTTCCTGTAAAAGCTAAACTTGTGGTGGGCTTTAATGATCAGTATAGACCTGTGCAGAAGACACAGACTGGAGAGAGGGAATCTGAAGAGCACAGCGTGACTGCTAGGTATTCAAAGCAATGGTTCAAACCCTCACTATGAGTATAGGTCACTTGTAAGGACCTAAAGTATAGGTCCTGGGCACCATCCTCAAAAGTGGGACTTAGGACTCCTGACACTGCTCATTTTGGAAGCTCCTGAGCAGTTCGTCTGTGTGTTTGCCAAAGTTAAGGATCACCATAGTAAAACTAGGCAGAAAAGTATGTTTTCAGGAATTAAGAATTTAGTTTGGAGCACTTGGTGTTTGACGTGTGTGGGGGACCATGTATAAGCACATGAATGTGTGTCTATAATGAAGTGTCTTGCTTGGCACTTTTTATATTATATTGTATTCTGTTATATTCTATTCTAATATATTCTATTATGTTAATTATATTATATTGCATTTTGGTTTGTTCATAAGGGGATTTTGGCAAAGCTGTGGAAGCACATATAGATACAGAATAAAAGTATTTAAGATGTAATTCAATTTCTACCTCCCTTTAATAGGGCTATTCTCCTCCTCAGCATTTTCATGCTCTTCTTCTCGAGAAACTGTCATATATACAGCCCTCTCAGTACCTAAGCGCTGCTAAATTGCTTTAGCCTCTAATTACCTTTTGTCCATAAATCTTCTCATCCAGGCTACAAGTTCATCTGGAAGTCTGTACTGCATGTTGTCTGGTGTCCACCATCACTGTTTCCTCCTTGGTACCCTCTGATTCTAAGGTCCATTGTCACCAAAGCCTGAAACTCTATTTGCTCTATGCAAATGAGACAGCCTGACACATTAGGAAGCAAAGACAGTCAAGTGGTTGATTTCACTCATCCTGAAATAGACCCATGCCCAGGAGAAAGCATCCTGAGCCCATTGAAAATCCTTCTTCTAAGTTGACATTAAGATACACCATGGCTGTATCTCTCTCAGTCACACGATTTGCAGCAAATTCTATTATGATCTACTGCTCACCCTGTGTCATAGCAGGATCTAGGTAGCATGCAGCGAAGACTAAGTTTGATAACTACCTGAATAATATGATCAATAAAAATAATCAATACAGTCACCTCCTGGTGCTTCTCTTCTTGTTAGCAGAAGAAAATGACAAGGACTCTGTCACAATGCCTGAGCCAACTGGAAACACTGTTTGTAGTGTTACAGAGCTGTCAATCAGACACACACATCTGACCACCTCAGATCGAAGAGTTCCACAGGATACCTTGATTCACAGCACTTCCTGGCTCCAGCGGCGAGATCTACAAAGCTAGCATTTGTCTCCACTGTTTTGAAGTCTGCCCCACAGGAGATTTCACCGAAGGAAGAGGCAGACAGCATGGCTGCTTCCCCATGAGGTAAATATTGTGTTAGGATAATTGTTAACTTTGGAGTGAGCCCCACGGCTTGACATGTTTAACTGCCCCAAACCATACAAACCTCTTTAATTACTTGGCCCTCCCACCACCGCACCACAAGTCCTCTGAGAACAAAACAAGTAGACATAAGACCAGTCTCTGCTTTGTGGAAAAGCCCTGGGTCACATGAAGGGAAAGTGTGGGAAATCCTTCCCTATTCAAGTACAGAGAGAACTTACAAACCCTATGCGCTAAGAGCTGAAGACTGAGATGCTTCCACTGTGCAAGGTGGCCAACACTTTTTACTTTGCTCTCATACAGTCAAATGAAAAAAAAAATAGAAGAGACAAACTCAAATTTCCAGCCTGGAGATCTGTTTCCACTGCTTTGGAGCTCTGTGCTGCAAACCCTGTGTAGATCAATTGGCACATGCACATCTGTGCTTACCTGGCAATTCCCTGTCCACTTATCCTGACCCCAACAAAGCATGGAATGCACCAAGAAGGAGATACTATGTGGTGAGAACAATGATTTTAAGAATTAAGATTTTACCCAAGTGGTCAAATTTGAAACCCCAGGGAAGAAATTTACATGTAGATATAAGGGTCTATTTCCTACTCAGCCTAAAAGGAAATGTGTGATGTCCCATTCTGAGGCACCTGGAGAGACAAATACTCCTCTCTGGGATGTGAGGAGGACATGGGTAGAATTCCCTACCACATCCTGATTCAATCCTAGTCTCCTCACATCTTGATAAATGACAAAATTCATCAAATGGGTCAATTATAACTGCTATTTTAGATGCGCTTTAAATTTGGAGCCAATCAGGTCACTCTTCAGTGCCCAGACTAGATCCCATTTGTTTAGAAATCTGAAACACGTCTAGGTTTGAGTAGTTCCCAGAAAATCAATTCTCTTAACAGAGTCTGACGATGCTCATGTTCCATGAGAGCTACCAGCAAAGGGCCAAGTCAGGCAGGAGGCCTTCCCTGGTCAGCTGGGCAGGAAGGCCTGATTCCTGATTGTGGAGAAATCATCTTTCTACCTTCTCTTAACATTGCTCAGTGGGCTCAAGAACAAAGTAGTCTTGAGAGACAGTGTGAAGGTTATGTGTGGGCTCTGTTACGCACCTCTTCACTCAACTGATGGTCACCTGACTTTAAACACAGCAGAATGCCCTCCTACCTAGCACACCAATCTGGATTCCCCAACACAGCAGTGTTCCCTAAGTAGGAAAGCTATTTGATCCTTGGAAAAGCAATCACAATAAGTAGTTTTCATCTCGAAGGGGGTCATTGTGTTCTTGTTGCCTGAAGTGATTTGCCAAATACTGTGTGGGCTCAAGGAATACACAGCTGGCTGGCACGGTGCACCACTCAGTGTTCCTGCCCGTTAGCAAGTGTATTGCATCACCAGAGAAGTTCATCGATGTTCTCTCGCTTGTGTGTACCTTGTACCTCATCACCTTGAAACAGCTGACCCCAAAGAACAGACGAATAGTGGGTTATGATACAGCAGTGCATCCTTCCATGATGGCCCCACGCTTGTGTCCTCCAGACTGCTGTGAAGACTCTCCTACTTGGGAAACAAATGTGGTGGTTCTGTCTTACTTAGTAAAGATTCAAGTCTGGAAGCCCAGGGAACTGGTCTCCAGTCTCTGACTAACACCCTGCTGGGAAAGCTGTGTCCTCTTCTTGTCCTGTGCAATTTTGTACTCTGGTGATTAAAAGATTTTGTTCCCAGGGACCACCGCAATCTTTGGAAAAAATGGCATTGCCTCTGGGCCATTATTACCTTTCCACACTGGTAGCACTAGGCATAGAGTGAGTTCCTCTGCCAGTTAGATAGTCAGGGCTAATTATTAAAGGAAACAGGGTTGATAATACACTCTTGGAGCAAAAAACAATGTTTTGGGGGAATCCCACATCTCTCCCACATTCTGCTTATAAAACAGTGAAAACTACAGCCATCCAGTTGAGACAGGCTCCTTCACATCCTGACCTGTAGAGATGTCAGTCTGTGCCCAACCCCACAGCGAAGAGATACAGAAACACAGAAGTAGAGATTCCTGTGCTGGGTTCTCACTCTCTATAGAAAGATGGCTGATAAAGTGAAGAAAGGAGTTTATTAGAACTGAATAAGTTCTAATGTTCTGTTTACTATCTTACTTTGCCTTTTAAACATAACAATCATGTAGGCAACCCTAAACCAGGTTACAGTTACACAAATTGTTATCTCTGGAAAGTAAATCATGTTTTTAAGTTCAGAGTAGACATGAGTAGTTTGTGTAGTTCCTGAGCCTCCTGGAATGGAAGGAAGGAAATATATATAGCCATTCCTTGGCTGCAGGGCCAAGGTTTGCATGGACTGCCCAAACTGTTTGATTGTTTGACTAAAAAATGTCTACATAGGCTTGTGTATTTATTTGAACACTTAGTCCCTGGTTGATAGAGCTGTTTAAGGAGATAATGGAATTCTCAGGGGAAACATCCTCGCTAGAGGAAGTTCCTCTGAGGAGATGAGTATTGAGTTTCCAGTCTCACCTCAGTTCCTGCTCACACTTTCTGCTTCCTCTGTATGGATAAAAACATGATAAGCCAGCTTCCTGCTCCTATCACCTGCCATGCCTTCCCCCACTGTGACAGACTCTATCCCTATGAACTGTGAACCAAAAGAAACTCTTTGCTTTCGGTCATGGTTGTATCAAAGTAACAGAAAGCACCACACACACACACACACACACACACTACACCTTTACACAATCTTTTAAAACTTGTCTGTGGGTCTCCTAGATTTAACCTACAATGGTTTAGGCTTAAGTCCAGCAGTGTATCCTTCATTTGTTAGAATAATAGGACATGTGAGAACATAAGGAGCTGGACAGATTACAGGGAAGGCAGGATGCTGAAGGCCAATTGCTCCGGTTCTGTTCTCTCTACCACCAATGTTCACTTGACCTCTTGATTTGTAGAAACTGGGTGTTATCTGTGGTGGGATAACAGGCCGTGAGGACGTCTAGAAAATTCCCAGCCCCTGTGCTGTTGTCCATGTCTTCTGCTCTAACCCTCCCCTGTGATCTTGTTACTATGACTGGCAGTGAGCTCTCCAGTGACTTGACTGATGAGTGCTACATCCCATAATTATGCTGAGAGGTGCGATAGGAAAAAGGTTTGCAATGTTTGAAAAGGAAGGGAGGCAGGCATTGCACTTGGTCATTGCCTACTTTGACCAAGTATGGTTAATTTGAGGTCTATGTGTTTCGAATAGTCTGTGAGCAGAAGATAGACATGTATACTGTCAAAACAAGCAGCTCTTTGGAGTGAAGTGTTGAATGGAAGTCATGGAGTACATGGAACCAAACTGACTGACGAGGTCCTCCCACACAGAGGAGCTCATCCCTGAGCTTACAGCCCCGCGGAAACAGAAGCAGCTCCCAGGAGCCCACATGAGTACACCGCCTGGGCCTTCCGGCAGTCGGCATGTGACCTGTGATGTCTCCTCCATGTCTGTCTTGATGGCACTTCTCTATGGAGAGCATGTTAAATTTCAACATTTTTGAACAAAAACCAAAGAACACAAACGGGACATTCGCAACAGTCGCTCTGAGGTGCCTTCCTCCTCCCGCTGATGCCTCCCGCTGTGGTTCAGCAGCACACACTGGTGAGGAAGGCTCTCTCCATGGAGTGCTGTTCTCTTCCCTCTATAAATGGAGCAGAAGCCTTAAAAGGGCCCTGTTTGTCACTTCTCTCGTTATTGTGGCTAAATAACTAACAAGAAACACCTCCAAGTAGGATGTATTGTAGGGTACAGTTAGCTCACCCCAGCGTAGAAGGCAAGGCACAGGAGCAGCCCCAGCAGAGGTAGTGAGTGCAGGAGGCTGCTCGCTCCTGCTGTAGTGTGACAGGACACAGAGAGATGGAACAAAGCAGGACTAAGCTCTAGAACTTTAGGGCCGAAGTCATCTTGACTCCCTCCCTGCCCCTAGGCCTGAAGGCACAAAAGCGTCCCAAAACAGTGCTACAGCTGGACACCCAGTGCTCAGACACTCAAAGGGGGGGGGGTCTTTCACACCCAAAGTCAGGTTCCCTCCCTCAAATAAGCCATTCTGTGCAACCTAACTAAAAGGAGAATGAAGCAGGCCTTTCTGGTCCAGTTTGGTTTAAAACTAAAAGATAATTTCTCACTTCTCTGAAAGCTAACTCTGTCCTTTTACTTTGAACATTTTAGTCCAGACAGATGTTTTCAAATCTGATGAGCAAGGTGGTGGCCTGAATAGGAATGCCCCTCCCCCAGACTCATGTGTTTGAATGTTTTGCCCATAGGGTATGCCACTTGTTGGAGTAGATAGCTGTGTTGAAGGAAGTGTGTCACTGTGGGGGCGGGCTTTGAGGTCTCCTATGCTCAGCTCTGCCCAGTGTGACACACAGACTCCTTCTGCTGCCTGAGGATCAAGATGTAGAACTCTCAGCTCCTCCAGCACCATGTCTGCACAAGGCATGTGAGCACAAGGACTCCGTGCCTCCTGTGAAGCAGGAAGCTGGCTTAGCGTAACTTCATTCACACAGCAGAGAGCAGGAAACGGGAGGGAGCTATAAATCCTCAAAGCCTACAATTGGTGAAGTACTTCCTCCAGCACATCTGCACTTCCCAAAGATTCCATAACCTCCCCAAACAGTACCAATGACTGGAGACTAAGTATTCAAATACAAGAGCCTGTGGGAGACATTTCTCAATGAAACCACCAAATTCAGTCTCTTGGCCAACATGGGCTCATGACCATCTTATAGTTCAAAATGCATTCAGTTCAACTTCAAAATTCCCCATGGTCTTTTACAGTCTTGGCACCATTCCAATGCCCAAAGTCTCTTGTGAGACTCAAGGAAATCTCTTAAACCGTGATTGCTGTAAAAACATTCATTCAGCATACAATGATACAGCATAGAGTCTATATGTAGAATAGATGCATAGGCAAGCATGCTTGAGGACAGCTTCAGGTGAGTCTAAAACCATTCCACCTTTTGCAAAAGACATGAAGACCCTGTTTAAAGCCATATTTTACACTTCATAACTTCTTATAAAAATCAGATTTCATGGTTTAGTGAGAATATCCCATTCATCCGATTTTATGGAAAACATGGTAAAATTCAACAGCTGATGAAAGAGAATTTACAAGAACCTAAGAAGGCAGGTTGCATTTCAGTTCTGCATGGCTCCCACCAACCCAGTAATTGTGTGCAGACTCCTAAAGGCACGGGAGAGGGTCAAAGCATACCTAGCTTTGGTGGAGTGGGTTCTGTGTTCTCTTTGGCAATTGATCTCTCTAGCACATTCTTGTGTTGGGCCACCTGGAAGGCAGAAGATAAACTTCTCTTTGCCTGGCCACATCCTTTCTCTACTAATTGTGATTACTTAGGAATGTGGAGACGAGTGGCCCTAAAGCTCAGGTTTGGGGACCAGGCTGCACACTCCCTACACACACCACATTAACCCCTCACTTGCTATTTATCTGGGGCTATGTTCTTGGCCCTCTGGGGCTTGATACTGATCTAGAAAGAGGGATGGTGTGTACTCTTGTTTCAGAGTATGGTAAAGGTTGGACAGGGCCTCACATAGGAGATGCTCTCTTCAGTCTACACAGACAAACCTCACAGGATATGACTGTTGTCTCCCAACTACATTAGAATAAAGACATATTCCCTCCAAAGCAGCTTCCAGGTGTGTGGACATTAACAGGATGATAAGAGGTTCTGCCTAGAAGGAACCCAGGCATCCATTCAGAGTCACAAGCTGATGGCTTCAGACCCCTCAGCTGTCAGGAAGTATGCCAACTAGGACCAGGGCACATGTGACTCTAATCTTCCATCGGCCTGCACTCCTTCAGGTGTCTGCCCACCAGAGTCGCTCGTGTTCATAAGGTTTCATCTGTGTTCATCCTCACATGACTCCTACCTAGAAGAAAATCAAAGTGTGAAAACTGGAAATTGAATGCTTAGACCTCATGTTCGCTTGAGGGTATGACTAACCCTTAAGAGCTCTAGTCTGTAATAAAGGTGTGCATGCTGAAGTCCTAGTCCATAGAAACAGATGGAGAGAGAGAGAGTGAGAGAGAGAGAGAGAGAGAGAGAGAGAGAGAGAGAGAGAGAGATTTGGGCTATTACAAGTGCACAGGGCCCCAGAGGACCTGAACAGAGAACACAGGGCTATGCATTCTAACATTCATGGCTTCCCAATCATCCCCTGGCCCAGCACCTCTGGCAGAGATATCCCACATTCTCTGCAGGGGGTGTCTCTAGCCATGGATTCCTTGCTAGTTGGAATGATGCCCTGTGAGCAGCTCTTGGAGAAAGGAATGAGGACAGTATCTCACACCCATGACTTCAGTTCTAGGCAGAATGATACAACTACAAACCTTGGTACAAATGGCTTCTCTCTAGCCCCTGTGCGGCTTCACTGACTCCAAGCACATACAGTGACATTATATGGCAATGTCTGGCCATCAATCAGAAATTGGGTTTTGGGAGTGCCTGCCAGATGCCTCCAGAAATATCTCACAGCAATCCTATAACTCGGGGTGGGGAAGATTGGGGGAAATTCACTGGGCTGTAAGATGACAGCACTAAACACTCAAGTGTATTGTTAAACTGTAAAGCTGCTTTGTGCTGTACATGGTGTGGTGAGCTTTGCATGAAATTACCCTTGCATGTGTGTCTTAAATCCTGGTCTGTGAACAGTTATGCCAGTTCAACTTGGGAACCATGAGAATCAGAGACATTCATCCCAAACTCTGGTGGAGCCATAGGGGAGGCTGACCTAAGCAGTTCAGGAGCACACCCACCTTCAAGAAACAGTGCCCTGCAGCACACCATTGTAGCATCAACAGAGAAATAGAAAGCCCGACTAGCAGGGGCCCCCAGACCTCAGCAACGATGAGAAACACCTGTGAGCATCCATGGTCCCTTTGAAGGTACTGTCCATTCTGGAAGAGAAGGCATAGCTAGTGGCAGACTATGAGGCAGCTGGTTGGGTTGTTCAGGCAAGTGGCACTCAACCTGCTTCCTCCCTTTTCTCCACCGTGGGCTGTGGCACTGGGCCACCCAGTTCAAGGTAGTCGGGGTCACTACACAAGTTCAAAGACACTGTGGCACTACTCCATGGCAAGCTCACATGCACCTGGGGAGTGGTCCAATTGTCAGGCTACCATGCAAAACCAATTAACCAATGCATGGCTCCAAGACTTGTCATCTGTTGTTGACCTGGATGAGTCACATGCAGGCCTCCTCACACTCACCTCAGCTCTGAATTAGCAGCCGATCTGTCTCCCGCAGAACCCCATGTGTTTTAAATACATATACACTTGCTCCGTCTTTGAGAGGAAAGGTCTTTGACATCATAATGATGTCAGCAGCAGACAAGAAAGAGGCCAGCCTTTTTTGCATTAAACTCCACCAGGACTCTTTTGTATTTATTTGTTTCAAATCAATAGCCATGGCAGAAGCAACCGCAGGAAACAATTTGAAAGACATCACTACCTTGTGCCTTATGTGGGTTTGTCAGTCTACCAAGTGGGTAGTTTTCTGGAGCACATGCTCACCACTCAGGTGTGTGTGTAGGCCAGAAGCTGATATTGGGTAGTTGCTCCCCACCTTATTTTTGGAGCTAGACTGAACCCATAGTTCATCTTGACTGTGAGGCTAGCTTGTCAGTGAGCCGCCAGGCGTCTTTTGTCCACAGCGTTGGGATTCTGGGCCCCTGACACCTCAGCCATCTTTTTGGTGTGATGGTGAGGATCTACAGCACGTCTCCCTGCTTGAACAGTGAGCACTTACTTCATGCTTTTGCCCATCTCCCCAGACTAAGCATCACTTGTTTTTTCGTCCAATATCAGTTGTAATGAGATGGCCATCTAGCATCATTTTCCTGAGGATCCCGTGACTCACACTTTTGTGCTACCCCATCCCTGCATTCTGGAAGCTTGGCCTCTTTGCCAAGTTAGCTGCATCAGACTACACCCTGAAGGTGGCCAGGCAGGGGTAGGTATTTTCAAATGCCTCTCTTCCCCACATGGTACAGGGGCAGGCTTCACAGATCTTACTTCTTTGGATAGTGGCAGTCTAGCTTAACAGCTACAAAGTTCATGGAACTGACCTAAGCTCAGAATGTGAACTAAGATGTCTGATTACTTGCGTGATCAATATTTACACAGGCCTGTGATCGAAAATGGCATGTTTTCATCTTTCTTTTCCAAGTGGCAGAAACCTCACTCTGAAGGCAGATCGGGTATTGAGCACACAGGATGATCTGTGCTGGCCACGGTCCTCGAAACCTGATAGTTGGCCTATTGTTGGGTGCTGGGTAATCATCAGTGCATCAAAAAACAGGTTGGACGTTACTATAGCAACACTAACTAAACTGAAATAGTGAAGGAGGCTGTGGACAGGGAAATGCTGTCGTTTCAAACCCGCCACCTTTCAGAGTCTGGAACATGACTCCAAGCAGATGTGTCAGAAAACACAGCCTCAAGCTTCTCAGAAAGTCCTGGGGCTGTTCAGGGCCACAGTTCCAGGTTCACAGACTCCTGTAGACTGATTTCCTAGAGGTCCTAAGTCTCACCTTCCCTAGCAGTTATAAACCGAGCCTGAACCTCAGCATTCCCAACTTTGTGAAAGTCCAGCCCAGGGAAGGGGTCCAGCAGATCTGAGGCTGCTGAGTGTTGACAAACCACCAACCTGGTTGAGAGAACTTGGTATAGGATGGCCTTCATGCTCAGCCTAGAAACAGAGCCAGGAAGGCTGGTGCTTGGCTCCCACCGCTCTTTTATTCTGTGGAGGACCCAATGAAGTGATGCTGCACTAACACCCAAGCCAGTGCACTAGGTTCAGCGTGACCTGGATGCTTTAGAAGGAGCTCTTGTCTTGTCATCTCTTCACCTCACTCTTTGTAAAAGGACCAGGGTCCTTTCCCACTGGAGTCCATGCTCTCTTTTCTCCCCCTCTGCTGAGACCCAGACACAGAGGTGCAGACCAATCATCTGTACCTTACTTCCATGACTCTGGGGGAAGCCTGAATCCATCTTCCTGGTTGGTCTCCAGGGCCACCAGAAAGCCATGGCTAAACATTTCTGGGAACCTTCTGCACATCCAAGTTCAAATGCAAAAGGAGAGAGTGTGTGGGGTGAGCAGAGCCTTCCTTCCTCTCCAGGTTCTAACTTAAGGATTCTGGGACTCCAGACTGAAAGCTAACCTTTAAGACCACTGTCTCATATGTTTTAGGGAAGGCAGATACGACATATCTTATTTAACTATGTGTTGGCCTGGTTATGACATCTGCATATCTACACAGATGGTAGAAAGCCTGTCTGTGGCACTAAGTTGGTCTTCTATATATCAGGAGCAGATTTGGGACATACTATATATGATGGATATGTACCATGCAATATGATGTACATAGCAACACCAAAAAATGGTCCTATACAATAACCACTTGATGCCTTTATTTCTGTTCCTTTCGAATGGCTTTTTAGTGTGGTGATGTCTTAGAGTTACTATGGCTGTGATGAAACACCATGACTCCAAGGCAGCTTGGGGAGGAAAGGATTTATTTCACTCGAAAATCTTACAAGTGTTCATTATTGAAGAATGTGAGAGCAGGAACTCAAATGAGGCAGGAACCTGGAGGCAGGGGCTGAAGCAGAGACCATGGAGGGTGCTGCTTACTGTCTTGCTCCTCATGGCTTGCTCAGCTGCTTTCTTATAGAACCCAGGACACCAGCCCAGGGATGGCTCCACCCACATGGGCTGGGCCCTCCCTCATCAGTGACTAATTAAGAAAATGTCCTAGGGCTGGATCTTAGAGGGGCATTTTCTCACCTGAGGCTCCTTCCTCTCTGAGGACTCCAGCTTGTGTCAAGTCAACATAAAACTGTCCAGCACTGGAGATTAAACAGGAAATGTTCGAACAGATGTTTAATGCATATACCTGTAAGAAAATTGTGAAAGAAGTCAGAAAGGAAAAAAGGAAGGACTAAAATTTGTTCTTACAGAAAATGTATTTTTTAAGCTGTCTGAGAGTGGGGTGTGTGTGTAATTCTAGCACCTGAGAGGAATGTGGGCTAGAGATCATTCCTAGGCCTGGGATGCATGAGACTCTGGAGGGGCTGGGCACACAAGCATTCCTCCTCCTCCATTTTTTGTGGGGGAGGAGCATTAAATTTTTATTATGTATACAGTTCTCTGCCTGCATGTGTGCCTGCACACCAGAAGAGGACACCAGATCTTATTAGAGATGGTTGTGAGCCACCATATGGTTGCTGGGAATTGAACTCAAGACCTTTGACATCATAGCCAGTGCTCTTAACCTCTGTACCATCTCTCCAGCCCCTCCTCCTCCTTTTATTCCAACTATTTACCTATAATCCCCTCAAAAAATTTGAGGTGAGTGCACAGAACTGGTAGGCAGAGTTAACAGAAATCTGAAAGCACTTGTGTATGAATTCATCTGGCAGAGATGAATTAAGCTGTACTGGGGAGGATTTACCAGGCAGAGAGCAGGTGGTTGCCTAGGGCAGCAAAATGCTTTAGTGACTATCACAGGAGGGTCTGTACGCTGTGAGGGGCAGTAGGGGCTTGTGTCTCCCTGTCCCCATCTTGCCTGAGGCAGCAGACTGCCAGCAGCACCTCTGGGCAGTAGACAGCAGAGGAACCCCCGAAAACATTTGCGTTGCTAATGAAGCTGGTCAGGGATAGGAGAGAAAGCTCCTGTTAACTATTTTCTGTGCATCTCCTGGGTCTGGAATATTTTTCTCTTCATATCTAGCACAAATCCCTGAAACCTCTCACGGCTGCAAGAGATGCCCCCAAAACCCGACTTTAAAATAGTTGACTTGAAGGTCACGTCTGAGGTGTGCCATCCATGGCAGAGCAGAGAGACAACTAGGTTTATGCCATCTCCCTTCTTCCCTGCCCGTCTCTAGAGAGTCACAGTCTGATGGACCGCTGAAGCTGGTATTAATCTTCACATGCCCCATTCCAACCTGCTAATGCCATCTGCTCAGGTTACCATGGAGTTCAGGTGATCCAATCCTGAGGAAGCCTTGGAGAAAGAGAGTAGAAACGAGCATAGACCTGGTGTTTATGCAGTGTGTCTTTTTAATGGGAATAACTGGTCTGTTTCCAGCAAGCCAGAGGTCAAGAAACACAGGCTTGGGCTGGCTGTGTGAGAAACAGAATGGCCCAGGCTAGGTCCAGATCCTGGGAGACAGCTGATTCTGTATTGTGTATGGTAGTGTGTTAAACTCTCACTCTCAGCCTCCAGTTCACCGCCTCTCCAGGAGACAGAATGGCTCTGTCTGTAGGCCTGGTCTTGGTGAAATCTTACAGCTAGTCAAGACAACTGGGGAAGGCGCGAGGGCTCCATTCACAGTCATACCGGGGGTAGGTTGAGGACAGCACGAGCTCTCTTATGCTGAGAGGAAGCTCAGTGGTCAGGCCTGTGCTTCCCCTAAGATTGAAGTCTCTGTAGCCACAATAGAATGGTTTCTTGGGGCAAGAGGGGAGGGAGCTGGGAAAAAGCGACAGAGCTCACCGCAGTTTCCAAACACTTCTAGAAAGCTAATTTTACTTGTCCACTTGACTGGGTTTGCAGCCATCTAGAAGACACAACTCTGGGTGTGTCTGTGAGCTCAATCAAGGAGGGAAGGTCTACCCTGAATGGTGGCACCGCACTGTAAGCTGTCCCCTTGGCTGAGTGAAGGAGAAAAAGGAGCAACAAATCTGAGCACTGGTGACCAGCTGCCTCACGCCCTGGCTCCCATCACTGCCAGGTGCATAGAACTCTCAAACTGTGAGCTAAGTAAAGCCTTCCTCCCCTTAGTTGTTTTCACCAGGTACTTTATCCACAACTAGAAAAGCAGCCAATACAGACTGGGCCGACTGGCTTTCAGGGAGTTCCAGCCCTGACTCAGCGGATTTCTTCTCTCTTTTTAAAGTCATTTTATTGTTGCTGACTTTCCCCCCTTTTCTGATTCGTGATTTTTTTCTTATTGTTTTTTTTTTTTTTTTTTTTAGTTTTTTTCCAATTAACAAAATGTACTGTACAGGTAGGGCCCCAGGGACCTATTTTTATGTCAGTATGTCCACATAATTCACTCTTGTTACCATTAATGCGGACTTCATATGCATATCAATGGGAGAGAGGCCCCTGCAGTAGTCTGAATGAATAAGCTTCATTAATGCAGTATTATGGCTGATTTGTCCTGAGAAAATGCATTTAAGCCTAAAGGTTTTGAATAAATCTGCCAGCAGACAGCAGAGATAAACAGCTCAAAGGGATTGAAAGACAAGTGTAGCCAGGGCTTCCGAGCCCACACTGGGGGCCCAGGGCCAAGGCTTGGGGAAATGTGGGGGCCCTTTAAAAGAGTTGCAAAACGGCTAGTGTCTACATGGGGATGAAGGGAATAGAGGCAAGAGCTGGAGGCTGGGGGTAGGCAGGAACACAAAGCTTCATCTTACCAACACAGACCCAAGGTGAGGCAATGATGGTTTCTGCTGCATCACTGGATCAGCGTTACGAACCCAGCCTTGACTCTCCATTAAACATAGTGCCTGTCATTCAGACTTCCTTAACTTCACCATCTCTTCTGACTGTGGCTTCCACAATACATGAATTCATCCTGTTTCCCTAGGGTGCTGCCTGCCAAGGCAATCTCTTGGGCAGTCATTTTTATGGAAAGCTGACATGTTGGAGGCCTGCTGGGCTGGCATTTTGTAGACTGTGGAATTCATCTAATGGTTTTCTCATGATTAGAGTGGAGTCATAGGTATGCAGGAAGGAAGTCACAGAGACAAGGTCCTGTTCCCACCAGATTGTACTGCAGGGACAGGTTGTGGTCAGGAGCTAATTGCTGCAGCTAGTGGCCTTGCTCATGAACTCCCTGCACCAAAGGCTTTTCCACTGAGGCATTCCTTTCTTCCCAGAAGGAAGCAACCACTCCCAGGCTACACTCCTCTTCCTGGAGGCTGACACAGATACCCAAGTTACTGGGAATGCTTTTCTGTGTGACTCATTTGTCTTTTTTTTTTTACCTTATATACTTATTTAATAATTTATTTGTGTTAATATGGATCAATATATATATATATATACACATATATTATACTTGGGTTAAAAATCGAAGAATGCTTCATACATTTTCATACATTCTGCTTTTCAAATTATTTTTGCTAGTCTGAAATTTCATTGACCAAAGTGTATGCATGCATTACATTTTATAAAAGACTATCCTTCCCTTCTGCAAAATGATTTGCGTTTTCCTTTCCTCCAGAAACAAACGAGAACATCAGCTTCTTGGAATCTTTGTCCACAGAAGTGGTCTGGACCCCTACTTTATTTCCGTAGATTGAATTCCACTGTTACTCTCCAGTTTCCGATTGCTTCTCTTATGTTCATAGCATTTAAAATACATAATTATGCTGTGCCTCAAGCTTAACATCTTTACGCCACCTCTGTGACTGGTGCTGGTTAGGGAGGTGGTAGAGGCTTTCCCAGGGGAGCCCTGCTGGGGAAGAAGGTGAGTGTGATGTGTTTTGAGTGTGTGTAGCCTCACCCACGTTTAGTGTTGACTCTCTTCTGTGTGGTTGAAACATGAGCTGTCAGTTTCCCACCTTTGCGCCTGCTGCTTGCCTCCCTTCACATACAAACTCTCCTTTTGGAACCCTAAGCTCAAGTACACTCTTTCTTCCCTGCAGCTCACTCTTGGTCACAGTGTTTTATCAGGGCTCCAGCTCAGCACAGCAAAGATGACCGACACGTCCCTGTGTATGTCAGCCTGCACTCTCCCCAACACTAAGTGAATCAGCTGAGGCTCCCCAAATCAGAAACACACATAAAGGCAACATGCTCTCCAAATACAGTGGGGTTTTGTCCAGCCATTAAAAAAAAGCAATGAAATTAAAGCCATTTGCAAGAAAATTTGGGGGATAGAATTTATTATGTTAAATGAGCTAAACCACACCCACAATTACAAATATCCCTTGTTTTCTTTCAATGGAGAAACTGTATTTATTACGAGTGTATGTGCTTGTGTGTGTTTTCATGCATTTGTTAATAAACTGTTATGTGACTCACTCTCAAACAAATTAAGTACCTTTCTTTCAGTAGATGAAAGCAGAAATCAGTTCATGTCAGGATGTACTAGACAGCATTATTTCTTGTGCTATCTCTGTTGGCATGAAGTTCAATCTGCAGGTTAAACTTTTAGCTGTCACTAGAGTTGTACAGCCATCGCCACAGTCGGTTTCAGAAAACAGCCATCACCCTTCGAAGAACCAAGTATTTTCCAGCAGTCGCCCCGAGTCCTGCTGGCCGCTGGCCCAGCCCTAACTATCACAAGTCTGCTTCCTGTTTCTGTAGGTCCATAGATGAGACATTCTTACAAATGAGACCTTCTGATACACAGTCCTTCTACCTCACACAGGACCTCCTTGCTGGGCTCCCTGGATCTGAGGAAGCTTCCTGTCTATAACAGGAATCCATTTCCAGAATCAGAAGCATAACCGCAGAAGGTGACACGTCCTCGCTGCACCGTCACAGTAAAGCACTTGAAGTCGTTACTGCAGAAGTGTAAGCTTTGGCTGTTTTAAGCCGCAGAGCTCTGAGCCATTTGTTAGGCAGCAGCCAGCAACTATTAGAGCTGTTTTCCATTCTGCCTGCAGCCTGGAGAAGCATGAGCAAGCTTAGCTTCTCTCTTTATCTCCCTTGAGGGAGATTTTTGATGTGCATGCTATGACAGGAATAATAATTCCTCCCCTCTAAGATGCCTACATTCCAGTCTCCAAAGAGTGTGAAATGCTCCCTTAAAATGGCAGAAAGGACTTTGAAAATGCTCCAGTTTTACAGAGGTCCGACAGGAAGAGTCTGACATCAGGTAGAGAAGGGACTGACCATGAACAGGGGTCAGAGCAATCTGAAGATTCCATGATGCTGGCTTTGAAGATGGAGAAGGTAGAGAAGTGTAGACAGTTTGAGAGCCTGGAAGAGGGGACATGATTCTCCTCAGAACTTCCAGGAAGATCACAGCTCAGCAGAAACCCAGGTTTCCCTCTGAGCTACCTGCACCCTGACCTCCAGAACTATGAGCAAGCTCATAAGTGCATGTCATCTTATGTTCTTAACTTTGTGTATTTTTTCTACAGGAGCAAGAGGAAGCCAAGGCACCTTCTAAGCTTGAGATTCCTTGAACACCTCTCTTACTCATGTGGATTTTCCTTGGGAGGTGGAGCACCCTTTGAAATGGGAAATACAAGTTCTTGACTTGTGGAATACAATGAGATGTTTAAAATATTTGCTCTGTTCCCATTTTGGAGCTGCGTGCAGGCAAACTGAGTTGTTCCGACCTCGTTAGTGAGGGGTGGCTTTGTCTACATCTGCTTTACTTTCTCTGTCTCCTGCTTGTCATGGGCACTGCTGAATCACAGTTACTGTTCTCTGGGGCTGTGTCTCTAATTGGCTGTCATTTTTTGGTGTGTTTAGATATTTTTTTCACTTTCCCTGCAGCTATACCAGCTCACACAGTGCCTGCATCTGCTGTTCACACCACTGCTTGTGAGCAACTACTGCCTCTCCGTCCATGTTGTGCCGCTGAGAGGGTAGTGCTGGCTGACTTCTGACCCAGGGAAGGGGAGTGAGGCACAGCGCTCCCTCCTCGGTCAGAGCACTTTATTTATCAGATCTTTTGCTCCACCGGAAAACCCACACCATCCCCGACAGTCTCTAGCCCTTCTCATAACTGAGAAGGGCTTTCAGACAGACTGCCACAAATGTGCTGTGTCAAAAACATAACCGAACACAGATGAGTCTTTCCACAACGTCAGACATCATTAGAAAACATCAAGTTCACAAGGTGTGAAAGTTTCAATCAAGATTTGCCTGTTAATCCCACTCTTCTTGGTAAGCCCAGCCAAAGCGAACACAGCTTATTTAGTTCTTACTTACTAATATTAATCTCAGGTCACACACCACTCAGTGAATACATCTTTCTGTGTATTTGCAGGTTACAAGTGACTACTAAGGGTTAAAGGCACAGAATTTCAAAGACTCCTAAAAAGCCAGAGCTAGGAAATCAAAAGAAAGGTAAGGGCCTCTTTACGTTGATGATGTAGTGAAGTCGAACTGAGTTGCAGAGGCCTGAGCTGCAGCAGCTGTGGGTGCCACAGGTCTGAGAGCAGAAGCATTGAGTCCAGCTGCAGAGACAAAAAAGGCAGGTCCCAGGACTGGCCCCAGATGAAGAAATGGAAAGGCAGACAAATGGCAGGTCCAGATGAACAGGAGGACAGGTGGACCATGCTTGAGTAAAACGTATCAACAGCAGGACTGGAGCCAGGCTGAAACTTGGGACTCTGGAGTTGCCTGCCTCTTGACCCTTGAAGTACACATCAGGGGTCAGATGGCAGCTGGAAGGGCCACCACCATCAGAGTGCTGGAGGGAAACCTTCATGTTGGTCCAAGTGAGGGAGCTGCACCCTCTATTTGGCCTTTTTTAACATCAGGGATACACCATTTATATGCTGCATGGGTGGTGCCAGACAGATGGTGGTTCTCACATCCACCCAGGTACACACGGATCCTCCAGGCTCAAAATGGTGTCCAAAACTACTTGGAGTCATTCAGGGTGAGAAGCCACTGTTTCATGCAACATGAGGTCCTGGAGAACAGGACTTTGCCTGATATCAGCGTCAACATGGAACGACCTCCTGTGGGGACAAAGCCCTTAGTTTCAGAAGGTAGTTGCAGCAGGGCTCTGAGAACCCAACAGGGCTGTGGTGTGCAAATTACTCTCTTACCTTGTGGTTCCTCCAGCAAGATGGAGTACAGTGAAGGGTCTTGTGAAGTCCGTTCTTGTCCTGACTACTCAAAGGCCACTAAAGACACCTTATGACCATCACCTGCGCATTTGCTGGCTCCCCCTGCTCTTCTGGAAGCTTTCTCAGAGGGAGACTCAGTCCTGAGTCTCAGCCAGGAGCAGCAGAATTACTCATGTCACCTTAGCTCAAGGTTGCTTCTGACTCAAGGTCTGATTTCCATGGGAAGTGGACTTTCTGGCCTTCTGGATCCCAGAACAACAGGGTCCACATTCATGGCTTCCACACTGTGAAGCAGCTCTGGAAGAACGCTCTACCTGGCTTCCTCTCTCTTCCCTTTGTTTTTGTTTCTTGAAAAGTGAGAGTTACATATTTCTGTTTGGATTTGGGGTTGTGGATTATTTCTAGACACGACCTAAGAAAGGAAATTTTAACTCATCGAATCCATTCAAAAGCAGAGCAGCTTCTCAGCTGGGCCTCCCTCCGCAAGGCCTCTGGCTTGTTCCACAGCACACCTTTGAAAATAAGCTTCCCTGGTTCTCTTTTCTCTTCTCACTGGCCTGTCTGCACCTTCTCCCTCTGGTTAGATCACTCCCTAATTTGAGAAGCATGTTTTCTGTGGCTTCGTGTAAGGCAAGCATCTAACTGAGCTTAACCTCATCAGAACCTTTTGGCTCACCACTAGCAACTCCCTCCCAGGTTCTTATCTGCCTATGAATCATTGCTTTTGAAAAGTGTTTATCAGTTGCTTCACAGTTCATCTGGTTTTTGCCTTTGGACAATCCTGACTTGTCTTCATTTCAGAACACATGCAGGTGTGTGGTTCCTGTCCAGGGAAGCCTGGCTGTGTCTGTCCAGATTTTTCTCCCAGCTGCCCATCAGCCTGAGGTGTCCACAGGCTGACCCAGGGTCTATGGCCCTCAGAGAATCATGCTGGGTTCTTGCTTCCTAGGCTCAAGTGTGTATGTGTGTGTGTGTGTGTGTGTGTGTGTGCACATGCACCCTTGTGTGCACATGTGTGTAATGACTCCTTCAGGCATTTGAAGACGGGCCTCATGTGTATCTGTCAGATGTCCTGTACTCACTGCTTTGCCCTCCCACTCTATAATTCTCCAGAGACAGCTGGAACTGTGTGGGGATAACACCTCATGCTCCTTCCACCTGGGAAGAACTTCATCCATGCCACACCAGGAGCCCTACATGTCACAATCCCTGCAGTAGTTGAGATGGACCAAGATTCAGATGGACACAGCTGTCAGGGCCCACATCCATCTGCACAAAGTAGGCAGTTATCTCGGTGCTTAGCAGAAGATGGTGCAGACATATTTGCTTTCAAAATAATAGGGATATTGGGCATAAATGTGATGTCCAAGGGTTGTACAACATTTGTCTAGAACTCCTGAATTTCACAGATAGATGCAGGTAAAACAGCATTATAAAGAAGCAGCACGAAGAAGAGAGACTGTCAGCTTCCAGCTGCCTCCCTCCTCCCTGTGATGTCTCTTCTACTGCGGGTTATAGTGACAAAAAGCGCATTGCTATATCCTGGAACCAGTCTCATGACTGCATTACTGTTGGAGTGGCCCCTTTGAGTCTCCCCTGAGTCTGCATCTTACAAGGTCAAGCCCCGGTGGTGTGCAGGGCTTGTCTTCTCAGAGCTATGACCCTTCATCAGCATCTGCTTCCACCCGGATTCGTCTCCGAGAACATTCTCTCCCATGGAAGTTTGCCCATAGTTTACTCGCATCTCTTCCAGCAAGTTTTGTTTTGTTTTGTTTCTCCAAGTGGTCCTGCAGGCACAGCTGCTTCCCCCTGGACTTCTCCAGTGGTAACAGAGCATTGTCGTTCACTGCTTCCCCATCTGACTGAGCTCCCAGATTCATTACACCCACAGGTTCGTGGCCACCTATTTAGATACGATCGCTTTTGACCAGCACTGAACTTGGGATATCACAGAGCATGTCCGAAGCCAAACTATTTTTAAAACTGACTGGAGACTATTACCACTTTGGTTGTATAAATAGTTGGCAATCCCGACAAGAACTGGATATGGTAAAATTGCCAGGTAAACCAGAGTAGAATGCTCTTTGCGGTCTGCTCTAGGAATGCTAAAAACTACCCTAGACTAAAGTGAAAACACAGGTTCATAAAATGTGCTTTTCCCAGTTTAGTGACATCATGAATTTTTAAAAAATGAATATATTTCTGCTGATTGCCTACTTGAAGAGACTGTGGAGAAAGTGTCATTCTTTCTGTTCTTCAGTTTCTGCAAGCAGAATAGAAACAAAGTGAAAAGTTCCTCTATGGGGAGCAGATTTCTACTGACTTCTATCAACAGAATCTGCTGGCCAGATATTTCTAAAAAGTAAAGTGCATCCCAAAGTGTCGCGATAAGTGAGATCATTTTTTAAAAAATCATAGCTTCAATGACAAATCATTCAAGCTTTAGAATAAAGTGAGGCTTCAAGCTGGCAAGACTCGTAGCAGAGCTGCAGCAGCACTTCCCACAAGAGCGGCTGCAGCTGGATTTGTTTTGTTTTGTTTCATCTTTCGTCATTGTTTTGCAGTTCCTCAATTGAGAATCACAGAAAAGTGTTTTCTGCAGCCTATCACATTTGAGGCGGAAGCCAGGGCTACATCTGTCTGTCTGGTTCTTGAACTGTGAGTTAGAGGAGGCTGAAAGAGCAAAACGCAAAAACGGAGGCCAAACAAGCCATTTACAATATTTATGATAATTATGTGACTTAATAATGTTTTAAATAATTGGCTTTAAGAGAAAATAATATTACAATTGATTTTCTATGTTCCTTTTTCTTCTTTTAGACATGTCTACCAGAACACTGACACTCCATAGGCTGCTTGCTCACCTTCTGTTTCTAACACAGAGCGCTGCTCAGTGCAGAAGCTTCCAGGAAGGCTTTATTAAACCTTACATTGTTCACAAATAACTCAATTTACTTCCCGAAATGTACTACCCCAGGATTTCATCCCATCGAATAGTAAGCAACAAGCTCGATTTCTATCAGTGCAAATAAGAAAAAGTAGAAATACCAAGCACAGAGTACACGAAGTGAGCAATGCTGAATTTCTGGGCATTAATTTTAATATGTGATTTTAGAAACATGCCACACAGGCTCCCCAGCTTTGTGCTTTAGGTGGAAGATTGATAGGGGAATGAAATTGATCCTTTGTCCATCAACATGACAGGCGCGATAATGGATAGATTACCCGTATCAGCTAATCAGAATGCAGCTCCATGGTCGCCACAGAGCAGATGTTTCCTTTTGTGCCATGTTGATAGAGAAATGGACAAGGGACATTTAAAATTCATGGTGGGGAGACTCTATATTATAATGAATCTCATTAATAGTGATTAAGGTTTTTTTCCTCCCCAGCTACCACGGTTAAACCCTCCCTTTTGTAGGTCAGAAGGGCTGAAGTACTCAGCTTGCCAGCAGCTGGTATCACTGTTTTGTGTCTTCAGAACATTTCTTATGCTTTAAGCAACTTCTAAACTAAAAAAAATCCATTTCCTTATAAACTGGCCAATTTCACACTGCAGAGTTTTTAAATAATGAGTGAAAACAGAGAAATGTACAATTTCCCCAAGTTCACAGTGACTTTTAGTTGCCATTGCATGGCAGCCAACATAACCACTCTGTTCATTTGACTAGTAAATTCTTCTGGAATTTACGGTGGAAAATCATGACCCCGGTCCCAGGGTGATGTCCGTCAGCAGCAGTGGGGTGCTCATCTGTGTTTATGAACAAGGTGATGGATTCTTGCTGTTGGGAGAACTTAGAATGCTGGAATCTGATGGCTCCTTACTTCAATTCACAGGTGTAGATTTCATTCCGCTAACACAGGAGTCTGGGACCTCCAGTGTGAAGCCCTGGTTCATGAGGGAACTCCCGCACTGGCATCATGACAGGGTCCAGGGAGGGCCCACCACTACAGCAGGGTTTCTGCTACATTAACCCAGCCAGCCTGCCCTTCCCCAGCACCACGGCCTTTGTGACATGGAGCGTACTCGCACAGCTCTTGAATGTTAATGCCAACCTAATTATATATTTTGGCTTCCGTTTTGGCGATAGGCTGTACTTAAGTAAAATTTAGTACCATCTTATGCTTTCTTACAGCTGGGTAATTACAAGGCATTTCAGTTTTGGGGGCAGGAAATTAATGATACGAAGATCAGGAGCTATTTAAAGAGAGTTATCCTCTGCTGTTCCGGGACCGCTCCTGGAAGCAAGCTAAACCCTGGCTGGAATCAAGCCCTGAGACGAGTCAGGCACAGTCAGGATTCAACCCCTGAGCCTGGGATCAATAGCTCTCCTTCCCACACCTCTTCCCACATCCCTCAGATGGAGGGGAGGGACTGAGTCCATTGAATAATGAGATAGGGCTGGACCAGGGAGATTTGGGCAAGGTTAAAGCTGGGAAGATAGAATTTACAGACCTTCATAATCTCTTGATTGGAGGAAGAGATTGCAAACATTAAGGGCAGGAAAACACCTTGGAAATTTAGGGATTATTGAAACGTTTTCTAACTACACACATATCCAAATAGCCTGACATTTATGTACACACAGAAACCAAAGGTATTTGGGGTGCTCTGTATCCCCAGTATGAAAATCCCACAGACAGCACACACTGTTCTCTCGTAAGGTGGGGAGGTAGCCTTTTAGATTCATAGCTGACACACGGGACCTGTAGTAAATGAGCTGAAGGAGGGGACCTCATGCCCATTCCCCAACAAACAAGCAAACCCCAAACCCAGCAGCTCAGCATAGCCACATGGAGTCCTGCTTCACACAGAAACAGGCTCTCACATCTTGATGTTATTATTATTATTTTTAGTGAGACAGACTGGTTCGTGTTGGGCAAAGTATCCATACTACATGTCAAAGTAGGAACAATAAAACATACCATCTGACCAGAGGTGAGAACATTCCGGAAGAGAGCTGCGATTAAGGAAAATAAAGACCACTGGAGGATCAGCACAGAAGTGGAGGGTGAGGGGGAGGCCAGCACATCATAGCAAATAGGTTTGTTTTTGCTTCTTCCTCGGGTGGAAAAGTGCTTGATCCTAGTGCTTTTCTCAGCATACAGGAGCAACCGTGTCCCTCATGACTGTTTCAGAAGCCCTGTGACAGCGTGGGGAAAGAGGGCTCCCTGCTTCCAATACTGTACCGGTAACATCCTCATTCAAGGAATTTCCTCAGCTACTCCAAAGAGATTCCTTCCTTACAAGTGTGTGAAGGCCTGGAAGGTGAGTGTGTCAGTCTGTAATGACTGTTGTGCATGTTTATGTCCGAGTGTGTATGACTGTGCACATTTGGATTTATCTGTGGCTGAGTGTGTGGTTGTATAGTTGTGTCTGTGTACCTCTGTGTGTGTATGCCAGTGTGTGAGAGAGAAAAAGAGTGTGTAATACAGAGTGTGAGTGCGTTGGTCTGTTCCTTGGAGAGTATCTGTGAGCCATGATTCTATATCCCATGCCCTGATCTATTTCCTGATATCCCTCTGGATCCCTGGAACTTGTACCATTATTGAGCCACCTAGAGTTTTGTTTTGTTTTCTGTTTTTTTTTTTTTCTTGAGTTACAATTTGGACAAGTTGCCAATGCTATCAGCCCAGGGCAACCCACTCCACCTCTCAGATGCCTGCCTTCGTCATCTGGGTGGGCACTGTGGGAACCTACCCTCCTTTGCACTAGAGACATCTGTCCCGGTGGACTAAGGCCTGCTTAGAGATGCTTACCATGACTGCATTGCAGAGGCCTGGCATAGGAAGCTTACTTCCACAGCTCCATGGATAAGGAATAAACTCAGCTTTCTGTGGGAGGAATCCCTGGTGAGAAGGGACTCTCCGTGGAGTCACAGACCACCAAACACTAATCGACCTCTTATCCATGTCCCCTTTCCACTTCTCCCTTCAGCGCGTTTTGTCTACAGGAGGCCCTCTAGCCTGGAAGGGTGCTCTGGATCTCACCCACCTAGTCCTCATTCACTGGAGCCTTAGACACTCCATTGACTCACTGATTCAATTGCTTGTAATTGTTTTTCAGAGGTACCCACTTTCAGTTTACCAAAAGGCATTTAAGGCCTCATATGGAGCATTTTTCTCAATTCTGATTATGAGGCTTCCTTCTGCATCTTGACTCACAGACATGAGAGTTCGTAGGCAAAAGGAGGATCTAATAAAAGAGGCTACTACAAAATTAAGAGGACTTCAGAGTTTGGGCAACATACTTCCATGATCTCTTGCCTAATTTAGAATCTCAGTTACATATTTTGTTTTCCAAAAACAATTTGGAGTATTCTTAAAATGCAATAATTTGGAAAATTTCCCTCTTTCAGTGGGCACTATACATTTCAATGCCCCCCTCCCAGTCTATAGAAGCAGAGACACCCAACCACCTATAGCTTGACTCTTTATGTTACCCTTGGGAAAAAATATTTAGGCTTTCAATATAAGACCCATTTGTGAGCTGAAATTTTTACTGACACTGGTTAGAAATCCAGCAGCAGTTCTGGTCCTTTCTTGTGCTTAAAGAAAAGAAAATGGGAAAAGAGAGACAATATTTCAAAGTAATTCTCTCACAGGCATGAAATACTGAAGCCCTTGATTAAATTTTGTAGCCTCTGATTACATTAGAAACCTGAAATATGAGTTTCTCCTGAGCTGGCAATGGTGGCTGGTTAATTTATCTGCATTGCCACTATGTTTCCTAGTGTCGAGGCCTCTCTGTCCACTCCAAGGGAGATAAATAAGCAGGAGTGCGGTCCGCAGGTGATATAGAGGCAGCAAGAAAATGAAGAGAGGCACTCAGTTGCCTCCAGAATCTATTTTACATGATCCTTCACCATTGTAAGAAGCTGCTGGCTCTCCAATTCACTTTTCTCTGTAGACTGTCCCACCCTGCTCTCTCATAATCCTCCCAGCAAGCTGCTCACTTACTTACCCACATTAACACTCTCCATAGGGACATTAGACCTTTCTTTGTGACTGAGTCACTCAAATCTTCCCATTTATTTGTGGGAACTAACCTGAGCGGCTAAGGGAACAAACACTAGGTATTTCCAGCCAGATAACAACGTAGACTTGTCGGTATCACATCTCCACAGGCCTACGCCTGGCACTTACCAGTTTGCAATGAGTTTGTCAAGTGTGCACAGAGAAAGGAAACAAGAGTTAATTCAGTCATTCCGGTCACTCAGCAACCACCCTTTGTCTGAGTGATGAATAGGTGTACTCAAAGAAGAATCAACAATTTCAATGTCCTGAGTGACATATACAATTGAAGTAAGTCACCAACTGTAAAATATGTCCTATACTGTGAAGTACTCAGAAAGTCTAGTTCTCCTGTGGCCTTGTCCCTGGTCACAGCTTTAATTTTTTGCTCTTTGGCCTTGGCTTCCTCTTTCCAGCTAGGTGAATTAAGTTAATATTTCACACAAAGTGGAGAGAGCATGACAGGTCCTGTAGGAGCATGCCGGCCCCCACCTTCACCCCCAGTGTGGACACAAGATCTGTGGCACCAAGATGAACGCTATTCTGACAAAGAAGCCTGAGGCCTTCCAGCGTGGAGGCAGAGTAGTCTCTTCCTGCCTTTCTTAACCCAGGATCTCTGGTCTGTTGGGTGGAGTTAACTGACAGCCAACAGCTACAGAATCTGCTGCTTTGTGAAAAAATTAAGGGAACAATTACTCCCAGATCTCATTACCTCCTTTCAAGGGGTGGACATCCCCTCCACACATGATGCTTCTT
>CM053764.1:114181681-114215374 GCA_028658305.1 Pachyuromys duprasi | reverse complement strand
TATATGGTAACATGAAGTAAGCAATCCCACATCAAAAGAGGAGAATGAGGAGCTAGGGAACACTGACAGTAGACACGAGTGTCCTGTAGGAGCTGACAAGCTCATCAACTGTGAAGCAGAGGAGCAAGTCCCTGTCCTGTGGAGTCACAGCCTGTTCACACAGAAGCCAACAGGGGCAAGCAGTAAAGCAAATAAAAATAGCCATCATGTCTCTTAGACATGGGATTTCCAATTACCAGATAAGACTGGGAGTCAGCTGGTGTAATGGTTGATCTTGATTGTCAGCTCAGTTAGATTTGGAATGAACTAAGAGATGCCCTGTCCATGTCTGTGAAGGCTTTTCCAGACCCTCCTGCAGTGGATAGTGCCTTCTGGAAGCTCAGATATGACAACAAGGACAAAGCAGTTCTGTCTTCACCTCTCACTGTGGAATGTGTCCTGTCCTGTTGCTACTGCTGCTGTGACCAAGACCACAGCTTCTTTGGGTCCCAATATGAACTAAAGACCAGGGGCTGTCCACAAGTCCCCCAAGCCTGCAGGGTCACAGTGGAACCACTGAAGCGCCTAGCTTCATTGACTGAGCCACCGCTCAGAGTGTAAATGCTATATTACACAGGGCATACCAGGAATCCAATCCAGTAGAACCCCTTGTGTGTGGTGTGTGTGTGTGTGTGTGTGTGTGTGTATTCTAATAGATATTCATTCTATTGGTTCTTTTCCTTTTGAGAATACACTGGGTGAAGCTGTTCCTTTGACTGCTGATTGAAGGATTAGCTATTGTTCCCCTGGTTAAGAATGTCTCTGAGGCCCCCAGACATTGGTAGGATCCCAGATCTTAGTACAACTGACACCAAGATGGAAGTACTACCCAGGTGTTGAAACCCAGCACACACTCAGCAACACTGCCAAAGTGAGAACAGAGGCCTAATCCATCAAAGGCCATCGTTCTAGGGAAGTCCCTAAATGTACTGACCTTGCTTTTTGGCTTCTGTGGTTCTGCTTTTGACTAACTGGTCTCATCAACTGAGGTGTGTCAACCCAGGATGTAGTTTCTGTGCTTAGAAGCCCACCCTGAGAAACATTCAGGACCACACTTGGATTCCAACACCCATTCAGTCACCAGTCAGCTACTGAGGACTCTGTTGGCTTAAACCATGTCTGAGTGTTCTTCTTTGGTGGATGCCTCACAAGAGGACAAGCAAGCCTTTGATGCTCTACAGAGATGGGGGCCTGATGCACCTGTCTGTCTGTGCTGCTGATAGCAGCCTGGCATGGTCATGACTTCCTGTGTCTAAAGCCCAGACGTGTGCCTGATGCTATTAGCAACCTGAGCTAGGCTTCTTCTCTCCAGCCAATGGACACACCTGCCCAGGGGTCTGATTTGCTGCACTATAAACTGCCCGTTTGCCTCCTTCTCGGGACAGTGTGTTCTCTCTCCTATTGGCTGTTGTGTCAAAAACATTTCATAGAAAAAAAACCCTAAAAATCTTGCAAAAGAAACAACCAGAGAGAAAAGTACCTTGGCAAGAATACTCTCTACAGGGAAATGGTCTAGTTTGTGAGTGCTGTTTCAGCCCTGCTCAGCACTACTGTAGCTGAACACAGTGTCCCTCAGGGACAAATGAGATCTCATCAGCTGCATTTATACATATTTCCTAGTAGAAAATACAAATTAAGCTGAGCAGAAGGCACCCTGAACTTAACAAACCCTTATGAGATCTTGGACAGAAAATTCTCACATTAGTATTTTATTTAATTGTACCTGGAAAACCTCTCTTGAGCAGTGTAATTGTCCTGGAGGAGGTTGGTGTCATTGGTAATTGTTACTTTCACCGAGGATTTAATAATATTTTATAAATGTCAAATGAGCATCTTAGACTGAATTGGAAAATTAAATACTTAAGGTTGAAAATATAATTATTCGGGGAGACATCAAGTTGATGTATGCTTTTTCCCCCTCAGTGTTTAATAAGCAATAAAATGTGGGGAATGGTGACCTGTTCTTTGGTAACAAAGAGAAGTGAAAAGCCAGGAGAAAAGGAGAAATCACCTCTATGGTCTGAACTTCAGAACTGCATTCCTCGGGGAGGGGGCAGACTGTTCTTTGGTAAACTCTGATGTAAACTCAATTGTCCACTTGATTTGGTTAAGAAACACTTAAGGTGTTAGCAGCGCTCATTCCTGTGTGTGTGTGTGTGTGTGTGTGTGTGTGTGTGTGTGTGTGTGTGTGTGTAGTATGGTTTCCAGAAGGCTTAACAGGCCCAGGAATACCTGCTCTTGTGATGAGCTGCTCCACCCATGGGCTGGGGTCCTAGAATGAACCTGTTGGAAAATGAGGTTGGACTGAGTGCAGGCTCACTCTGCATCTGTCTCTCACTTGTCTAAGAGATGAGCAGATTTGCAGGACAAGTTGCATGGAGCCATCTGCCACCATAGACTATCTACCCTCAAACTGTGAGCCAAATTAAACCCTTCCTACCTTAAACTGGCTAATCACAACTGTGACAAAAGACAGAGATGTAGATGTAATGTGCAACACAGCTAGCTACCAGCTGAACCCATATCCACAGTGATGTTTTCAAGCACTGACTTCCTTGGGATAGATTTAGCATGGTCTTTAAAAAATATTTTATTGAATTTATTTATTCTGCATGTAGGGGGATAAGTGGACATGTGGATATTTTGCTGTGTGTGTGGAGGTCCGAACACAACTTTCAGGGTTCAGTTCTCTCCTTCCACCTTGTGGGTTCCAGAGATTGAGCATTTGAGCTCACCAGGCTTGGCAGCAGGAGCCTTCATCCACTGAGCTGTCTCACTGGCTATGTCTGGGATCTTCTTTACAGACTTAATCCAGAGTAGATGAAGTCATGTGATGGGCCTCGGTCTTACAGAAGGAGGAACAGTGGATCTGAATGCCCACAAAACCTCATAGCTGGCGACACTTCTGGGAGGTGGGAGACCCTTGAGGAGTGGGAGGGCACACCCTGAAGAGCACTTTTGTCTGGCCCCTCTCCACACTGCTCTTTCTACTTTCTCTTTGTTACAAGGTAAGCTGGATTTCGCTTCCCACCTCAATGCTTCACCTCATCCCAGGTTCCAATGCCCCCAAACTACAAGCCCTAACAAGTCTTTCCTGCTTTCAAGTTGCCGCTAGTACTTTGTCACAGCAACACACACCTAACACAACTCCCGCTTTCTCTAAGTCAGGAGGTTCCACAGTCTACAAAAAAAAATGGCAGGTGTCCCATTCAGACACCCAGGGAACACTATGTCTACCTCAGGTAGAGCCACCATGAGAGTGAATGCTGACCCCAGAGTCTAGACAAAGGCAGTTACAGAATAAGTGTTCCATGGTAGGGTCCGGAAGCAGATGTGCAGGGCCCACCCCTGGGCACCAGTGTTGCAGGCAGCAGGGTTCAATCTTGCTGGAACCTTCTGAGAATCCCATGGCACCTGTCTCAGAATCAACGCACACACACACACATACACACACACACACACACACACGAGAAAAGAGGAAAAGGGATAGATCACTCAGGGGCACTGCACAGGCCTTGGTCTTGGTCTGCCCTGTGTGCCCTTGAAAATAGAAGACCTCAGACCTAAAGTAATGGCTGCATGACCATTATTTCAATTTTAAAAAAATACCCAGAATACAGCGACATAGTGACTGCTTTCTTTGTCTTTGTCTTTCTTGCTTGCTTGCTTGCTTTCTTCTTTTCTTTAAGACCATGACCCATTTTAGCCCACACTACCCTGGAGATCAGATAGAGCCTGGCCTAGAACCCAGGGCAGTTCTCCTGCTTTGGCCTCCCAAATGCCAAGATTCTAGGCATGTTATGTTTATGAGCAGATAATAACAATTTCCCATTTTCTTACCCTCCCACCTTAAGTTGATAAGATCATTGGGAGTTGAATTTTTTAAAGCAAGGAAAGGGTTGTTAAAACACTGTGTTCATTTATCCGAATTGAAACACCTGGAAAGCCATAAATAGTGGAAAGAAATTAAGCAAAAGGTGGTGAGCAAGAACACCTGCTGAGGGAAAGTTGAATGTGTACGTGGAGGTGAGGCAGCCCAGAGATGGGCAAGCAAGACATCCCAACACAAGGCCAGATACAAGGCCCACACTGCACCCCATCACACAGCCTACGCCCTTTCATTCCCCTGATGCAAGCCATGCCTGTCTCCTGCTCCCACCAGTGGTCAGGCTGCTAACGAGCATGTCCAAGCACCTGGCATGTTGTGCCTCTTCATATAACCTGCTTGATGGCAGGCAACGCCAGAACTGGCTTCTCAGACCACATGTCAGTTATCCATCCTGTTGTGATCAAGTAACTAACAAAATCAACTGAAGGAAGGAGAGGTCTGCATTGGCTTACAGTCTGAGGGTGAGTCTTCCATGGAGGGAAAGGCCTGGTGTCAGGAGCAGGCCAGTAACTTTGTGTTCACAGCTGGAAACAGAGAGCAATGAATGCTGGGGCTCTACGCTCTGCGTAACGTCCAGCCCACAGGACAGTGTGACGCATGCAGAGGTCTTCTGCCTTTGGTTAAGCATCTCTAGAAATGACCTCACACACCTAGGGGTGTGTTTCCGTGGTGACTGTAAATGTTGTTCTCATAGCTTTCTGTCCAGAGGCACATCTGTGTGGGATGCCAGATTGCCTGGGTAGCCATAGATGTGGGCTGAGGACATGCTGGAGCCAGGAGAAGAATGTGGCCTTTGTTGAGTGCTTCTCTTTGTAGATGGAAACCAGGCTCCATCCTGCAAGAAGGATCTGGGTATGAGCTCCTCTGCATTGAATTTGGACACCTGACTCTACCCTCCCTCCCTGCAAGGACCCCTGTGCCCCAGTAACAAGATACTCTGAGATAAAAGGCTGGTTGTCTGGAGCTCAGTCTGGAGCTGCTGAAAATTCCAGGCCATCACCAAAGACTTCAAGGTAGGCGTGATCAGTACGAGCATCCTCTGGCCTTTTGTGAGATAAAGAGAAAGGAGTAGCAGTGGCCACTGACTGCAAGCGACCAGGAGTAGGGCTGTCCACTGGGGCTTTAAAAGGGGGAAATGCCCAGGATGATAATAAGAGGGAGAGGAGGAGAGCCTTCACACAAGGCACTGAGCTCTACCCATCCACCCTCCGCCTCACTACCAAGTTCCTGAGGACCTGGTGAGCCTGTGCTATGGTGAGACCCACCTATGCTATGACACACCCACCTTCCTTCCTCTTCCCCATTCCTTGCTTACTTCAGCCATTATTGCCACCTCCCCACCCCCACCCCACAGTAACAATGTCCTGATCCAAACTTAAGGGCAGCTCAGGTTCAATGTCACAAGACATCCGAGTGAAGCAAGCAGACAGCCGTTGAGCCCGTAAGCAAGGTTTCAGGATCCAGAAAACAGCTGGAAACATGATTCCCCCAAACATCTTCGTGACCTTTGAAAAAACAGAGAAGGGAAAGATGAGAGAAGACAAAAGCAGTCATGTGAACTCTCCAGAGCCACAAACAGAAGGGTCTGCTGGAGCAAACCACAGATGGGAAAGGCATTTCTCTCCTGGAAAATTTACTGGAGCCACATTTCATTGAGTGCTGTGAGGAGTGCTTGCCTGGCACCAGCCAGCTGTGGTAGGTCTCTGCCCAGAGTGTGGCACCAGCCAGCCATGGTAGGTCTTTGCCCAGAGTCTAGACATCTTAAGAATCAGATGATACTTAGAAATTTCATTTTAGATTTATTTAGTTTACTCTCTATGTATAAATGTTTTGTATACATATATATGTGAACAGCACACATGTGCAGTGTCCACGGAGGTCAGGAGGTGTTGGATCTCCTGGAGTAATGGACAGTTGCTAACCACTATGTGGGTTCTGGGAACTGAACCCAGGTCCTCAGTAAGAGAAGTACATGCACATAACCTATGAGTCACCAGCCCAGCAGCACTTTCAATAAAATCCTTTAGCAGACATTTTATCTAACCAACACCCATTTAATTCAATTTAGTTTTATCTCATTTAAATATTTTATTAATATCAGCCGATTATACACAATAATGGTTTTATTCTGACTATTTTCAGAATGGCTTCTTACATAATATATTACAATCACATTCACCCCCGCTGCTCTCTTCTGCCCCCCTCCATTCCTGTTAATTTCTTTTCACCTCCCAGCTATACTCTGCTGTAAATACCTGCCATCTTCTGACCCTCTACCTTGACGTAGGGGGTGTAAAGATGAAGGGAGTGACCCTGACCTACGGGCGGGTGAGACTGGCTATGGCGTGACACAATCAGGCCACCCACGAATGGATGACAGTAGTTGTCAATAGGCAGTGGAGTATGTAAATCTTAGCCTGGGTTGTTCACAGCATTGATGCAAAGATGAAAGGTGTAGAAGGCAACCACAAGGGATGGCAGCCAGAGGCCAGACATCCCTAACTTGCAGCAGTGCTGTGAGACCCAGGCAGCAAGCCGCAGTCCAGCCAGAAGCGCAGGGTCCCGTGCAGGGAAAGGAGCCTGTATGGAGAGAGCAGGAGAGTGTGGTTTGCAGCAAGAGGCCATGAAAACTAGCAGCTTCTCCTTGCGGTTGGGCATGGCTGCTCAGGTCTCACCTGGGCAGGGACTGAGACTGAAAGCTGGATCCAGTCTGCCAGTCAGGCAATCGGGAGTCACACACAGGACTCTGCAGTCAGGAGAATGTTGGAAAATGAACCGTGAAGGAGTAGGGTGTGACATGGAAAGGAGGCTCAGAACCTTTACCTGACCACAAGGCCAGGTTAGACCACACAAGTCTTGAGGGGCTGCAGGGTAAGAAGCTCACACCAGGAACCAACTCAAAATATTGTAAAGAAAGAAGGATGCTGATCCGTGGCCACTCGCTTCCTTGCTATGGACTTGGAAAGTCCCTCAGGGCAGAGGGAGCTTGTGGCAAAAGAGGCTGCTTACATGTGGAGGCCAGGATACAGAAGAGAACATCTCCCACTCTGGGTTCTATCTGCCCCAGCCTGTTGGGCACAGCACCACACATTCAAAGAGGGTCTTCCCACCTCAATTCCTAACTCTGGAAGCATTCTCACACACTGAAGTGTGCTCACCAATCCCCCAAGTGTGTTTCACACCCATCTGACAGTCAAGACTAACTGCCATGCTACTGAACACATCAGTTTACCCCTTCTCCTGCTTCAGTGCACACAGAACTTCAGTGGGCAGGATCAGCTGGCACAAGGCCAGTTTTTCAACAAAGTATTGAGTACCACACAGGTAATGGATAGGATGTAGCCCTTAAAGTGAATATGGGGTAACTTCTCAGCCTCAGAACCCAGAAAACAACATTCAAAGAACAATTCCCACTGATTAAATATGGCTGGAGGGGGCAGAGGGAGAGACCAGCGGAGCTGTGGGGCCAGATCAGAGTCACACACACACACACCCCACACAAAACTACAAATGCCATAAACAGCAGCCCTTTGAATCATAAGGAACATTGATGCTATAGAAAAATTCACCCACTTAGTAAAGATGGAAAACAAACCAGAGTGGAAAGCAAATCATGTCTTCATTCTATGGAGCAGTAACAAACGTGAGTTAAAGAACCAGGACAGCTGCTCAGACTTTAAGTCCATACATGACAATACTACTCAGGAACACAAAGGGATGAACAATTATTGTCCACTGAAATATGAATGAATCTTGAGGTGATTACGTAGAGGGAAAGCTGACAGTGGGCAGAGCGCTCATCCTAGAACACTCATCTGAGAACACTCATCCAAGAACAGGCATCCCTGTCATGGCAGCAACAAGCAGAACAGTAGTGTCCTGAGAAAGGGCCATGAGGAAGTGGAGAGAAGACAGGAGCTTTTAGGGTGAAGGAGCAGACACAGCTCTCAGTGTCGCTGGATTTGGGGGGGAAGGGGTGTGTGTAGGTGACACACCTTCCAAGCGTAAGGCTGAAATATGTGCAGTTTGTGTATGACAGCCCAACTCCAGTAAAGCTGTGAAAACTTAAATCTGTTTTTTTTCTTCTTCTTCTTAAAGAATGCATTGGAGTTTCATATGTGTTGACTGCTCGTGCATTTCCCCAAACATTTGAAATATTTTACCATGTCGGTCTCATAGCTGCGTATCCCTAAACTGGAGCTGTCCATGTTAACAGGTGGACAGGTTTTTCACATGTCAGTCATACGACTCCCAAACCTGAGACCTCATGCAAGGTGTGCTCCATTGCTTGATTTTCAGAACTAAGTCAATTCTTCACTTCACATCCTGCACTTTGTAAATTGCTTAACTGTTATTTTCTTTTTGCAGTCACATATCCGAAATTTACCACTAATTTTCAGTATTTAGTTACCTCTCCTAAGACTGAAGTGTTTTCTAATTTTTCTCATGGAACCCAGCTCATTTACTTCTTTTCTCCTCAGATAGATCCTCTAGTAAGCAAAGAACTTCTTTGCCAAGCGTATCCAGTCCTGTTCCACAGTGCAGACATTGCCTTCCAGAAGGGGAGGGGAAAAGAGACAGCCCTGCCAGCCACCTGTTCCCAAGAGCCCAGCACATGCTCCCAGCCCTGCTTTCCAGCAGCAGGCATGGCGAGCGGGAGGGATTCTGAGATACTAACTGCGTGCAAATGGCTGGAATGCAGAGGATAGAGGGCTACACAGAATGCTTAGAACCCATGTTCTTTCAGTGGGGTGCAGAGGCAACGCCCCCTGGGCAGGAAGCACCCAGCCTTGGCCTCCAGCACGCTCCTTTTGGCAGGAGGATTTTCTGCACTGTCTGTTTTTTTTCGCAGAGAGGGCAGGTGTGTGTACAGGACTCCTTGGCAGTGAGCACCGGCTCTAAACTGGATCCCCTTCCGTAGATAACAAGTACAGCTACTGAGCACCAGGAGCAGCACTGGGGCCATGAAGGGATATGAATCGCTCTTGAACGTTTGGGGAGATGTCTGATTGACTAACTGAGCTCCAAGTGTTAACCGACATGTCAGTGAAGCAAATATCTTTAGCTCTGGAAATTCCTCTTGAGAAACACCGCAAAATGCCCTGGCCTATCCCCTGAACTCTGAATTCCATGATCAGAAAACAGCTGATGATTCATGCAAGTGTGCAGCCATTGTAGTTTAGGTATTTAGCAATGTCTGTTGAAGAAAAGAAATAAAAAACAATGATGGGGTTTATGTTAATGAGACATTGAAAAAATCATAGTGTTAGCGATTTAAAAAAAAATGAGATGAGTGGTGGGTGGCACATGCCTGGAATCCCTGCATCCAGGGAGGCAGAGGCAGGTGGATCTCTGTGAGTTTGAGGCCAGCCTGGTTTACAGAGCAAAGGCTACACAGAGAAATCCTGTCCCCAAAACAAAAACAAACAAAAAACTGCCGCATCTCATCCATTTTGTAAAATATGCAAGTATCCAAAACAATGTACAGGAAGAAAATTTAATGATATCAAAATAAATAGATAGATAGATAGATAGATAGATAGATAGATAGATAGATAGATAGATGTTCACAAACCCCGGAATGTGAAGGGTACAAAAGAAAATGAAGTGAATGAAACATTTCTGTGATTCAATAAATACATCAGGTTGGGGGAGAACAAGGAACAGTGGAGGACACAGAGTTCACAGTCAACAGTAGCCACTGTCTCAACTACCGTACATACAGCAGAATAACAGAAAACTGCAAAACAGAACCCCTCTATGGTGCTTTGAATACGAATGCCCCCCCATGGACTCATGTGTTCAAATGCTTGCCCTATAGGGAGTGGCACTATTATGAGGTGTGGCCTTGTTGGAGTAGGTGTGGCCTTGCTGGAGGAAGTGTGTCACTATGGAGGTAGACTTTGAGGACTCATATGCTCAAGTTAGGCCTAAAGAAAGTGTGGCACACAGTCTCCTTCTGCTGCCTGTGGATCAAGATGCACAACTCTCAGCTCCTTCTCCAGCACCATGTCTGCCTACATGACAACATATTTCCTGCCATGATGATAATGGACTAAACCTCTGAAACTGTAAGATAGCTCCAATGAAATGTTCTACTTTAGAACTTTGCAGTGGTCCTGATGTCTCTTCACAGCAATAGAACACTGACTAAGACAGAAGTTGGTATCAGAAGTGGGGTATTGCTGTGAGAAGCCTGACCATGCTTTTGCTTGGAGGGATATGGACTTTGGGAGTTTGGATTAGAAAAGCAGTTGAACACTAAGTGTGGCTGATGGGGCCATTCTTGTAGGAGCATGGAAGATAGTGGTGCTGAGGGTGATTTGAACTATGGGTGCCTGGCTCCAAGAGGTTTCAGAGGAGAAAAACATTAGTATGTGGCCTAGAGACTACTCTTGTGATACTTTGATGAAGAATGTGTCTGCTTTTTTACCTTGTCCAAAAATTCTGCCTGAGGCTAAGTCAAGAGTTTAGGATTAATTACATTGGCAAAAGAAATCTCTTAACAGCCTAGTATAGATTCTATCCTGTGATTATTATTGTTCACTCTTATGAAGATCTATAATGAAAAGGAGCAAGCTGAGCAAGGAAAAATACAAAATGCACAGTTTGAGGAGAAAAGGGGTACCCGGAAGTAGAATAGAGCTAAATACTGTGTTCAAGGGGATGTACAGATTAAAGAAATGCCTGATATTAAATAGAATAAAAGGAGTAGTGACCCCAGAGCAAGAACCTACACAGATAAGCTTCCAACTTGTAAAATGAGATTAAAGAAAAGCTCAAAGCTGTATGTTATGGTGCACTCCTTTAATCTCAGCACTCCAGAGGCAGAGGCAGGCAGATCTCTGAGCTCAAGGTCAGCCAGAGAGTTCCAGGACAGCTAAACTTAGGCAAGTGTAGGAAACCATTGAAATGAGAAAGCAGGTAAAGATCTAATTGAACGAGGGGCTACATTCCAGGCCCAGCGAGCAGTAGAACTTGGCAGCTTTTATGGTGTGATTCTGGCTTTATAGTCAAGGATAGAAAAAAGGGGTTATGGAACTTCCCTCTGTGGCTTTTATAAGCCACAGAGGCCCAGGTGTGTGGCAGGCGTGTGTCTGCATGCCATTTTGTGACGCTGTGAAGGTGAAGCTTGGATTGCCTTGAAGACCCCAAGATGTTGGATATGGCAGAGCCATGGGGATACCTGCAGAGAAAAGCTGCCAGCAGAGAGTGGAACTGCCCAAGAGAGAGAAGTGTCGTGCAGTCAGCAAAGCTGAACAGAGCTGGATATCTGTAGAGTGCTTTGATATCAGACATGGAGATGCAGAGTTTGGAGTTTGCCCAGCTGGTTTTGGTCTTGCTTTCATCCAGTATTTCCTCATTGTACTACCTTTCCTCTCTTTCAGAATGGCAATGTATATTCCATGCCATTGTGTGTTGGAGGTATGTTGCCTGCTTTTTTATTTTGATTTTGGAATTACAGTTAAGAGATTATATGAATCTCAGAAGACATTTTGAACTTTGGACTTTTAAACAAGTTTGAGACTATTATAGACTATGAAGCCTTTTGAAGTCCTACTGAATGCAATTCTGCATTATGGTATGGCTATAAACCTATGGAAACCAGAAAGTGGAATGTGGTGGTTTGAATAGGAATGACCTGCATAGACTCATGTGTTTGAATGTTTGCCCTATAGGAAGTGACAATATTGTGAGGTATGGCCTTGTTGGAGTAGGTGTGGCCTTGCTGAAGGAAGTATGTCATTGTAGAGGTGGACTTTGAGGTCTCATATGCTCAGGTTAGGACTACAGAAAGTGTGGCACACAGTCTCCTTCTGCTGCCTGTGAATTAAGATGTAGAACTCTCAGCTCCTTCTCCAGCACCATGTCTGCCTGCATGCCACCATATTTTCTGCCATGATGATAATGGACTAAACCTCTGAAACTGTAAGATAGCTCCAATGAAATGTTCTACTTTATAAGAATTGCCATGGTGATGGTGTCTCTTCACCAATAAGAGACCCTAATTAAGACACCCTCATAGTGGGAGGTCAAGGTCCTTCCTTCTTCATGCTCTTGTGCATTTTTTGCGGTAACCATTTAATACATTTGTTCACTGTGACAATATACCAGAAAGAAGCAACTTAAGGGACAATGGATTTGCTTTTGCTCCTTGTGAGGAGGTAAATTCCATGATTCCTCATGGGAGCCTGAGGACCAGAAAGCAGATCCAGCCCAGAATCCAAGCCAGCCCTTAACTCTCATCTGTCCCTGCAGCTTGACATCTGCCTGCTAAACCCTGTGTGCAAAAGGCCCCACAGCTTCCCAGAGTAGAATCCCCATCTGGGAGTCAAATGTTACAACACATGAGACTGTGGGGGGTATTACACATAAACCATCACAGCATTATCAACTGAACAAACTTATGGGTGAAACAGAGGGAAGGGGTCCTCTGTGCACTCAAAATTAAACACCCAAACAAACAAAAACAGAATTAATTCTGTCATTCACAAATGAAAAAAGAAAAAAGAAAAAGAAATACAGTAATCAAGTAGGAAGAAAGTCATGGTGCAGCCTCCACATTGGCAACCAACTTGGTTAAATAGCAGGCATGATTACCAAGCAGTTCAAATTGCTGATTGGCAAACGTCTGGTTTTGCAAATTCATTTGCCTGTGTAAACAGCCATGCTGTAGGAGCATCCATAGGGCCTTATGGGGAACTGAGCCTTCTGGGAAGGGGCTGGTTTGAAAAAGATTGATTTTTTTTTCAACATGGGGGAGGGGTAAGATGAAAATAGCAAGGATATGAATGTCACCATTCACAGGCTGCCTTCAAATTTTGTATTTCACCATATGTGGGGATGTTTTTAAGATAAACTGACGTGCGGTAGACCATCAGCCATTGTGAGTGGGAACTATGCTGACCAGTTATAAAAGAACATGGCAGGTCAGCACCTGGTATCTCCTCCAACCCTCCAAATCTGTCTTGTGTTCATACATGGTACACCCCCTGGGCACAAGACCCCAGTGACAGCAGCAGGCCTACTGGCGTCCTGCTCCTACAAGGCTTGCACTTGTCCCCTTGAGCACCACCTCTGAAAATCATGAAGGAGTGTTTGAAATCGGGGTCAGTGTGTGAACTCTGGAAGAGCCCTGTTCTCAGTCCCCGTGGCTGCCTCCCTGCCCAGTTCCCTTTGTCACGTGTCCTCAGCTCCCACCATGGCGATCATGCCACTTTCCCTTTGTCACACACGGCCTGCTGACAGTGGGACTGGTCCATCTGTGGAGCCCTGTCTTCTCTGCGTTTCTGACCCATCATGGAAAACCTCATTGGCAACTGTTACATGGCTTTGCGTAAAACATTTGGTTCTATTTAATCATGGTCAACTCCAAAATGTTGGATAAAAGTTATTTTGCTGTTTCCACACCCTTCCTGACATGTAGCCTAAGTTGTGGATAAACCACCATCACAATTAAGGAGACTGAAGCTGTTAACAAAACTTGTTACTCGAACCTGAATCACTACAAAGAGGTGAAAAGCAGCCGTGGCCTCCTGCAGTTACTGCTCCAGGTTGCAAAAGATGGAGTGGCCTAACGCCCGCCTGTGTTTTCAGGCACTATCTGCCAGGGGACAGAGGTCGTCCCATTCCCTTCCTCCATCCTGTGGGTGAGCCTCCAGCATGGTTGTTTGCACAGGCAAATGAATTTGCAAAATCAGACCCAGGCTTTCAGTCTCTGCTGCCTTAGCTACAAATATCAACAGAGTCAGCAAACAAACAATTCTCTAAGGAGGCCTCCAGCAAGTTTTGCTCGCATCTTTGGATTCCGTTGGGAAGAATTATACAACCATTGTTTATTCACCCATCCGTTAACTAAATCAATAAATATGTATTGAGCACCAAGTGTTTGCAAGACGCTGGGCCGGATGCTCGAAAACACACACTGGCGTGTAAAATACAACTCTACTGCTACGGGTATGCTATGGAGTCATAAGCTGAATGTGTCACTGTTCACAGAACACTGGAGAAGGTAAATCTCACCTCAAAGAAATCCTCTGATTCTCAACAGACAGCTCAGGGCAGGGAGGGCAGACTCCGCCTTCTCCGGAGCCTTCAAGCTGCCTGTCACTGCAGTCTCTGGGTCTGGAGCAAACAGGGGAAACCAGGGTCAGCTCCCGGGTGGTCTTCTTGCCCTTCTGCCCTGAGCAGTGAAGTCTCTCTGCCACACACAATAAGCATAAAAGTTTAAGAGTCATGGTCTGATTATTGTAAAACTCTTCAGTAGCCTTTCATTTCCTTTTAGAATTAGGAGCAGAACTGTTGCCATGCCTACATCAACAGGAGAATCTGGGCCTTGCCAGCCTCTCAGGTTTGTGCCCTGCTACTCTTTCCTGGTTTATGTGGATGAAGTCAGGACCCTTGGATCTTTGATGTGTGGCCTACTCATCATCATAATGCTTCTCAATACTGTTCTTCCCCACCTGGAATGCTCTCAGTCTGTGACTGCATTAAACTTCAAATACTCCCATGTCAACTTACAGTAACAAACTACTCAGGGAAAACTCTTCAAGGCACCAGACTGGATCCCATTATGTCTTCTTAACTCATCCAACATCTTGGGGTAGAAGCTCCTATTTTAGTTCGACATAAATATGCATGAATGAATTCTTGAAATACCGGAAGCTTAAACAACAAGGCACTACAGCATTGCCTAAAGAGTACAGAGCCTAGCTGAGCCAACTGGAACTCTGAAGGAGCCAGGCTCCTTCTAGACTCTCATGTTACTCAAACATGCCTTCTGGCTTCCACCGAACTGTTCATGATGGCCAACACAACTTCAGCATTCCAAGAGACACTGTAAGAAACCAGGATGAAAAGTCACATCCAGGCTTTAGACTGTGTCCAATTCATTTTGGGGCTATACCTGGTGCTTCAGCTTGTGAGCTATTTGCTAGAACTCATCTGCACACCATGCCTCATGCCAAGGAATTCTGGGAAATGTAGTCTGTGGTCTGTTGCTTGGTTATAAATAAAGGAGCAAAGGAGTTGAGTTACTGCTGGAGAGTTCCCCGCCAAAGCATTTTATCTGAATGGTATGCTGATCCTCATCAAGGTCTGTGGAGATTTTCCCACACTGTATTCCCACAGGCCGTGCTCCTAGCACACTGTGGACAAGTGTCCACCAAGCCAGAGAGTGGAGGACTGGATGAACTGAACCTGTGGATGGATGTTCTAAGGGTATGCACAGGCATTTCAGCTTGGTGATAGGGATCCATTCCTTGTCTTTGCCTTTACCTCCACAAGCCCCAAGGCCTCAGCCATGGTCACAGCCTTGGCCACAACTGCAGCCCCTGAGACCACTGCTGAGTCCTCCACAGAAGCCACCCTGGCCTCCTAATCCTGGGCCCCGGGGTCTTCTGGACCCTCTGGGCCCTCCCAATGTGCCAGCATCATCTTCTATTCTTCTTTCCTGAAGAAGAAGCAGGTCTGTCTTTCTTTATTTTCTTTCTTTCCCTTTACATCTTTATCACAGCCCCCTCCATCATCTCCTCCCAGTCCCACCCTCTCTCACTGTTCCCCCTTTCTCCCTTCCCTTCTCCTCGGAAAAAGAGAGCCCTTTCCCTACCAACCTGCCCTAGCACATCAAGTTGAATCAGGACTAAGCACATCCTCATCTACTGAGACTGGAAAAAGCAACCAAGGCTAGAGGAAAGTGATCCAAAAGCAGGCAACAGAGTCCATGTCAGAGACAGGCCCCACCACACTTGCTAGGAGACCATCATGAAGACCAAGCTGCCCATCAACTACATATGTGTATATGTATACCAGGTGTAGGTCCAGTCTATGCATGCTCTTCAGTTAATGGTTCAGTCTCTGTAAGCCTCCATGGTTAGTTAACTCTGTCTTCTTGTGAAGTTCTTGTCCCCTCCTATTCCATCTATCCTCTCTCCTACTCTTCCATAAGATTTCCTGAGCGCCACATGTTTGGCTATAGGCCTCTGCATCTGTTTCGATTAGTTGCTGGGCGGAGCCTCTCAGAGGACAGTTATGCTAGTCTCCTGCCTGCAAGCATAGTAAAGTATCCTTAATAGTGTCAGGGGTTGGCTCTCTCCCATGGGGTGGGTTTCAAGTTGGGCCAGCCATTGTTCGGCCCTTCCCTCAACTGCTGCTCCATCTGTATGTGTATACCCTTGTAGACAGGATAAGTTTTGGGTCAAAGGTTTTATAGGTGGGTTGGTGTCTCCCTCCCCCTACTGGAAGTCTTGCCTGGCTATAGCAGGTGTCCACTTCAAGTCTCCATATCCCCCACTGCTAGGAATATCAGCTGAGTCACCCCCATATCCTTCAGAAACCTCCCTTCAACTTTCCACAGAGATGTTCCCCCTGAGTTTCCCTTCTCTTTTCCAGCCTTCTCACCTCCCAAACCCATTCTACCCTCACCTGATCCCCACTCTTGCTCACCTGCCCACCCCTCCCACTCAGTGCTCTCTCTTCATCCACTTCCCATGTCTGTTTTACTTCTTCTGAGGGAGATTCAAGCATCCTCCCTTGGGCCCCCTTGTTATTTAGTTTCTTTGGGTCTGTGGAGGGTAGAATGGTTATCCTGTACTATTTGGCCAGTATCACATATAAGTGAGTAAATACCATGCATGTCCTTCTGGGTCTGGGTTACCTCACTCAGGATAATATTTTCTAGTTCAATTCACTTGCCTGAAAATTCCATTTTTAATAGCTGAGTAGTTTTCCATTGTGTAAATGTAGCACATTTTCTTTATCCATTCTTTGGTTGAGGGACATCTAGGTTGTTTCCAGTTTCAGACTATTACAAAAAAAGCTGCTATGAACACGGTTGAGCAAGGTATCGTGGAATGTCTTTTGGGTACATGCCCAGGAAAACTCCTACAGCTGATAAATACCTTGAGCAAATTGACTGGGCTAAAAATTAACTAACAAAAAAAATCAGTAGTCCTCCTTTATACAAACAATAAATGGGTTGAGAAAAAAATTAGGGAATCAACACCTTTTACAATAGCCAAAAACAGTATAAAATATCTTGATGTAACTCTAATCAAGCAAGTGAAAGCCCTGTATGACAGAAACATCAAGTCTCTGAAGAAATTGAAGAAGATATCAGAAAATGGAAAGATCTCCCATGCTCATGGACCAGGAAGATTAACATAGTTAAAATAGCCATCTTACTGAAAGCAATCTACAGATGCAATGCAATTCCCATCAAAACTCCAACACAATCCTTTATAGACCTTGAAAAAGCAACCCTCAATTTAACATGGAAAAATAAAAACCCAGGATAGCTAAAACAATTCTGTAGAATAAAACAACTTCTAGAAGTATCAGCATTCTTGATTTCAAGTTGATTTTAGACTAATAGTAATAAAAAATGCATAGTATTAGCATAAAAGCAGAAAGCTGATTAACAGAATCCAACCGAAGACCCAGAAATAAACCCACACACCTATGGACACTTGGATTTTGACATAGATTCTTTAAATTCCTCAGGACCAGGTTCCAGGGAGCAAGGAAGGTGCAGCAATGATGCACAGGGGTGAGGGACGCTGGGTCCATGCAGCCTTTCTGAGACTTCAGAATCGCAGGATCATTTAGGTTCTCAGGACAATGCATACTCCCCCTTTAAGGAAATGAGAAAAAGCCGTGGAAGCAGGAGTAAGGAGAGGACGGACACAAGGATAAGTGTAAAGGGGTGGATGTGAATACGGCGTGTTCTATACACTATGAATTGACAACATGGTGTTTGATTTCACTTGTCAGCCACAGCTGAGCTTTCTTCGTGACCACAGAGTGTGTGGCAGACATGGGAACGGCAGAGTTGGAAGGCTGCTTCCTAGTGATGTGGGGGATTTAAGGAGGCACAGGACTGGGGAGCTTTAAGACAGTTTTCATTTAACAAAATCATCTCAATCTTTCTGCAGCCTCAGGTCTGCAGCCCAATGTGGGGGAACTATTTTAATTTCCTTATGTTAGCTGTGAGCTGGATTTCTTGGACATATTCCTCTGAGATGATATTTTATGTTTCCAAACACACTTTGTTATTATGTTTGGCTAGATCTTGATGGCTTTCAGATTGTCCCATGTCGTTCTGGAAAGGTATGTCCCATATTTTCAGACTGGCTTCCTAATTCTCTATGAAAAATGTGTTTTGCACAAGTCTAATCCCAGCACTCAGAGAGGCAGGTGGATCTCCAAGTTCAAAGCCAGCCAAACTTACACGGTGAACTCCAGGCAAGCCAAAGGATACACAGTGAAAGTCAGCCCGGAACAACAGAGTGTGTTCTGGGAAGCTTTGCTTTGCTTCTCCCTTTCTTGGACTCCCGTTGGCTTCTCTGCTGAGTCCATAGGAAGCAAACAGTGGCAGTGACATAGGAAAAATGATTCTGACATCATCATTGAGCAAGTACCCTGGAAGCTCTGTGCCTCAGTGTCCTCTTTGGTGATGGAAGGTTTTACACTGCAGTTCCAGGGTCCCCTGGGAAACAAGAGACACTGACTGGAGTGTGATGGGAGTTGCCTAAAGAACAGCTTGTCACCAAGGTCATCTGCAAAAGGCCTGGAATTAATCTTTCCCCATCTCTGCAGAGTCAGACAAGATCCACCCTAGGACCGTGGCTGACAGGCTTCACAGGAAAGGCCACCTATGAGCCCACTTCTACCCCGACCCCTGCTGGGCCAGCTCTGAACAAGGAGTCTTGGCACTGCTGAGGGTCACCAGACAAGTCTGGAGTCAGATGACACCGAAAGGCTGAGTCCTCTGGTTCTAGAGACAAAGGACGTGCTTGATGGGGACAAAAGATATAATTAGAAAAGATCAGTGATTAATTTTTAAATACAACTTTGCTCTTAAACACACCTTCTTTGACAATGTTCGTGTCACTTTCTCCCACAAAAATACCAGATAATGACCTTCTATTTCGGGTTTGTGCACTTTCCTTTTCTTCTATTAATGAATTATTCTTAGAAACATTGGGAATCTTTGAAAGTATAATTTCAGCAGCAGAAAAAGCTGGCTATAATTTGAAATTCAAGAGTGGGTTATTTCTGCTAATGCTCCTCCTGCTAGGGGAGGGGCCTCCGAGGCCCTCAGGGCTGCAGCAAGACCATCTCTGGAATAAGCTGTTGTGAACTCTTCCTTCCCCATGTTCTTGTGTTCAGACCCTAATCAGATGGTGGTTTAGGCTAAGAATTATACCACACAGCTTCGACGTAGGTGTTACAAGATCAGGGCGAGGCTGTGGGCTACAGCAGTTACCTACCTCTCAGGGGACCAAGAATACCTTGTACTTTAAAACAGTAAGGTTTGCTTGGAGGGGTGCATACCAAAGGTATAAGCCTGGAGTGGGCACCAAGCATACATGCCACCTGTGTTTCACCTGGCTGATGAAGCTGTTCACCCTTTCTAGTGCTTAGTGTCCATGTGGATGGACCTTTATTGTGTTTTTCATTCCATCTTTTGGATTCTTTGTCTGTCTGTGCTGATTTTCAGGGTTTGCTCACACCTTCCCCTAGAAAGGGGACATTGTCTAGATTTACATACTTTCACAAGCTTGTGCCAAGCAAAGACAGCCGCCGTGTGAACTGTACCTCTGGATTCTCTTTTTATACGTGTTCTTATCTGATACAAGTCACACAGAATAAATAAAAGAGGCAGGAGCCCAGCCTGCCTCACACGCAGTCACTACCCTGTGAGGGCACCTTGAGGAGCAGAACATGACTCACGACCAGGGCCTGATTTAAAGCTGGGCCCAGCAAAGGCAGCCACACTGGCTGTAAACCTCAGACTCCTGCTCTCGGTAGCCTAGATCAATAAGCACACACTGATTGCAGAGGCTTCTGACTGATTTACTTTCTAAGATGGCAACTGTAGTTAGATTGAGGCTGCTGTGGTCCAGTTACTTCATCTCGGCTGAGGAGGCCCTCTGATAAATAAATTAACACTTCATTCCTCATTAATGCCATTTGCATCTGAATGAACTTTGCAGAACTCTTCTTATCTCAGCAAGAGAAGAGGATTCCTTACTGCAGAGGCTCTGAGGCTCTTGCTCTTTGCAGCTCACTGGGAAGGATAATTTCCCCGAAAGTGGCCCTGACCACAAAGCCACTTGTCTAACTGGCGGAGAAAACCAGACTGTGGTCTTTCACTCTTCCAAGCCCTCCTTACACAGACACACATGCACACACAGTGTGTCTGGTGGCTTCTTTGTGCACAGTTCACGTGAGGTAGAGTAGGCTGAGGCGCTTTTGAGCTGGCCCAAGAGGCTCAGGCAGCAGCATGGGCCTGCAGGGGGCTGTGAGGCTGTCTGGACAGGGAGCTGAGAACATTCAATGTACACGCTTCCTCTTCCCATACAGTGTGTCATATCCATCTGCTGGCCAGCAGCCTTGCCTTTCTTAACGATCATATTCTAAGCAAACAAATGCATCATGTCTCTCCAATCAATACATCCCCAAACTCATGGCCATCAAAGTTATGGAAATGTATTTGTACATCTTCAGTATTCAGCTCAAAATCAATAAAAATCCGTTATCTCATATTTCAAGGGCCGTGCTTGAGAGCAATGGTAAAAACAAATCTATCCAAAGGGAAAACGTGAAGCGTTTTACACAATTACTAATTATTGATATTTACTTCTTGTACCATTCTACCTGGTGGGGCGATTGTTGGTAATTAAATGTACAGCAGATACGCCTCAAAGGAAAAGAAACGTTAAATTGTGAGAACAAGGTTTTATGCTGATACTGCTGGGCGTCGGGGTGGGTGTCAGGTTTTATGTGAGCACCAGCAGTTCAATATTTCTTGTCACTGTTTCTGAATGCTAACTTATTTTTAAAATGTGTATCGAGGCATAATACGAAGTAAAGAAAAGTACAGTATGCACTGTAGCAAACTTAAATGATGCCTGATTGAGACAAACAAGAAGGCGTGGAGAAGCTGAGCTTCTCTGTGGAGAAAAACACCCAACAGAACTCAGTAAATCCGAGTGTGTAAACAGCGTTTTGACCCAGTGAAGTAATGGCAGGTGGGAATGGCAGAATTTTCAACTGAGAGCAGTTGCCTTGGGATTCTGACTAGGATGAAGCTCTCCTCACACCACCCAGGGGCCACTGCTTAGACTCACATTGAAGAGCAAGGCCTCAGGTGAAGCGTGTGTGTGCGTGTGTGTGTGTGTGTGTGTGTGCATAAAGGCCAGAGGTCAAACTTGGGCATCTTCCTTTGTTTACTGAGACAAGGTCTCTCACACTTACCTAGAGCTTGCCTGCTTTTGTTAGACTGGCTAGCCAGCAAACATCTGCCTGTGTCTGCGTCACCAGAACTGTGGTGACAGGCATGCACAGACACACCCACTTTGTTTTTGTTTCCTTTAATCTGGGTTCCAGAGACCAGATCGGGTCCTCGTGTGAGCTTGTTTCCCAGGACCTTCACCAACCTCTCCCTCTCCAAGTCCCTCAGGTGTGTCCTTAGCAGAGAGAGGCTGAAGAGTCAGGGTTAGGCCATGATAAGGAAAGGCTATATTGAGGCTCTGCCTGCAGGCCTCGATGCTAGGAGCTTTGTACATACCCATCCCATCGTATTTCCCATCACCTGCAGCCTTGGGGATTGGGCCCTTTCAACACAGCACAGAGCTTGTAAACAAGACACACGGGGAGGCAAGGCATTTCCCGGAGACAAAACGATGAGCCATTTTCAGACTCTTAACTGATCCACAGCAGCTATGTGCAGTCACAGCAGCTGCCAATTCACCCAAGAGACACATACTGAACGTCACACCAGGCATAGTACCACAAGGCGTAGAAACCCTGCAAGGGCAAATCCCAGCATGCTTCTAAGATGAAGGGAAGAAAGGCATGGTCATAGGACAGGGAGCCACAAAATGAAGGTTGTCACTGACAGCACAACGCTGTGGTCCCTGAGATGAAAACGGAGCCAAAAGCTTCTGGCCTCCTGGAGCTGGTGCAGCCCTCATGACATCATAATACAGTCACTCACACACTTGAGGTGAAACAGTGCTTTGTCAATCCCAGGAAAACAGGGGCGCATTCAGCCACATATGGTGCACAGCATGTGATAATCGTGATGGTTGACTTCTCTGATTAATGTGTTTCCTGGTCTACATTTTCCATCACTGTTTCAGAGTGAACCTCTACTTATAAAAGGACCTTTAGTGGAGAGAAGTCAGCCCTGGGACAATGGCAGTGTCTTGCCCATCTCCTGCTCCCCTGGTTTGAGTTCTGCTGTGTCTTCATTACTCCACAGTCTCTTGGGCCTGGTGGAGTTCTGCTATGGCTTCCAAGTCTTCAGACTCCACTGACAGTGCTGGCTCGTATCCTAGGATCAGTCTGAAGCAAAATGAAGTGATGAGGACTGTGAATGTGAGGGCTGACTGGCTGTTCTTGTTCTACGCTAGGTGTTCCTCCATGTGCATGAAGCTTTCACCGTGACAGAACTGCCTACATTAACACGTTCCTGGGGACACAGTTTCCCCCTCGGGCAGTACATATATAGATTTTGAAGAGGATCCTAGCGTAGTTTTCATTTTCAAGGAAGCCTTTGGGGTGCAGATGGTAGATCTGGCTTTGAATAAGAGATAGAAGCTTGATCTGATGGATCATGGAGTGCAAATATTCTAGGGGAAAAAGAAAATTGTAGGTTCAACACCAGGGAGTCTTAGAATTAAATTGATCTCATTGACAGCTTAGAAGAGGACCATGAAATTCACTGGCAGTTCTATCAAGTTCAAATTTATCCCAGGGCAATATATGAAGCCATCACAAGATTCAAAACAGAGAAAGATATAATTGTACTTGGACATAGAAATGAAAACCACAGCTGGAAATGAGATAAAAGAGGATAGCCTCTGCTAGGGACCCCATGACTGGGGGCTGGGGGCAGAATCAGGAAAGGCTTTGCACGGGACTCCCAGTGTGACTGCAGGGCAGAGAGAAAGGTGTGAACACGCAGCCGGATTCAGCCTGCAGAGGGGAAGGTGTCTCCATCAAATGCCTTGTGGGATTCCCGAGGGAGGCTGGGATGTGTGGTGTAGTAGGCTGAGCCAGCTGGACAGCCATGACAATAAGGTGAGCAGGGACCTGTGTGACAGCTGCTTGTTAGGGAGAAGGAACACCCAGAGTCTCTGAACACCTGGCCCACAGGGAAGGGAAGGTTTTAGAAAATATTTTCAAAGGACCCCCAGGAATGTGCAATAGGTCAGAAATATTGAAGGGGCTACCTTCCGTCCACCTTCCTATCGGCAATAGAAATGTATTTTTGTTGTTTTAAAATCCACACAGTATGTTGCTGATGCTAAAACCTGGAAGCAGAGTGCCTTGTACATAACAAAAATAATTTCTCTAGAACCCCAACTTGACGAAGTACCCACTTATCATCATTCTTATAGCCGTTTCATGTATATGCCTCCATTTAACCCTAGAGCCAGCTGGGAAAAGGCAGCCTGAGAAGCAATTGCTTTGTACTTTGCCTGCAGTTGACCTCTCTATTTTCCTATATAGAGATGTTGGCTTTTAGTTTTTGAGAAAAAAAATCATTTATTAATTTGATGTTGAAGACAGAGAAATGATAAACATGTCCATGGACTGTAGAAATTAGTTTCCTCTCTGAAGTAAATTATTTTATGATAGTTATGTTTCCATCAGATTAAAGTGAAGTCTCCTCAAAGTACTAGACAACATATATCATAAATTCGTATAGGACCAAGCTCACAGGCAGCAACTTCTCAGCTCTAATAACGTTTATCCATTCCAAACGCACATTTGGTGGGACAATTCCAAAGCAACAGCTGTGTCTCGTAGCTGGTGCCGAGCGCCCATTGTCTGGAGGCTGACTGTTTATCTGACTGCCATGTTGTTCCCATTTCCAGAGACCTAAATTCTCTTTTCAACAGCAATCTTAGATTAAATATATCGGGCATAGTATTAAGTGCTGAGGTTGACAAAACACAGACTAAAATAGACCCTTGGTCGTTCTGCAGCCACCTGCAGCCTGTGCTCAGCACCATGGAGCCAAGTCTCATTCATTTTCTCAACTTGACCCTGTGATGATGAAGGCAGAATGAGGACTGAGGATGGGACCACTTTTCCATACACTTTCCTGTCAGCTCATTTGCCTGCAGTGCCTCATGGACATCAAGGCTGCTGGAGAGAAGTGAATGCTTTTTCTGCAGGACAGGTGCATGCGCTTTGTAGAACACGAGGGCCAGGGCAGCCAGACTGCTTTCCTGCCATGCATGTCCTCCTGCCCACTGCAGAGCCTGTTCAAACAGCACAGCCTTCTGAACAGTGCCATGCAGCAAGACCTAGTCATGTTTTGAAAGGTGTCTTGAGCCAGCAGTGAAGGAAACACTGGCATGCAGGGTTAACCCTCTGCACTGTTTTGTACAAAGCAGTTTGTATCATTAGGTCTCCAGTTAAAGTCCACGAATGCAGCACAGACCATGTGCCTCAAACCTGTGTTCAGACAAAGGCAGTTTCCCTTCTCTGTTAGCCGAGGGCCTGCACACTGATGGCAGCAAACATTTCTGCTCACTGAGACCTTTCCTGTCTGTGTCTACATGAACATGTGACACACTGCTCTAAGGCAGGTGCATTGTGATTTGTGCTTCGTGGTGCATCCCCAGGAATGGAGACAGCTTACTTTCCCCCATGCTCCTTGCAAACCAAGGTCTACACAAATTAAACATTTATCCCTACACATCCTTTTAAACAAAATCTGAGGCAGCTGGGTCTTAATGGCATCATTGTTTGGGTGCTGAGTTTGGATCCAAATGATTCTGCATTTGAAACCTGATGTTTGCAACAAACCATGGAAAGGGAATTTCTTCATCTTTCTTGAGAAGCCAATCCAGTTACAGAATTGTTTACTTTCTATAGTTGCGTTCAAAACCCAAGTGGAATGCTGTTACACTGAGCTCATGGGTAATGTGTACGGAATTGCAAAACATACACACATACACACACACACACACACACACACACACACGCTGTGGACCCAGCTCACCCTGCTAATTACCCTGCCTGCAACGACTCTGCTGTTCTCTTATTTTCCTCCCTCTCTGCCTCAGGAGGCCCCTCAGCAGGGTGGTGCTTCAGGGCTTCAGGACTGTCTGGCCTGGGAGACCTTTCTGTCTGGGACAGTACCATTCCGTCTAGACGGGGAGAGCCCATCTGCTCAGCGTACCTCCCTCCAGCTCTCTGCCAAAAGCTTCCTTTCAAGTGTTGTGGGTTGGGCGAACAAGGCTGTCAAAAACATCCCTAGCTAGTGTGTGGCTTGTGCTTCCCGCCACCGGGTCTGCTCCCGTTGGCAGCATCCTTTGTCCTCCTCAGTGTACCTGCACCTTCACCAGGGGGAGTGAGAGCCATGAGCAGAGGCTGCTCTCACTACCCCCTAGTCATCTGTGAGGGCAGGCATAGCGCCTGCAAGGCTGAACAAAATTCCTCCCAGCTGTGTGCAAAGGCCCGAGGCTCCTCCTCTGAGCGGCAGAGCCAGGGTTAACGCTCTGAGGGCTGGCCAGGCCGAGCAGCTCTCAGCCAGGCTGCTGTAACACAGCTTCGCCTCCATCAAACTCTGAGATGTGTGGCTGCTCCAAGAACCGTTAAACATCAAACAGAAACGTCACAGTCCACATACAGCCCGTTACCACGCAGACACAGTTCAAAGGTGCTGCCTCCCTTTAATGACGGGACTTACTTAGCTCAGTAAAAGTTTACATGCAGCAAGTTTTCCAACTTGTCCGCTCAGTCTGTATATTACGGGTTATTCAACTCGCCTTAATGAAACCTTCAAAGAACTGAAATGCCCAGCGGCTGGCAGGTTTTCCAGATCAGACACCTCGGGACAAATAACTTTGGCGCTTTCTAAGCATGTGGAAGGGAGGGAGTTTTATTTTGGTTTTTTTTTTGTGTGTGTGTGTGTGTGCCGCACAAAAAAACCCACAGATTCTTTTCTCAGACCTTTAGGACCGCCTATCAGGGAAGGAAGGGCAGTCGCCTACTTTCTTTGCTGAGATCATAATTTCCTTGCCCCAAGAAACTGGACTTGGAATGGGCTGTGGGCCGTGTAAAGAAATTCTGTGAGGACTCATAGTGAACTGGAAACAAACCATAACTCTCCGATACTGTCCTCCCACAGGAGGTGTCTTCTCCACGCCTCTTATTGCATAGAAGAGAAATATGTGTTCCTGTGTTCCTCTGTGGGGAAGCATACATCCTGGGATGCTCTCCATTGGGGGGCAATGGCAAGGTGGACATTAGAAAGCCAGCCTGGCTCAGCACCTGTGGAGAGGCAGGAGAGGAGGGCAGCTTCTCAGCCCGTCATCCCCTCCAGGGACCCTCCTGAAGCTTTACCAAATGGTCTGCATCTTCACACCTTTGACCCTCATGGACACTGTGGTGGAGCAATTGCTCTTCTTCTTTCACTGACTCATTAAAATATAAGTCACAATAGCAGCCATACAATACTCAAGCAGCATTAATAATGCAGAGATGTGGGGACCCAGGATCCTGCAGCACATTAGGATCAACACACGCACACACAAATCTTAGCCTTTTCGTTATTATCCTTGTTTCTGCCAAAATTTTTTTAAAAAAACTATATTAACCACTAAAATTCTTTTATAGTTAATTGTTATTGAACAAGTGAAAAGGTAAATGAGAGAGGGTGAAAATAGAGAAAATGGAAGGAAAGAAGGGAGGTCTAAAGGGAGGGTGAAGAAGGAAGCAACCCAGAAAGGGGAAGAAGGGAATGAAGGAAGGGAAAAGAGGATAAAAGAAGGGAAGGACAGAGGAAGGAAGAGAGGAAGAAAAGGGAGGGAGGGAAGGACAGGCTAAGAGCAAAGCTGCCCCGCACTCCCTCCTTCTAAAGACCTTGATCTTCCTACCAAACAAAAGCGCAGTCTTAGGGACACTGAGCAGTTCCATATTTGCACCTGTTATGGGATCTTGGAGAAAATACCAGTTTAGTTCAGAATTTCTGAAAGAAGGTGCATTCCTCAGTATTTCAAGTCTCCAGATGGGAGCTGGTGCTCAGGGCACTTAGACTAACTTGTCTTCGGCCTGGTCTCCATTCCTGAAAAACTGCGACAAAGGGTGAGCCTGAGCCGATGCTGGAAGATGAGGAAACCTGTCCAAGTCCACTTAGCATTGCAGCGTCCAGGGTGCGTTCTCTCAAGCTTGCCTTACACAGTGGGATCACCATAGCTTATCCTAAGACTTCTTTTCTTTCCCCTGGTTTAGTAATAAATTCCTCAGGAAATTGCCCAACAACTGCCACATAAGGGAGACAGATGTTCTGAAGAAAAGAGCAGTTTTGTTTGATTTTATATCTTTGCACATACGCATGGCAAGTCATAAATTGTCTGAGGTGCTGGGAAAGGGAGGTGAGGCTGGGATGAAATTCAGGAGACGGCATTCTGCATGGCTGGTCTGGCTCTGTATGTTTCCAAAGAAAAGAGATTCCAGCCTGTGGGTGAGTGACAGGTGACCTACCCCTTGGACTAACCACACCTTTTGCAGACACAACTTCCCTCATTATCCTTTCTGTCTTCCCACATACCTGATTGCTTTGGACAGAGGAAGGTTATGGTTTTTGTTTGTTTGTTTGTTTAATTTATTATAAGATTGTAAATTTGATCCAGGAAAATCTTAGAGAAAAAAAAACAGATAGGGTTGGGAAGATAGCTCAGTGAATAAGAACCCTTGCTGTGCAAGCATGAAGACACAAGTTCAAATCCCCAGAACCCATGTGAAAAGTTGGATGTGGATGCATTGGGCCTGTAACTCCGGTACTGTAGGGCATGGACAGGGGGATTGTTCAGGCTCACTGGACTGCTGGATTCCAGTTTCTTTTTGCATTCACAGGAAGAGTTGGAGGTTTCTCTCCCCTCAACTCCAGAGCTGCCATTTGAGCACAGCCATCCCAGGAAGTTGCCTCAGTTTCACCCACTAAGGAAGGCAGTTGTTTCCTGGGTGAAGTTGTTTACTTGGGAAGGCATGTTAGCGTCAGTTGCCCTGGAAAGAAAAAGCGCATAAGAGAGGCACTGCAACAGGAAAAAAGCAGGAAGTCCCAGACACGAGCAACTTGTACAGAACTTTGTACAGCGAGCATACAGCCTGGATAAGAGTTCAAAGCCTGAGCTGAGACCACCATAGGCATGGTTTTTCACTCTCAAGCTTTTCTGGGCTCTGTAGTAAGGAACAGCCATCTCTCTGCATTATCTGTATCCTACATATTATCTGTCCAACCATCTAGCCATCATTCCTCTATATCATTTATTACCTTTTCATATCTGTCCATTACTCCACCCACCCATTTATCTATGTAGCGTTCTATCTATGCATCTATCTACCTATCATCAAACATCTTATTTTGATGTTTGATTACTTATTTTCTACCCACAGATTTGAATCACGTAAGTACCCATCATTTGTCTGTCTGTCTGTCTATCTATCTATCTATCTATCTATCTATCTATCTATCTATCTATCTATCATCTATCTATTCATCCAACTATGCAGCCTTCTTCCACCCACCTATCCATCATACCCACTTATCCATCTATTCACCAGTCTTCCATCCATCCATCCATCCATCCATCCATCCATCCATCCATCCACTCATATATCCATCCATCCATCCATCCATCCACTAATATCCATGTCCATCTACCCATCAATTCATCCAATTACCTATTATCGATCTTTCTACCCACAATTTCCTGTTAGTTTGCTTGTAATCTCTTCTTTAAGCCTCAGCACAACCCATTTAAGAAGCTGGAGGTTTCAAGCAGCATCAGTATCGTGAAACTTAAATTGTTTTACTTCATTAATTACAAAACAATTTTTGTGTGATGATGGTCAACTGATTCCATTTTATTTCAATAGACAGAATATTTGTGATCAAGTTCATAATTTTCTTACCATACACTACAGTATGCTCAGAGACAATGGCAGAAAACTCTTTTGGTTTTTTTTGAAATAAGTTTTAAATTGAAATAGATGTACATTATTTTTCCTCCTTTTCTTCCCTCAATCCCCTCCCATGCCCTCAAACTCTCCAGTTAATCGCCTCTTTCTTTGATTATGTTAGTATTAGCTGTATGTATACTCATATATGTGTGTGTATGTATATATATATATATATATATATATATATATATATATAATAGAGCCAAGTCCATTTTGTTGTTTGTGTGCATACAGTTTCAAGGCTGGCCACTCTGCATCACACAACCAACAGGGGAGCTCATCCCCTGGAAAAATTAATTTTCCTTCTCTGAACAGTTGTTAGTTATGTGTAGTTCTTTGTCTGACCGTGGTACCTCATGGCATTGCCCCTTCTACATCAGCATTCCACTGATGTTGTCATTGTTCCAGTCTTGTTCATGAAGCCATCTCTAGGAGCGACTGTTTCATCACGACTGTCAGGCATCCTGACTTTCTATCCCCTCTTTTGCGGTGTTCCCTGGACCATAGAAGTAGGGCTGTGACATTGACATATCTGTTGGTGTTGGGCAGAGTACAACCTGTTCCCTGAATTGCGTGCACTTGTGATCTTCTGTGATGACTTCCATTTGCTTTAAAGAGAGACGTTTTGATGATGTGTGGTAGCTACACTTATTGTGGGTATAAGAATAAGATTTAGAATATAGAGAGGAATTACACTGTTCTATGGTTGCAGATTCTTCCCTAAGGTTTATGACCTCACTGGCCCCAGGAAGGTGGCTAAGTTTCCAGTATAAGAAATGATTTCCCTCCTGTTAAATAGTTCCTAAGTCCAATTACACATCTGGTGGTTACCACTGACATGTGAGTCATCGATGATTGAACTATCCAGAGAAGTTCAAAGTAGCTAAGTATGTAAGTATAACCACGGTGTAGTCTGAGTAAAAGATTTTTTTTGTCTTTTGGGGTTGTATGATGCTTATTCAATTGGTGATTCACCTGATCATAACAACTTCACAGTCTGGTTGTTCAGTAATGAACTACACTTGAATGACTTCATTCGCCTCTTTTACAGGTTGTTCTGTTGGGGGCACGCTCTAGTTTAAGCCTGTCCCCCAACTAAAGCTCTCAGACATCACAGTCATGATATAACACATTTCATGTGTGTGGTATGTGTGGAGGCCTTTGTCTAACTACAGTGCAACTGGAGCTACATGAGGACACATCACTAGTCCAAATGCTGAGAACAAGGGACTGCTTAGTGCTACACCCCCGGAGGCTGGCCCAGGGACCCTCACAGAAGAGGGACTGTGAAACCACGGACTGTGGAAACCAGAATGAAGGACGATGAGGAGGGTGCTGGAACCCCGTGTTCTGGATACAAGCTAATCATGAACACACAGCAGCTGGGACTGCTTCCACGGGGCCCGGGAACACAAAGTGAAGAAAGTAAAGAATGGAAATGAGGGCAGGAGAAAGAGAGTTCTAGAAGGGTAGAAGAAGAGCAGAGTAGGCAGGAGTGGAGGGTGGCAGGGGGCAATCACAGGACATATGTTCAAGCATGACACTGGCAAACATTTTTAAGGAGATGTTAATGCGAAGTGTATGTAAGGCAAAGAATGTTGCAAGCATCCATGAAAATATGAAAATGAAGGCTGTTATTTAGTGCAATGATATATGGTAATATATTTTTTTATAAACGTGACTAATATGCCAGAAACACTGAGGCTCTCTCATAATGGTCATTACACAGAATACAGTGGGGAAAGTAGTTAAAACCCAGAAGGCACACAGACAAAATCCACCCAAGGAACCTCACTGTGCCCATGGCATGTGCTCTTCCTACTTTGCATCTGGAAATAACTCCTGACTTGTAAAGAGTTACAAACACTGAATAAAGAATTCTGTTCCTCCTCTTTCTTAGCTGTCCCAGTAACAAGCCCTCCATAGCCACGATGCTGGAGTCAGTGGTGGACAAAAGTTCTACACGGTGCTGTCAGCCAGCCCGCATGCTTCCCCCAGGTCTCCCTTTTCTGGTCCAGGATATGACTCAAAAATCGCAGGTCCGAGTCACCTTCAGCACCTGTAATCATGGCCCTTCAGATAAATGCTGGTGAGACACCTTATATGGCTTCCCTCTCTGGTACCCTGCGTTTTCCTCTCCATGGTGGAGGAAGCTAGTGCCCTTAGTTCAACATACGAGGAGAGGCGGTTGATTGGACTGGTAACTGGTGAAGTTAGCTTTGCTCACGAGCACCGTGCTTTCCACCGGCATTTTCATGGATGATGGACTCTTTATTTTTTTTTTAATTTATTCACTTCATATCCCAGCTGTAGCCCCCTCCCCCATCCCCTCCCAATCCAGCCCTCCCTCGCTCTTCTTCTCTCATGCCCCTCCTCTAGTCCACTGATAGGGGAGGTCCTCCTCCCCTTCTGATGATGGACTCTTTTTAATGATGGACTCTTTCAATTGAAAGAGCCAGAGAGCAGAATAAGAAAATCAGCTGATGGAGAAATTTTATTTTTAGCGGAAATCCAGCTTGCAGGTGTAGAATGATGCACAGAAATAGAAAGCCCCGCCCTTTAGTGATCACCACTGTAATTTTGTTTCCTCCAAAAGCGGTTACCACAGGATCAAAGTGATACCTGCAGTCCAGCCAAGAATTTATACAACTCAACTATGTCATATTTGTTAATTACAACTTGGAACATGGTAGCTGTACACTGAAAACACAGCAACACCACAACATGTTTTTATAAGCACACTCTCGAGGAAACAGCCATTAATATGATAAAATTGTTTCATTTGAAAGATGGGGTAAATATATTTTATTTTTTTAAATTTTGTGTGTATATGTTTATGTGTATGTGCACATGTGTGTAGTTGTATGTGGATGCTGAGTGTCTTCTCAATTGTCTTCCACCCTGTTTTTTGAGACAGGGTCTCTCCCTGCCCCAGAGCGCAACAATTCAGTCAGACTGGCTGAGTTGCTGGCCCTGGGGGATGGTCCTGTCTCTGCTGCTCTGAAGTGGAGGTCATAAGCACATGCCAGCACTTCCAGCTTTATGTGGGTGCTGTGGATAGGAGCTCGCACCTTCCTGCTAGCATGGCAAGTATTTCACCCACTGAGCATGTATCTCTCCAGCCTCCTGAGGCAGACACTTTAACATGTGTACGATTGGATGCATTGTTTCTTTAATGAGCCATCCATTGGCAATCTCTGTGACCCTCTGCTGTGTGGTCCTATTGCTTTCCATCTATTGATTTACACTCCATTTCCATGCCTGAAGTACTAGTAGGTTATCCACTTCCACCACGTTCCTTCCACTCCATCCTTCTGCTGTGGACATTGTCCTCAAAAGATGAGAACTATCTTAGAATAATATGACTTCTCTTTTAAACAATACTGTGGCAGCTCATCTCACTGACAGTTTCCAAAGTAAGTCAGCATGTTCTCTCTTTTGTAATGATTTCTGTGATGAAATTTCTGCCATGCTTATCTCAGTATTCTAATCCTGTTCCCCTCCTACCTCCTCTACATACACTCTTCTAGGTGTGCATGTGTACACACACTTGTGTTTAAATCTAGATTCCATGTTTGAGAGAAAAATGTCATTCTCAGACATAGTTGTCATGCTAAGCCTGGCTTATTTCACTTAACAAAATGATAACCAGCACTGTTTCTCCCCAAAGGACACCACCCAGACTTGCTTTCCCTGGTACAACTAGACAACATTTTTTATCCACTCATCTGCTATGACAGGCTGCTATCCAGGCTGTCCATACATCATGGTCATGGTTAATCTTGATTGTCAACTTGCTGGCTTTGGGATCAACTTAACAGTAAGCTGCTGAGCACTCCTGGAGGGAGTTTCTTGATCAGATTGTTTGAGGCAGGAGTGGAGTTTTGGGTGGCAGGGAATGAGAGCTATGTATTTTGCCAGCTTGACTTCAGTGTTGCTGCTGAGTTCATCTACCCTGTTATCACCACTTATTTATTCGGGGAGCTCAGTTTTTACGGCGATTCATAAATTATAAGTAGTAATCCCTGACAGATTCATAACTAGCAAAGATGACCTTCCACTCTGCAGGCTACCTCTTCATTCTGTTTCCCTCCTTGCAACCAGTGAACCCACCAAGAGCTGCCCCCAATAAAGATGCATTTATTAGCTCTAACTTGGCTTGAATTGGCTCATTTAGTGGGGCAGAGAGGTATTTATCAGAGTGTATGTTTTCTGAATAGCTACTGAGAATGGATGGTGATTTTGTGATGATACAAGTCTTTTTTTTTCTTTTTTTAAACATTTTTATTTTATATTAATCACAGATTATGTACTTTGTATCCTTCCGTAGCCCCCTTCTGCATTCCCTCCCTATTCCCCCTGTTTCCTCCCTCATCTCTTCCCTGCCCCTTTCCAAGTCCACTGATGGGGAGGACCTCCTCCCCTTCCATCTAACTCTAGCTTATCAGGTCTCTTCAGGAATGGCTGCAATGTCCTCTTCTGTGGCCTAGCAAGGATGCTCCTCCCTCGGGGGGTAGGGAGGTCAAAGAGACAGCCATTGCGTTCATGTCCAAAATAGTCCCTGTTCCCCTTACTAGTGTACCCACTTGGATATTGAGCTACCTTTTGCTACATACAAGCAGGGGTTCTAGGTTATATTCATACATGGTCCTTGGTTGGAGAGACAGTCTCATAAAAGACCCTTGTGCCCTGATATATTTGGTCCTTGCAGAGCTCCTATCCTCTCCAGGTCATACTAACTCCCCCTTCTTTCATATGATCCCCTGAACTCTGCC
>CM053764.1:114113546-114181181 GCA_028658305.1 Pachyuromys duprasi | reverse complement strand
CTGAATTAATTGGATAATCATAGCTTTAAATTCATTTTCCTGAGTTTCTGCTGAATTAAAATATCCATTAGTTTTCGGTGTTTCTGGTGGTGCCATAGTGTCCTGATTTTTGTTGGGTGAGTTCTTACATCGACCTTTCGTCCTTGCTTATATATAATCTTCACTGTTTCTTCCTCAAGTCTGACCTTTTGATTGGAACCATCTTACTCTGGTGTCTGTAGAATTCTTCAGGAAGATCAGTGGGGACCAGCGTTTTGAGAGTGTGTGTTGTTGCTTCAGTTGTTCCTGTGGGAGAAGAAGCCGCTGGTGCAGAATCGTAAGTGTGTTTGTGTGTGTGTGTGCGTGCACATATGCACGTAGACGCTGGTGCAGGGATGTTTGTCTTGAAAGGGAGTGCTAGGGTGTGTAGCTCCTTGGGATATATGGGTTGGGAGCAAGCGCAGAAGGGGATGTGGATACTAGTGCAGTTAGCAAGTGCAGATTATGGGCACAATGTGCCTGTGCAGGTCTCCTGAGTACCTGGTGGTCTACAGTCTGTGGCGGGGGCAGCAGGCTGGACTCTGAGGTCTGCGGCTGGTGCTGTGGGAGGGACACGTATTCAGTTGTAGACTCTCTGTGCCGGCCCTGACTTCTGTGCTGGAAGCTGGAAACTTGGCAGGCTGCACTCTGCTCCCTAGGTTGGGAAGCGCTATCTGCTTCCTCAGCTGCTACCCCCTCAGACAAGGCTGTGGGGAAATGCCGGAGATCTGTGCTTGGAGCATGCAGCCTGTGCTCCTTGCAAGTTGCTTTGTGCACTGTGGGCTGCCTCCTCTGCTTCACTGCTGGTTGGAGTACCTCCAATGCTGCTTTCCTGCTGGCTGCAGTATCTCCCCCTGCTTCCTCTGCTGCAGGCTTGGCTACATCCGCTGCTGCTTCCTTCCTTGGGAGGAAGTGCCTGGGAATCAATTCCCGAGGAGAAGTCCACGGAGATGGCCGTGGTTAACCTGTGTCCTATTGGACTCAGATCAGGTTTTGTGCCCCTTCTCCCCGGGCTCCTCGTATGGTTGTTTTAGGTTCCACAGTCCCTCATTTCACCAATTTGGAGACAGGAAAACCCAGGCTCTGATGCCCTGGTGTGCACAGTTCTTCTGTGGCAGAGAGTTGGGCACGCAGCAGGTCTCTGTGCTCAGGGTGGAGCCTAGTTCAGAGATGGTGTGCAAGCCTGCCATTCTGAGAGATCTTTTCCCTGGGAAGACTGGATGACCTAGGTCAGTCCCATCTCCTTCCTTCCCTATGGGTTTTTCTCGCAACTGGGACTCCCAGTCTCTGGTCTTCAGCCTGGGAAGGTGATCAGAACACACAGGCGTGTGATTCTGGTCTGGTGACCAACCAAGTGCCTGTGTGAACGGTGATCTCTTCCGGGTTCTGGCTGGGTGTCCTGGGAGTGGACCGGGCCAGTTCCCATATCTTGGGGCTTCCTCTCACCTGGGAAACAGGATCGGTGCTGTTTTAGGGCCCACAGTTCAGTCCCATGGTCGCTGGAGCAAAAATGTTGTTCTGCAGTTCAGAAGCAGCATCCTCCTGGTGCCGCCATCTTGTCTCGCCCCCCACCCCCCATGATACAAGTCTTAATTCCAGAAGTGATGATGCTCAGTGTATTTGTGGATATCATATATTAACCAGATATAAGCATCACAGATAGAAACATACGCTCTTTATGCATGCTTAACAGAATATATAGGTATTTTACAAGTTTGCCTTGTGTGTGCTAAAAATGTCCTTAAAGTAATATTAACCTGTAAATAACTTGCTACTTTTATAATTGCTTCTGTGATTGCCTGAGCACCAATGTCAATTGTTAAATGATGCCATTCAAGAGTCCCTGTTCACTGGACAGGGAAACTGAATAGGACTCTTTCAAAGCCGTTGAGGAATGAGGACTTCAGAAGGCGGGGAGATGTGTGTCCTCCTTGGCATAATCCGTCATTCTGCTCAGCTTCTGGGGTTCTTTTGACTAAACAGCAATCATTCTCAAACTCTGCAAGCCACAGTATGCCGTTTGATATTTTCATGTGCCAAGCCTTGCTGCCATCACACCCACAAACACAACTTATTGGTAAATTCTATTCGCTAGTCAACTTGAATTCATTCATTATGTGATCTCGCATCCAAAGGCTTGTGTGAACAAGATGTTTTTGTTAGCAAAAGAGAGCACTGTCCTTCTGAAAATGGGTTTTACTGATGGCACATTTCATGAGAAAATAGTTCTGATTTTAAACTGCTTCCCTTTCAGGACCATCAAGTGGAAATGCTCATTTCAATTCACGCTTCACTCAGTTTTACAACTTGGTGTACACAGGTTGTGAGGCCAAGAAACACCGCCACACCTCAAGTTCTTCCATTTCTGTTGTCCAGTTGCCAGCTGCTCACATGTGCTCTCTCTGCACAGTTGGCATGTGGTCAAAGGCTGGGTGTGCTGCGGCTATCAGCTGAGGGTTCCTAGGGTGTGTTCACCCATCTACAGCTCATCCATATGTGGCTGTGTTAACCTGCATGCCACCAGATTCTAGTGTTCTCAAATGAATGGAACTTTGGTTGAAACTTCCAGCTGATTGACCCCAACACCATCTCACTGACTCTGTGAGGCACATTTTATCTCCTTGAGATATTCCTCATATGTCAACAGTAAAGATTCATTTTTTTAAAAAATGCTTGTTGTATTTACCCAGGTTGTTGAAAATTACTACCTTTAAAAACACTGTAGTTCCAGTTTGAAAAATCAGTAAAATAGTTTTATGTAAAATTCTTAACACCAGACTTTGAGTGCTCTGACCTATGTGTGTTCTTCCAAAATGTCTCGATGTTATTTGAATTAATAAAATGTTCATGATAATAATACCTAAAACTCTGATTTTCAACTCAGTGTTCATACCGATAATACTTTATTTTAGGGATGGGGGATTGAACCTAGAGCTTTGCACGGCTAGGCAAGCATTTTAACAAACTAAAGGATCTTTTCATTTTTTCACTTGAGAAGGGATCTCACTAAGTTGCTTCAACTGGCCTTAAGCTAATTCTGTAGTTCAGACAAGCTTTGAATCTATGATTCAGAAGCCTCAGCCTCCTGAGTTCCTGAGAGAACAAGAGGGCCTGGCCAGGGCCAGCCCCAATGATTAGCTTAGAAGTAGCATTCAGTATTTAATTTCTAAAGTGAACAACAGCTGCTCTTGGTGTTAAGCACTCTTGGGCAACATTCTAAGCATGTTTGTGCTCACGTGGGTTACCGTACTCTTGGTACAGAGTCCAGGGACTTTTGTCATTTAAGCCTTCACTGCGTCGAAACCGTTAGTGCTAACATCCAGACATCCGTTCCTTGATGACATTACATCTCCTGGGAACTGTAAAGCCTAGCTGCTCACAACTGTAAGGATGAGATAATCAAAAAGTCAGCATTTTCCCTTTAACGATCGAAGTTGAGAGGAGTGTTTGCATGTAACATTTCTGTCGAAGCCGTGACGGGACAAGTGTGCTCTGTTGTTGCCGTAAACACTCATGGTTTCGCCTTCTTCAAATGGTAGCTGTACTATTCCCACAAGAGAAAAAGATCCTCTGCTCCGTTCTGGTTTCACACCCTGTCAGACGATGCTCTGGGAATATCTAATTATTAAATGTCCTTTTCTCTTGCAGGGTGCATGATTCCTAGTCATTGTGTTTAAGAACAATGTTTAAAAGCTATTTAAATATTGGCATCACTCAGCCTTGGTCTTAAAAGCCATTTCTAGGCTTTAGGAACTCACCTCAGCATTTCTTGCCTTCTTAACAGTCCTTAACCCTTTAGTTGACTGTGTCTGTGTCCCAGGCTCTTCAAAAATCTCTCCTTGGTCACATTGCCACCTCATATAATTAGTGATGTTTTATAACATCCACAGAAGGACTTGGAGACTTTCAACTGATGTTCTCCCTGACATATTAACTTGTTCACACTGTTTAGAATGGCTTTCTTATAAAACAGAAATCTGTTGTCTCAAACTTTAGGAGGCCAAAAGTCCTGGATCAAGATGTCTGGAGGTCTATGAGCCTGAGGGGATCCATCCCGGCTCTTTCTCCTTGGCAATGGGTCTGCCTTTCCCTGCTACCTCTCTTCAGCATCTCCCATCTCTCCCTTCCCATAAGGGCATCAACGCATAAAGACCTTGTTTAAACTTAATTCCCCCAAAGGACCCGCTCTCCAAACATGTGGCCCCTCTGAGGTGCTGGGGTAGTGATTCCACACACGAACTTTTCTACACAGAATTCAGGCCATAACACTTGAAAATTCATAGCTTTGGTGGTGTTTTTCAGTTTGATTTTCTACTTTTTTCTGCTGTATTCTGGAATCGGGCCTCTGGAATTTATAGTTCGAATCATGCTTGGGTATCTTCAGGATACTCTGCCTGGTACTTGTAACATTTCAGTTGACGGTGGCCTCTTCCTTGTTTCCCCTTAGTTTTGTTTATTTGCCTTTGTTACCATTTTGTGCTCCGCAGCTGGCATTCCGCTCTAGTTTCCCAGCTTCCTTGGCTCTCTGCAGATGAGCCAGAAGCAGTGATGGCTCCTCTCTGTGGCAAGCATCAGGGCTGTGAAGCAAACTAGAAGAGGGTTTGGTTTCACTCACAGTTTGAGTGGATGGAGTCTATGGAAGGTCTGGAGGAGGCCATGGTGGTCTACGTGCCAGAATTAGTCCCTAGGACACAAAAAGCCCAGCAGAAATTGGAGCTGTCCATCATAGATCCACTACTCCCCAGTGAGGTCCCAAGCCCAGGAGGCTCTATGACCTCCTAAAGCAGCACTGCCAGCTGAGGACCAAGTCTTCAAATGCATAGGTCTTCAGAGACGTGACACAGTCAAACTGCAACCAGAAGAAACCACATCCACCAAGGGGCACGCTCACACATTTCCTCCAGTGACCCAGAACTGCCTGTGTTGCCAGAGATAGTCAATCTGCCATCTTTTCCATGCACTTGTGCTGTGAGCGCTGCTGAAGGGCTATGTGGAGGTTCTGAGCATGTGTACTGTAAGCGCTGTAAAAGGAGTATGTGGCGTTTGCCAGCGAATGCTCTGGATGAGCACTGACTGGGCTCTCTTCCTGTTGAGTAAATCATTAAGCCATTGGCTGGCTCCTCAGCTCCTCAGCTCGGGTCAGGTGTGAAGAGCTCCGACTCTGAGCTTGACTCTTCGGAGTGATGCGGTGCTTTCTACAACAGCTCCGCTGGGATGTAATTCGCATGTAATAACTGTCACTCTGTGTCATGTGGCATTGTGGGTTCTAGTGGATTCTGCACTAAATTGAGTGTTGCTTGTCGGTGTTTCATGGTGTAGGCTTTGTCACCACATAAGCTTTGTCTTGACTTATCAATAACAAATGTGCTCTGTCTGTTGCTCTCCTTACTGCAGCCACCTGGTATATTGGGGACAGTGCAGGCTTTTTATAACATAGCATCATGTATTCACGGCTGCTCACACTAGGGAGTGTACTGTCACTCACCTGGTCTTATTGCCTGATTTCCTCCAGAGCTGGTGCAGTTTACAAATGAGCTGTGGAAGCCACAGTGGCTCAGTCTTTGCTCCGAACTGAAGTTTTTCCTCTGCTGACGGTCGCACTGATGATTCAAATGTCGCAGTATACTCTAGAGCACACCGCTTCTCTGTTTGTCACACTGATACCAAAACTTGGGTTACAATTGCATGTTTTCATTAAAACAAGTACAAGTTGGAAACAAAAGTGGTCATTGCTAGCAGGTGCTGCTCCTCTGTGAGGAGCCGAGCCTTGTGCACACCTCACTTCCATGGAATTTTAACAACACGCTGTGAGGAGGAGCTGCCACTGTCTCAGTCCACGCTGAAGCAAACAACACTTCGGGGTATTAAACACTGCTTCTGAAGCCATACCACTAAGAAGCTCTGAGCTGGGATCCGCAGTGCTCGGAAAGAACAGAAGAAAGCGGCTGGCAGAAAGTGGGGGGCAACCTGAGGTTTCCAGAGCCCCTGGTCGCTGTGCCGACCATAGGTATCTCTGGGTACCTTTGTGTGTAGCCATCCAAACTTGCATGTCAGATTCCTGTCTTTTTAAACATGTAAGTGGGCCAGTGTGTCAACAGATTATTTTTTTCTTTTCCTTTGCAGTCTTTAACACAGCATTATTGGAGTGCGGATAAATGAGTCTTGTTGACAAACACCCGGGGAGAAGTCCCTGCAACACCTGGGTCATCACCAAGGTATCTGGCTAGGAAACCTGGATGAAACCTGCCAGAGTTTAAAACCATATTCTGAAATGTGTATGCCTGGAATGTCTGGACTATGAGTACTCTGAGGAGAATTTCACCTCTGCACATACTGTTGAGTAATCAAATACGTTAGGAGATTTCTGACAGACACATTCCTATAAACCTGGGTCTGTGGGCACAGCTGCACCGTGGCAGTGAGGGCCAAGTAATATGCACCCAGCTGCGATACTGTCAGCGACCCACAGACACCTGAATGGAATGTGGGGGGGCAGGTACAAATGCACCTCCCTGTTTAGAAAAAAACAAAGCTGGAGTGGTTGAAGGCCTCCTGGATCATTGCTTCTTGGAATGTATACAATGTATGGAATTTGAGTTTTTCTTTAAAAAAAGAGAAAAGGTGAAAGTGGGGCACTAAAAGGAAGTACTCACCCTGCCTGCTAGTGGGATGGACTCGGAGGAAACCTCAGCTTACGGAAACACACAAACAGTGCTCAACTGTGAGCCTTGGGAAAGGCTAGCCTAAGAGAGGTGGGGATTTTTTTTTTTCTGTTGTTGTGCAAAGCTGAACCGTGTCATAACGTCAGTGGCGGAGCTCTGACTAGAATCAGGCCCCTTGTATGGTAAGGTTATAAATGATACGCAGAGGCGTCCCTGTGGCCTGTGTGGATTCCATTCTTTGTTGCTGAGGCAGAACACTCAAGGGCCAGGACTCAGCACCACACTTTCAGCACTTAAAAAACCCATGGGGGGTGGGGGCAAAGTAGTCCTGTCTCTCGGTCCGTTTCATCACCAGGATGTAGCTCCCCCGTTGACCAGAATACTCACCGCTGCAGATACTGTCTGAGCATGACAATTGCCTGGCGAGTTCATGGCATCTCTTAGCACATGATGCAAACGCCGGCAGAAACCATAGGTTACTATCGATTTTCCTACTGTGTGCCTATTTCTGACAGTCTACCACCGCTTAAGTCTTTCGAGAAAATCAGACATGTTGCATCATGATACAACCTCTCCAGAGACAATGAGGGAGACAGCGCTGTGAGCAGCTGCATACAAACAAGAACAAAGTGGTGCAGTGGACGTGGGGTCTCCCGAGCAATGGGTTCCTAAAGGGAGGCCACACTGGCTCCTGCAGGATGCCAATGCCCTGCCTCTCCTATCCCCTCTCCCCCATGGTGACGCTCCCTGGAGGATCTGAGAACCTTGTGTGCAAGGCTGTGCCTGAGAGATCTGCAACCCGAAGCTGCTCTGTCATCCTCCACACCGCTCTGTCCTCTTCCCTGCTTTTCGGCCAAGGGAACAAAGGCTTCACTATGCTCAGAAAGATGGCTGACATCCGACCTCATCTCCACGGCCTCAGGAGCACCCAGGTGTCTCTCAGGAGGTTTCTCCACTCACTTTCCCCAGCTTGGTGCCAGGCAGAAAACTCTGGTTGGCATGGCTTCTCCTTTTTTGCCACTTCTAACTGTGCTGATTCCCTCTGGGGACTCACGGTGAGTCCAACAAACATCCCATAAGAAGAGAACGTTGTTTCAGAGAGGCCTGCAAATTGCAAGGGTCCTAGAAGATTGAAACTAACTTGGAGGAAAGATAGAAGAGAAAGTGGCTGGGATGGAGAATAGGGGTGCTCATCTGTGTGGACAGAAGAAAAGGGCGGCAGCAATAAACACAGCTGTAATTAGAATCATATAAATTAGATCTGAAGGATGCCTGCCCGTCATCTGAGTCATAGCACAGGGACCAGCAGAGACTTTTCACATATCATTGCCTGCACTTTACATCACCTTTAACAGGCTCACAGGCTAACAAGCCTGGCTAGCTGGGTGGACCTGGGTGTGACCGTGAATCTTTGACCTTGGCCTCGACCACTTAAAATGTACTTAACGCTGATGAGGCAGATGCGGGGAGTGTAATGAGAGAGCTTCTGCCTTTGAGCATCCCTCAAAACACACCCAGTCATTTCACAAATACCACCCACCCCACCTCACACTGAGGTGCTCTTTACTCAGTGTGCTGAAGCCGGAGTTCAAGGAATTTTTCTGCTCCCTGTGATAAGGCTAAACCCAGCAAAGCCTGAGATAGATCTTCCACGACCCACTCTTCTATTGTTTCAAGGTATGCTGAACTTCAGTGGGAATCAGGAGGCTGCCAATGGCTTCCTTCCATCAGTAACATATCCTGCCCTCCTGCGATGATAATGATGGATATGAATGTGAGACATCACATCCTGGATAAGCACTAAACACTGTCAGGTTCCATGAAGGAGTCAACACATTCCTGTGGCCGGGCTCTGCATAGTTTCTCTTCCCTACCTATAATAAGGCTTTCTGCACATCCTAATTCTACGTCCCTTCAATTATGAAGGCCTGGATTCTCGGGATGATAGAGAGGATGAAAGAGGGAACTGTGGGGTGTGGGGGGACAGGATCTCTTTCTCTTTCTTCTCACAATGGGCTATGATGTGAACTGTTCTGATCACTTTCCCACTGTCCTTTGCAGGACAGAAGGTAAGAGTAGCTACAACTAAAGAGGAAGGTCCAGGACAGATGACAGAAGAAATTCTGAAACTCGTTTTGAAATGTATAGACCTCAAGACTTAAGAAAGAGGAGCAGGAACCCTGGAAAGTTAGAACGCCAACAAGACCTAGAAGCCAACATGCAGGAGTCTGACAGAGCTGACCACTGGCTGCCGCTCAGAGCTGGCAATGGGTTGGCTTGTCCCCACCAGCTCTGTGAGCTGTGGCTTGTCACTTTATCCCTCCCAAGCCACGGCATCTTCATTCGCTATGTTGCTTAATTCTGTTATTTAATTCATTCGTGTTAAACATCTACTCTGAGACGGGTCCCACTCCCTGGTGACACAAAATGGAGAGTGTCTTCCTTTACAGGTTTGGCAGGGGCACGAACACAGAGCAGGGCTGAAGACTACAAAAGAGGCAGCATGGAAACCGCTGCCTGGTACTTGGAAAGTACCAGAGTCCGTGAACTGGCCATTGTTCCTCCTCCTCCTTCCACTGCTCCTCTTCATCCCTCTCCTCCTCTTCCTTTCTCATTCTCTTCTTCATCCCTTTCCTATTCCTTTATCCTTCTCTTCCCCTTTTGTCCTTGAAGGTTTGTTTGTTTTATGTGTATGTTTTCTTTGATTGTTTCATTTTGTTTTTGTTTGTTTGTTTGTTGGCTTTGAGGCAGAATAACATGTAACCCAGTTAAGGATGACTTTGAACTTCTGATTGTCCCCTTTCTGCAGTGTTGGCATAATGACCATACCTGGTCAGTTCTATAAGATTTCTTGATGCTACTATCTCAGGTTGGGGTGAAGGAGTTTGGCCTGTCCAAAGGGAGACTTTGGTCTTTACTTTTTTAGTAAATGATGACATTTTTGCTTTGCCTACTACCTTTACTCTAGGTTACCCCTCAACCTATCAAGGCTCTCTGTCCAACACTAAATGCAGTGGACAGCTATGAGTTAGGCACCTGCTGCATATTGGTGATAGATGACATGAGAAGCCACAACAGGCCCCATGAGCTTCCAGTCTGGGACCCCTGGAAGTGCTGAGCAGAAAAGTTTCAGATGATGAGAGCTATTCCAAAACCAGCAGGGAGAGCGTGACCTCACAGGGGTAAAAATGCAAGCCATCAAAACCATTGTTCCTTGGATTTTCTCAGAAGATTCTGTCCACTGTCTCACATCTAAGCTAAATTTTATTCTTTTGCACCTCAGATTTCTTGAGAAATGCAGTTACTGCCTATGGCTTCCCCTTTCAGTCTCCTGATGGTAGCATTGACCCAAGTCTTGGCCAACCTCAATTCCCCAAATCATTTTCTCTCTGTCTCACTACTACCCACATTGGGACCCAGCTCTGTCCCTGCCACAGGGAGTTGGGGTATGTGCCTTGTGCATGTTTGTCCACATTTGTCGGTATCTAAGGTCAGTTCCTAAGGTCTACCGTGTAGAAGCCGTCCACAAACACCACCAATGTGACCACAGATTTTGTGCTACTGATTTTGCCTGATGACCCCCAGGAGTGAACCACAGCCGTGAGAACCATCGAGCGGCTCTTCACCGACAGGCTCGCTGCTCTGCTCCAGCTCACCGTGGTGTCCTGGGTCAGACATGGCTATGTGGGGAGGCCCTGTCTGGCCTTCTCATGAGACTCTCAGCCCATCTAATGCCATGTCTCCCTCCCTGCTGCCAGCTCCTTCTTTTCCCCTGAGAACTTGTCACCGTTTGTTCCTGCCTCCTCTTCCCCATCACTTCTCCCCACTGCTGCCTCTGCTTTTGCAACTTGCGCACATCCTGCCTCTGTATTCACACCTTACATAGTCTCCTTCTCCCCAGTCTAACTCCCAAATGCCAAAACGTTCCAGTCACTGCTTAGTCACAAAGACATGCTGGCCATTATCTTACTTGTCTTTTCCATTACACCTGTCATTCAAGATTATAGTCTGGAGCCTTTCTTGAGGTCACTTACATTGATCTTTCCTGTTGCCATGAGCAAGTGACTGACAGAAGCAACCTAAAGCAGCAAAGACTTGTTTTTCTCACAGGTTCAGAGGGGTTATCCAGAAAGCAGAGACAGGAACCATGGGAAGACACAGCCCACCAGCATGCCCTACATACTCTTATGCACCATTGCTGGAAGGGAGGGTGTAGACAGGTGATCCCTTGAACTCACTAGCCAGTCAGCCAAGTCAGTGAGCTCTAGGTATGAGACCAGATAATGCAGAGAGCTCTAGGGGAAGGCACTCAGTGTTGATCTCTGACCTCCATACATGCATATACACACCACAAACACACATACACACACACACACATATACACACACACTAACTTGTGAACACACATGGAAAATCCAGGTTAACCACAGCACTAGTCATGCTGAGTCTCCACTGGCCACACCTTTCCCAGACTTCCTCTCGGATCCAGAGTCTAAGCCTGCTGGTTTCCTCTGGTCTCTGGCTTTTGTGAAGGTCTCCTTTTTGCCTGATGTATTCTCATTCCAACTTCCCTATAGGGAGTATTCTACATTCTGCCATTCTCAGCTGAGAACCCCCTCCCTGATTAGAATTCTCACTTGAGCTGGGGTTTCCTTTCCCTGAGGTTCCAACACCTTTGCCAACAGTGTAAAGCAACTCACCTCGCGCTTCCATGAAAAGGTTTGCCTCTCACTGAAGCTTCTAGTGCACTTTCTGGCCTCTAGTGCTCAACTGCTGAGCTGTGAGTAATCACACCCTGAGATTGGTGAGTGCATGAGGCTTTTGTTGTTTGTCTGTTTGTTTGGTTGGTTGGTTTTTTAACACAGGGTTTCTCTGTGTTGCCTTAGCTATCCTGGACTCATTTTGTAGACAAGGCTGGCCTCGAACTAACAGAGATATGCCTGCCTCTGCCTCTCAGAGTGCTGGGAGGGAATGCAAGAGTCTTAACCTGCATTTGTCTAGATCCATGCATCTTAATATAATATTGCATTATCCTAGTGACTTGGCTCTCAAGCTCTGCTGAGATGCCCCAAGACAGTCACAAGCAATGCACAGGACAGGGATAGAATAGCCCACACACGTATGTACAAATGCAAGAGTTTATTTTATTTACAAAATTAACTTGGATTACTATAAAAATTATTGCTATTTAAAATATATCAAGGGGAGAGACATGCGTGGATAAGGGGAAGGCAGGGTGGGGTTGGGAGGGGAGGAGGGAGGGAAGGGAGTATCTACAGGGAGATACAAAGTGAATAAAGTATAATTAATAAAAATTAAAATAAAAATATTTTAAAAATAAATAAAATAAATCAAATAGTGAAATAGACATCTCCTACTATTAAAATTAGCTTTTAAAAGAACTTTCACATATACTAAAATGATAAACACAAAATACTTTTGTTGTAGAGGGAGAACAGAATTAGTCTTTAAGTGTTACAAATTATTTGTATAGACTAAAATGATAAACAGCATTTTTAAGATTTATTTTTATTTATTTAATGCGTGTGTGTGTGTGTGTGTGTGTGTGTGTGCTTGCAGTACCACCAGAAGCCAGAAGAGGGCATGGATTCCCCTAGCACTGGAGTAGTAGACAGATGTGAGCTGTCCAATGTGTGCGCTGGGAACAGAACTCTGGTCTTCTGAAGAGCAGAAAGAGCTCTTAATTGCTGAGTCATTGCTCTAACCCTAAAATTAACCGTGCGTTTTCCACTTACATGATAAAGATCACATTGTACATGTCTAGAAGAAGGAACTTAAAGTTAAATTCTGTGTCAGCAAACATTTCCCAACTATGTAGCAACAAGCACTGAAGTCTGTAACCTAAGAACACACACAGAGATGACACAGTTTGCAATATGAAGTGTGTGTTGTGACGATAAATCATGGAGATTTCTGTGTGTCGAGAAGCATGGTAATAGAAGTGATTGAAGGTGTGTTATCTCTGATGCCCCTCTAAGAGCCAGCTGTTATTTGTGTCCCCCACCCCCAGTCTATGGTGATAGCTCATTTAAAAATGGATGGTTTCAGAGGCTGGAGCAATGGCTCCTGAAGAGAACTAGAATTTAGTTTCCAGCACCTGTACTCTGGCTCACAGCCATCTATAAATCTAGCTCTAGGGGATCCGATGCCTCTGGCCTCCAGAGACACCTGCACACACACACATACCCAGACATACACAGAACTAAAACCAATGAAGACAAATATTCGAAGTAGAGACTTTCCTGGAGAATGAAAAGTGGGACTCTGAAGCAACACTACCCTGTGGAGAAGGATGAGGCTTCTGCACTGCCCATGAGGAGCTTCCTCCAAGGAGGATGTTTCCGCCTCCATAGACATTAGTCTTGTGATCGCAAGGGTTACTCCCTGCTTCTGTGTCGAGCAAAACAATGGACTAGAACACAACAAACCAAACAGGAATCAATTTCCGGTGAGCTTGGAATTTACAGGTGTGTTTTATGGGCAGAACGGCTCTCCACTGCATCCGCTGGCATGGGTTCCTCCAGGCAGCTTCAGCTGCAGCCAGCTGCCAGGCAAGAAGAGGCACAGAAAGCAAGTGCATTAGGACTGTGAACCAAAAGCTGGCTGCAGGCTACCTGCTCAGAAAGGTACGTGTGTAAACAACAGGAAAGCCCTTTTCTGACTGTCTTTAGGGACCAGTCAGTGCTGCCGCTGCTACCGGCAGGCTCTTCCTGCATGTGCAGGCCTGGGTACCTGTCCCTGCTAGCACAGAGCTGTGGCTGGCCAGCTCCTACAGAAGAGTGTTTCTGTGCTACCGGAGCATGAGCAGAGTTCTGGAAGGCTGTGAGTTTCTTGATAACTAAACAGCACTTAAAATGTCCTCCCTTTAGACCGGTGATTTTTAAGCGGTAGGTGGAGACCCTTTTTGGGGTCGAATGACCCTTTCACAGGCCGCATGTCAGATACCCTGCATATCAGATATTTCCGTTACACTTCATAACCGTAGCAAAGTCACAGTTTTGAAGTAGCAACAAAGTGATTTTACAGTTGTGGGTCACCATATAAGGAGCCCTATTAAAGGGCCGCAGCATGGGAAAGCATAGAGAAGTCCTGCTCTAGACATTTCCCTCCTGTTCAGGCAGGACTGTTTGATGAAGAAGGCTTCTTCTGGGACAGCCCTGGGATGTGGCCCTGCAGCAGCTGAGGGCCCACCCATACCTCATCCAGATGTGCATGCTACATCTTCCTCTTGCACATTTGAACAGAAAGCAGAGGAGCTGTGAAGCAACGCGGGCCCTGCCTGCACTACAATGCCTCAGTTTCTAATGAAGGTCTGTATTCCAGTCTGTTTCTCAGGCTGCTGTCAGGGTCTTCCGGCTGCTGCATGAAGAACAGCATGCCCTTCAGTTTGCGCTTTGGGGGACCTGAGAGAGACGGTCCTGCTCTCCTGCCTTCCCCTTGCAGATATGTGGAACAGATTACAGCCTCTGTTCTTTGGTGGAGCTGTGCTTGGTTGGGCCACAGCCTTGAACACCATGACACTGGATTATGGTGTTGAATGAATCCCAACAGGGGCAAACGACAATAGGATTAGCCCTGAGGATAGTTCTAAGGACACACGGCTTTTGCCATTTATTAGCAGCATAGATTTACTTTAATGAGTTTTATTACCAAAATTCACATAACAGCTGAGGCAGTGGCTACACTTCAACCTCATGCTAGAGAGGCAGGAGGATCACCACAAGGTCAAATCCAGCCTGGTCTACACACTTTAAGCAACAGCCCTTCCTCCTCTCCAAATCAGCATATACACATGTGCGATTACACCAAAGATTCTGCTTTTGAGTGCAAGTATTTTAAGACTTGAGTCAAGCCTTTCACAGCTCTGGAAATCAGGAAAGACAACCTTTCTGCTCATTGCCTTACCTCTGGCCTTCACTTCCCTGCATCTCCTCTACAGTCTCAGGGGATTAGGGAGATGCTGGCCCTGTGAGGCCTGTCTCCTCCTTTTGGACATTTTTGTGAAAATGGAGGACTAGGACTTCCCCTGCTCAGGCTTGCCCAGCCCAGCTTTGGGACACCACCTGCTCTGTGTGAACCAGCCCAAGCATCAGGGACAGGCTGCCTTCCATCTCTCAGGTACATCTCAGAGAGAGAGAGGATGGGTGCGCTGATACAGTGTGCCTTTCGGATCACAGCATATGACTAGAGGACTGCATGGTGCCTGCTGCCTTTCCCTGAGACCTCACCTCACTAGTGTGTGGGAGAGAGACAGCTGAGACTGACTGGGTGAATGTGTGTGTGTGTGTGTGTGTGTGTGTGTGTGTGTAACAGCTAAGAGAGGCTGTCATTTGACATATGCAGAAGGAAGGACTCTAAAATTTTTGAATTGCCTCCAGCACACTAGCCTGTGGGCACATTGATGGGGCATCTTCTTGTTTGTTAATTGATAGAGTAGAGTCTAGCCCCCTGTGGCTAGCACCATCCTGAGGCAGTCAGCCTGGGTTGTACAAGAAAGGGAGATGAGTAGGGACCCAGAAGCCAGTGAGCAGTGTTCCTCGGCGGCATCTGTTTCAGTTTTTGCTTCCAGGGCCCTGCCTTGTGCTCCCAGATTGGCTTTCCGGGATGATAGCTGGAGTCTGTGAGCTGAAATATGTTTTCCTCCTCAGTTTGCTTTCCGTCAGGGTTTTGTTACAGCGACATAAACGGAAGCAGAGCAGCGGGCAGCTGGGATGTCTGCCGGATGTCTGCCACCACCTCCAGAGAGCCAGCCTTCTCCACTGGCAAATTCTTCAAGAGACTCCAAGTTCCACTGTACTCCACAATTGTGACCTTCTACCGGTTACCATGGAAATAATTTCTGGATTATAAATAATGACGATGTGAGTTTCCTAGTTACCAAGTATGTTTGTAAAATGAATTCCAAAGGTACATGACATTTAATTCCAGCCTATTTTTAGAAACCAAAGGATAATAAAGGAAAATATTTTTAAGCATAAAAAAACTGAAATGTTTCCTAAATCTCATTAGAGAGCAGTAGATCTATACAGCTTTGGGGGGAAAATAAGAGTTTTAATAAGACAGTGTCCTTGAGGTTCTGAGGAAAGCACCAACAAAGTGTAGAGTCCAGGGTTAAAGTGCAATGGCCGCTCATCAAAATGACCTATTATAAAACTAAGGAACATGAAAACAAGGATAGAAGGCCCCTCACAGTCCTTGCCAGATGTGTGCAAAGAGGGTCATGAAGCCCTCTATTATGCAAAATGTTTTTGTTTAAGACAATCACTAGTGCTCTTGAAAATAAAAGTTTAACTTACTTAGTTCACGGAGAAAGTAACAAGAGGATTCATTCCCAGGGAAAATGTTACAAATGAAAATCTATCAGAAAGACTTTTAAGTCACTTTCTAATTGATTTTTGTAAAGATGCAAAAAGCTGGCTCAAAGAAGACAAGGGCAGGGAAACTGATTTCCTGTCTGGTTTTCTATCTTGTTCTTTTTGGGCAGAGTTCCAGGAGATCAAAGATGTTGAAACATAATTATCCCTTCAACTTAGCCACAGTGTTTCAAAACTGGGAAGTTTCCACTCTTCAGAAACTGAGGTGAGGTATGTGTACAGGTTGGTATGTGCATACCTGTGTGTGTGTGCATGTGTGTGTGTGTGCGCGCGCGTGCGCGCGCGTGTGTGAGAGTGGTAGGGTGTGTATACTGGTTGGTGTGTACATATGTGGGGGTGGGGTGTGCATATGTGTGAGTGTGGAGGCCAGAGGAGTCGATGGATGTTATGCAGTATAGCTCCCTGCCTTGTTTGACTCAGAGGCCACGTCTCTCCCCAAGTGTAGAGAGAGACTGAGAAAGATTATCTGCCCAAAGAGCGCTACACATTCTCTTTCTACCAATGTCAACCGCCACACCTGTCTTTCTGGGGATCCAGGTCCATGTCACCAAGCCTGTGCAGCAAGCGCTCTCCTGAGTCACCTCCCCATCCCTCTGAACTCATTGAGGTAGGGCAGGAGTACTAAGGGTTGAACATGACCTGCAAATGCTAAGCATGCACTCTAACACAAAGACAGACCCTAAACCACCTTCTTACACCACACAAGGTCTTGCTAAGTTGCTGCACCTGGCTTAGAACTTACTCCAGAGCTCAGGCAGGATTTGAACTTCAGCCTTCCTTGCTTGGCTCCTGAGTGGCTACTTTTACACATACGGATATCAAGGAAGCCAAGGCCAAGTTTTTTGGATATTAAACCAAGCCCCAGCTCATCTTAGCCTTTGGAACACAAAATTGAAGAACTCAGTAATGGAAGTCAAAGGTCTTCTTAGGATCTGAGGATCTTGAAGGTCTTAGGATTTTTCTTTCTCTGTATATATTTAGCAGATAACAAATTATGAATTTGCCATTTCTGTTGGTTTGATTTCAACAAATATGTTCTCAGTGAATTTGTTTTCTGTGCCACTGCAGCCGGTGATCACCAACTTGGTGGTGCAAACTAATGCAAACATAGTTCTAAACATCTGAGATCTGACATGGCCCTGGTGCAGCCTAGACATCACTCGGGGAGATGCCAGTCTCTTTTTTCCCTCATCCCATCTGGTTTCTCATTTCCTCCATAGTCATCAAAGGTAGCAACAGCTAACCAAGGCTTTTCCTGTGGAATCTGACCTCATCCACCCCAGTTTTTCTTCTGGCTTTCTCCTCTGGACTCTTCTCCCTCTTAAACCAGCCTGTGTGATTACATCAGCCCCACCTGGGTGCCCAGCATGCTCACCCCACCTCAATGTCCCTAACCCCACCACATGCAAAGTCTATTTGACCAAGAAGTCAGTGTGTGTATATTCTGGGGATTAGAAGGTAGACCATTCTTGCAGAGTGAAACAAATACTATTCCCATCACATGTGTGCATTAGCTGCCCTAGCAAATGGATTTTGGATGTCTAGTTGGCCACCATGGAAATCTGAGTACAGAATAACAGGCCCCTTTGTGAAACTGTCAACCATGTTTAGACACCCATAATCAAGTCACTAACATTCAAGTTCCCAGGAAAACTCCCCTCTCTCGGAGATTTCTCTCCCCCTTATGCTCACCCATGAAGCTAAGGAAGAGCTAGCAGGCTCCTCGATGTTCTCGGTGACAAACTGTCACCGTCGTCTGTCCCTTTCCTCATAGCAGGTACCACCTCTCACTTCTTAATTACGAGTATTTTCCAAACCTCTTGCCTACCAGCCTTCCTGTGTCATACACAGTAAATACAGAAGCATGCCAGATGTGGTGTTGTGAATGAAGACCAACTGCTATCATGGTGTCTACATCTGAGCTGGGGAAAGTCATCAGTGGCTGGCGTTGAGAATCCTCTTTTTCTGTGCTGTTTTCTCAAAGCTAACATTCTGTCCTTTTCCTCTGCATCCATAGGGAATCATGGCATTGTGAAATTAAAAGGCATTATCAACAGAGTCTAATAATGGCATGCAGTAATTTAATGAATAGCAGGCAACTCATTACCGAAATTACATCTTAATATTAACTTCACAGCCAGGCATAGACTCATATGCATTCGTGATGCTGCCAGTCTGATCAGTTCTGCCTCTGGATGGTGATGGCTCCTGGTGGGTTGCTTTCCTGTCTTCGGAATGCTGCATCTTAGCCAAGGCTTCAAATGCTTGAACTAGAATTGGGATAGGCCTAGGAAGTGAAAGTGAGTGAGAAGAGTATCATCAACTTTTACAGATTTGAATAAAATCAAGTCAATGATCAATTTTCCTACAGCCTCTGCAGTCACTGGAAACTGGAGTGATCCTGTGTGTAAGGCAGATGCACACTGACTGCATCTGTAAATGGTCAAGATGTGAGAGGGTATCCCAGCTGTGTCCCCCTAGAACTCAGCCGGCTACAGTGCCAAGCCACTACCCAAACCGGAAGGGACTAAGCACAGACCGGTCTGTAGGATGTTCTCTTACATTCTAACCAATATAAGAGGGCCCGCCCACTGTGAGGGGGACCATCCTGAGGGAAGTGGGCCTGGGCTGGATAAAAGAGCCAGCCGGTAAGGAATGCTCCTCCATGGCCTCTAATTCGATTTCTGCCTCCAGGTCCTTGTCTTGAATTTTCTTGAGGATGTGATCCGTAAGATGAAATACCACCCCTACCCGCCCCCCCCACACACACACACACATGCACACACCGAGCTGCTTTTAGTCAGCGTGTTACCACAGTGATAGAAACCCTGACTAGTCCAGTCTTCATTAAATGCACATCCTGGGCTGAAATCACTGATTCGACTCTTTCTTTCCATTCAAGAAGTGTGTGTGTTTAAATTAGAAGGGAGAATGGGGGAGCCAGGGAAACCTAGAGAGAGATCATAGTGGATCGCACGATCAAAATTCGTTCTACAAGTATTCAAAGCTTCAGAAAATGAACAAAATCTGTTGTGACCAAGTATTTGGTCTGAGGCCCTTCTGCATTAAGAATATTTGGAATAATTCAAAAAAGCTTTTGTGGGCCAATTCTACTAATTCTTGCTGAACTGAAAATTATCTTGGAAAAAAAAAAAAGGAAACCTTTCCTCATTTACTTGTGATGGATGTGGTAGCTACCACTTGGTACCGTGAGAACACGCTTCTATTAAAAAGCAACTCTAAGAAATGGAGCTACCACTTGGTACCGTGAAAACACGCCTCTATTAAAAAGCAACTCTAAGAAATGGAGCTACCACTTGGTACCGTGAGAACACGCCTCTATTAAAAAGCAACTCTAAGAAATGGAGCAGCTTCGTCTTTCCAGATCTTTTAAATGTCTGGCTTTGCAAACAGCAGCCGTGCCTTGCTGCCGAGATGAAGCTCCCCGCAGAGACTACAGCAATGGCAACACTCACCCTGAGCTCTGCGCTTGGTCCTCCTATGAGAGCCCCAGCGCAGATCAAGTTCTCCAAGGCAGCGGGTCCCAGCTATGTCAGAGTTGCTATCCCAGCTGCACAAATCCCAGCTAACCTGGCCCTTCTTAAATGTGAGCACCTATAAGGTTCTTTCTCACTCCTACAGTGTCTGCTTAAGTCTGGAAGCAGACAGCTATGGCGGGAGCAAACGGAGAAGCCCGAAGGAGACCTTGGTGCATTGCACAAATGTGTGGCTCTTCCCAGTGTCATGCACTGCCCTTTGCTTTTCTCATTCTGCTAATTCTTGCTAGCCCCGTGAGCGTAATTGTCTTTTACTCCCCCTGGGTGTCTGCATGCATTTGTGAGTGAAGTGTGTGTGTGTGTCCAAGTGCTAGGCTCATGGAAGTACTCATGCATGCAAACACCTGTGCTCACACATGTATATATATGCACACAGAAGCCAGAAGTCAACCCTGGCTTCTTTCCTCAGGCGCGATCCACCTTGCTTTTTGGCACAAATCTCTCACTGACTTGGAATCTTCCCTCCTAGGTTGGCTAGCCAACAAGCCCCAGGGTCTGCCTGTCTCCATATCCCCAATGTTAGGATTAAAGTGCACACTACCAACCTAAGCATCTTTTATGTGGGTGCTAGAACCCGACTCAGGTCCTTATGTTTGCAAGCCAGCACTTCACAGACTGAGCTTTCTCCACCGTCCTCTTGCAGTTTTCCTAAGAATGAAGAGATACCTCCCCATGCCTCCCCCCACAAATGAGTTCTGAGTCCCCTAGAAGAAAGGGGACCATAGCTTTCTGCTACCAGACTCGGTGTGTAACTGGCTTAAAGGGACTCCTTCACACTTATAACACCACCCGAAGTGTTAGCTCCAGGCTATGTGGCACCCAGGAAAGGACCCAGAGCTTCATTCTGCAGCTGAGCCTTCATCATCTGACATGTGGTTGCTTTCAACTGCAAGTGGAAATCCCAATAAAGAAATTTTAGCTTGGAGGGCTGGCTTATCCATTCATTTTTGTATTCCAGTTGTGTTTTCTTTAGGCTGACTTTCCCACACATGTATAAACAACTATTATTTATTTTTTATAATTCAAACTTAAAACATAGACTCCTATTTCATGGTATTTGGTATAAACCAGGCAGTTTTGAATTGAAGAAGGAGGAGGAGGAGGAGAAGAAGGAGAAGGAGAAGGAGAAGAAATGACCAAAAGTTTCTGAGCCTTATTAGTGTTTTATTGTGGCCATGTTCATTTTCTCAATAACCCTATGATTAGGTATTCAGAGGAGGTACTCAGTCCCTACTTAAAGCATGGACAGACTCCCATCACCCCTCACTGTCCTGGGAAGGAAGCCATGAACCCCCAGAAGTACAGTGAAGGTGTTCTGACAAGCAGAGAGATCCACCACCTCCCCACACAATTCCACTGTAGAAGCCTGCTTCTTATTCTCCCTGAATAATTGATCACAAAATTATTTTATACTTAGGACAAGCATGTCAGGGTGGCAAGTATATAATGGGAAAGAAACACAAAGGAGGAGAGAGAATGGAGTAGAAAGAGAGATGGGGAGGGGCATGATGGGGGGCTGGAGGAGGAGCTAGGAAGGAGACCACAATAGAAGACAGAGGGGAGGAGGAGGGAGAGGGGGGAGAAAGAGGAGGAGAGAGGAGGAGGGGGAGGAGGGGGGATGTTGAGGGGAAGAAGGGTGGGGGAGGAAGGTGGGGAGTAGGAGGGGGAGGGGGAGAAAGAGGAGGAGAGGGGAGAAGGGTGGGGAGGAGGATGGGAGGAGTGTTGAGGAGGAAGGTGGTGAGGAGAAGGATTGGTAAGAGGAGGATGGGGAAGAGGAGAGTGGGGAGGAGAAGGGGAGGAGGAGGGTGGGGAGGAGGAGGGTGGGAAGGTAGAGGTGAAGGCTAGGAGTGGAGGATGGGCAGCAGGGAGAAGAGGAAGAAGGGGAGGAGAAAGCATCCTGCTAGTTTTCTTCCTGGTCCTATTTCACCTCATAAGTGTGTGACTTATTTTGTTTAATATATTAACTTTCAATTACACTGTTTTCCTGCAGGAGACATAATTTCATTATTCTTTCTAGCCAAATAAAGTCCCACATGCACACACCCCGTATTTTCTTTTATTGATGGGCACATAGCTAACTGCAGGACTTGGCTGTCATTAGTAGTCTAGGCTGCTAAAGCAGACACACCCTTGGAGCAGCTGTCCATGATGGTGGGTGGGCTGGTGAAGACCGAAGAGCTGGACATGGGTGACACACTGAGACTCAGTGGGCCTTTCAGGAAGGCTTTTACTTTATCCAGAGGCACTAAGCTTCCTGGCTAATTCCTTTCCAGAACCAGTCCCAAGTTTGGGCTAAGGGACAGGGCTGCTCCTGCAGCTGGCCAGGTTAGCAAGGGCAGCAGGAGCCTGGACATCGAGTTGCTGTTTCCAGGCCTATCACTGCCCCTGCATTATCCGTGGAGCCTGTGTGCCTCCAAGAGGTGACACTCTTATGGCAGCGACATTGCTGTGGGCCTAGCTGGATTTGTCCTTTTAAAATTCTTGAGCAGAGACAAGGCGGTTCCAGGTATGGCTGTGGTTTGTGGTCTGCCAAGATAGATTCTCCTCTCCTTGCTCTTTATATGGCTATTTATATGAATGGATTTTCTACTCACCGCCCTCTCGCTCCCGCACGGTGTCTGTGAGCAAACTCACCAATGAGGCCATCAGCACTCTGTCTTGTCAATAGAACTCAGGTGTCTCATTCCTGCTTATCTGTTTCATTTCTGTTGTTTTTTCTTCTTCTGTGTGGTGAACATGCTGTAGTCAACAATGCGTTCGTTATCCATCTCTGTGACAGACTGTGTATCTGTATCCTCCAGAACTTGTGTTTGAAACCTGGGTCCCCCAGAAAGGGGGAGAAGCACTTTGCAGGGGAAGGAGCCATCAGCAAATGGAACAGATCTTCAGCTGGCTCTCCTCTCCGCCACGGGAAGGGGCAGGGAGAAGAGTGTACACAGACCACAAAATGATGCTCAACAGACACCATAGCTGCTGGGGGGGCGTGGCTTCCCCTTGGGCAGGATGGAGAGCTGCACATGGCCCTGCCAGTGTCCTTCCTAGCATCAGGCTGAACTCAAGGAGACAAATCCTTGTAATAGCACTGTCTACTCAGAGTACCTTCCCAAACTTGTAATATATATATATTCTTGAATCTTTCTTTTAAAATGAATTTTTGCTTTCTAGTTCTTAGCTCATTTTCCTTTTAACACGTGGTGTATAATGGGGCTTTTAACAATTCTCTCGCCGTTCCCTTTGCTACATAAAAGCTTGTTGAAATAGCCAGCTGGGGATGAGCCATTGTCCAGCTGATTCTACCTCAGTTATTGCACAGCCCAGGTTCTGAGGTGCTACTCTCAGTGCATCAGACAAGGGCTGAGAGCGTAAAACATGTGCCAGGTGGGCACCTTTGCCCATCAGTTGACCACATGCACCTGACGCTCTGCTCCACATGACACTAACACACAAGACTCTCTTTCTATCTGGGCTTGCCCTGGAAGTCCCTGCGACAAGCGTTGGGCTACACAGGCAGCTCAGAGAGTAAAAGCATCTGTTGGACAAGCGTGAGGAGCTGAGTTCGAATCTAGCACCAGCATAAAGCCAGGGGTAGATTCCTGGGCTGCACCTGTAGCATTAGGGGGTAGAGACCAGAGGATGCTGGGAGTTCTCTGGCTGGTCAGTGTGAGTTCAGGGAGAGACTGTGTGGAGGAGTAAGGCAGAGAAAACAGAGGAAGAGGTCCTATCTTTCCTCTGACCTCCAAATGCACATATGTGTACCTGCACTGGTACATGTCACATGACACTCACAGGCATGTGCCCTGCACACTCACTATATCCAAAAAACAGAGGAAGGAAGATGGCTGCCCAGTCTGTTTTCTTTGTATGTGTCTGTGCCTCCCTGACCTCCACACTTCTACATGGTACGGACAGATGTACCTAAAGGATGTTAGTGGTTTCCAGGGTCCACTCTGTCTGTGCAAAGGACAGCAATCCTCACTCCCCAGGAAGTGGAATGAAGCTGCTGCTCAGAGCTGTGCCTTGACGCCAGATGAGGAGACGGCCAGGGGAGGAAATGCTTCAGGCAATGAAGCCCTCCTGTGTAAGAACGAGGCCCTGAGCTCGGATCCCCAGTGAGTAAGGCTGCACGCAGTGAGCTCATAGTCCATGCTGTGGGGAGCTGGAAACAGGAGGATACTTGGGACTGGATGACCAGCCAGCCAGCCTCATTAGTGAGAGCCCTTAATTCAAACCTAAGGTGGAGAACAATTGAGGGAGAAATTTGATGTCATCCGCTGGCCTCCATGCATGTACACCTAAACACACACACACAAACACTCATACAATCGCACACACACATATACACATTCACACACACACACACACACACACACACACACACACACACACACACACGCACGCACACTCACACACTCACTCTCTCACACCTACACAGGACCCAGGTGGGGAGTCAGAGCCACAGCAAGATTGCAGCTTTGACTGCTCCTGTCCTGGGTATAGCACACTCAATGTTTGCAGCAGGAGGTCACCCTTTCAGACCAAAGGGAGCCTTCCTGAGCAGAACTCCCCGCTAACGCTGATAAACAGAGGCTGTCAGGCCACATTCCTACAGCTGCCTCCGCCTCTCCAGAACCTCACAAGCAGCCTCATTTTTACCCTCCCCTTTTCTCAGGGAATGAAGTGGATTTCAATTCTTTCCATTTATTTGAACTAAAGATTAGGTCCCTCATTTGTTTCCTTGCTTTTCATTCTGAAGAGAAAGAGCGATGAATGCATCCATGAAATATTTCAGCGAAGAATAGAGCCAGGAATTCTCCATTAGCCCCATGCAGCCATTGTCCCCCCTCTCAGCCGAGGGATTAAAGTTTGCTTCTGTGGACATGAATGCTGCCATTTCCTTCTGAAAAATCACCCTTCTGTGCGTTTTTGTTCTGTTTTCTCAGTTCTGCTGACCTTGAATGCAGGGTGACTTGGCTTAGCTAGAGTTACAAAATGCAAAATAAAAATAAAGACAGTACCAAGAAGAAAGTCGGGTTTTGTTGGCTTTTTTTTTGAATATTTAAAAATATTTTGAGTCGTGTATGTATCGCAGCCACATCCGACTCAGACAACACTGAGTCTTGCTATTAAAAAATGTCCCACGGGGAGGGGCACAGAGAGATGGTTCACAGGATAAAGCCGCTGCCGGCCAAGGCTGAGAACTGAGTCTGTCCTCAGGACTCACTTGGTAGAGGGCACAAACTGAGTCCTGCCAGCGTCTTCTGACAGCCCCTGTGTGCCATGCTGTACCCCCACTCCCAACTAAAATAAACAAACAAACAAATAAATAAATGTGAAGAATGTTTTATTAACCCTTGAATTTTTGTTTTATGTGTGTTTACATGTATATACACACACATGTACACATACATACATTCTCATGCATGTTCATGTGGGCACCTTCTATATGCATTTATTCATGCACATGTGGGGACACTGTTAGTAGTGCTCTCCAGGCTCAGTGCACTCCAGGGGCCCTCCACATACATACATTCTCATGCATGTTCATGTGGGCACCTTCTATATGCATTTATTCATGCACATGTGGGGGCAGTGTTAGTAGTGCTCTCCAGGCTCAGTGCACTCCAGGGGCCCTCCTGGCTCCTCCTCACCCCTGCTATTGCAAGTGCTGCCCACACCGCCATCCTTGGCTGTTTGCTTTCCCTCTTCTACGATGGAATCGCTGTTGAGGATGCCAGATACCATGGCAGCTTTACAGCCATGAAATCTGGAAATTCCTGATCTTTGGTGTGGAATACTGGATGTTCAGAAGGGCATGAATGTCTATTCGATGTTCTATTTTCATAGCCTGATATGTCCAAGTATCTGTATAATTTTCCTTCCTTTCAGCCTTTTTTGGAAGAATCTTAACAGCACACACAACTGAAAGGGGGTCAAAGATATCTTGAGACCAAGGATGTTCTCAGAAAATGTTCCTGTGTTTAAAGTACATTTCAGCAGGGCTTGCTGTGGCCAAGCTCAGTGTCCATTGAAGGGAGAGAGAAGACATTCTAACATGAGTTTCAAGCCTCAGCCTAAACTGAGGCAAGCGCCTTTGGGTAATTTAGGATCTACAACACTCTAAACAGCTCACTTAGAAAGGAACACCACCACTCTATACCTTCAGGGGTGTCACAGTGAATGCTATAGTCACCAGTGAGGGTTGGTTGTTTCCTAGATGTTCCCTACAAACTGCAAAGCTATTGTTATAAATTCCCTGTATGGCAAGACCAAGGAAGGGGTAGACCAGTAGTCCTGAAGGATGCCTCATGGGGAAGGGAAGTCAGCCACCCTCTTGTAGTCTAAGAGAGGAGGAAGTGCTCCATTATATAAGCCCAACAGATAGAGCCAAGACAAATTCATGCTTAATAAAGTCAGAACAGAGCAGAAGGTAAGTGTGTGTGAGTGTGTGTGTGTGCATGCATGCCTGTGTGTGTTAGAGGGCTGTCTCTAACATGAAAAGCTGTCTCTAACCAGAAACAGGAAACAGCTCTTGATGCTATTCTACTGTGACCCGTACCCATGTCTGAGGACAGCCATGTGTTCCAGAAGAGCAATAGACAGAGTACTCAGTGACTTAGAACTTTAGACATTTAAGAACCTCCTTGTGGCACTTGAACCTCTCGATGTGAGAGACATTTCAAGCTCAGTGATGCCCTGCCATGTGCCTGGCTGTTCAGAATGGAGATGGGGTTTGGTTGGGCTAAGAAGGGACTGAGAGACTCAAGTTAGCAGAGTATGAAGCCTAGTGAGGCGAAGTGTGATGTTCAGCAGCCTTCCAAGAAGAAAGTCTGCCTTTGATGATGTTGTTGTTGTTGTTTTAATATTTAAAAAGATTTTGAGTCATGTATGCATTGCCTCCTTAACCAAGATATGTCACTCTGAGCTGATTGAGACCCTAGCCCATTTCACTAGTGAACTCCTGAGCCAGAACCAAGGGCTGGATGTTAAGATTGCAGGCTCAAGGGGGAAGCACAGAAAGAGTGGGAAGCTTCCTGGATGTGTGAGCGGGCTTTCAAAGCTGTTCACCGTTGCCTATTTCATATGTATAAATAAAACCCAAAGCTTGGAAGGGATCTGACCCAGGGGATGTCAGCAGCTCCAGGGTTGAGATTTCTGCACCAGCTGAAATCTCCTTACCTGCTCGTTGTTCAGTGTGGTGCCCCTCTCTCTGCCCTGTAAAAAGTCGCACCACAGTTGAGTGAGCGTGCTTTTAAAGTTAAAGTCACTTTGGGATGTTGGATTCAGATGTCCGTAACAGACATCATTACTGATGTGCAGCAAAGCACACAGCAAGCAGAGCTAAGCTTGCTGAAAATGGCTGAAAATCAACTGAGGGGGGAAAGCAAAGTATGAGAGCCGAAAAGCTCCTGCGGCATCTGAAAGGAAAAGTAGAGGAAAAACTCAACAACCATCAGCTCAGCAAGGCGCTGCCTGATTGGAGCTCAGCGCTTCATGTACCCTCCCAGAAACCAGACACACCCGCCCTTGCAGAATCTTGCTAAGAGCTTACGTGGTGGCTGTCCGCCCGCCTCACCTGACATTTTGTGCCACATTCTGTTGCTGCCTCTACAGTTCGCTCAGCTGTGGACCAGCCACGGGGTCTCTTCATTCACAGTGCTCCATGGTGAGGTGATGAGAAAGACATTCTTCTTTTTGTTGACTGCTGTGGACTCGTTACAGTGACAGTTGCAGACTGGCCCAGCTCACCTCACTCAGCTCTAACCTAGCAGCCTTGTCTTGCAAAAAGGGGAGGCCAGTCAGGGGCTGAGGAGATAGCTCCATTTGTAAAGTGCTCACTGTGTAAACAGGACCTGAGACTCACTCCTCACTACATACATTTCAAAAGCCAGAAGTGACCATGATGGTGTGTGCTGTAATCCTGGTGATGGGGAACGGATGCAGGCTGATTCCTTGGCTTCTGTGGCCACCCAGCACAGTCTTCTTGGGGATCTGCAGGTGACTGAGAGACAGTGTCACAAACCAAGGAGGTTGTCCCTTGAGGAAAAATATTCAAGGACGCACACCTACGCTCATGTGCGTCATGTATGTGTACGTTAGACAGCACCCTCGAATGTTGTTCCTCGAGGAACAATGTCCTTGGTTTTTGTGACAGTCTCTCAGTCACCTGTAGATCACCAAGTAGACAGGTTTAATGTAGCACAGGCTGCCCTCAAACTTATTGCGTAGGCAAGTTTTGCCTCACTCTTCTAACCCTCCTGCCTCTCTCTCTCTCTCTCTCTCTCTCTCTCTCTCTCTCTCTCTCTCTCTCTCTCTCTCTCTCTCACGTGTGCTAGATATATTTCTCCTCCACACCTGGTTAACAAAACAGAATTTTAAAGAACTCTGGAATCTGGGTGTGTTACATGTTAAGCACTGATCAGCATTACCAGATCAAACTTGCCTTAGTAGTGGTATAATTCACTTGCTCCCATTTTGCACAACATGGAGACCCACTTGAAGACTAGCCATTCTGAGATCATGCCAAACGCCATTTTGATATCAAGAGGGAAAAGCAAACTGGAGTGAAGAGTATTGTCACATAACCCAGAAATATGAAGTAAGCCAATCTCTGTGTCTTGTCTAATACTTATACTCTCTACATTTGGGAAGCTGGGGCTGAAGGATTGCCCCTACACAGTGAGTGTCAGGCCAGTCTAGGCTAAAGGCTAAGACCCTGGCTTCAAAGACCTAACCAAAACTAAAATGGTTTGGTACATAGTGGCAGGGCCAAAGTGCTGGATCTGGGGAGTGCATGCTGCTTACTGCCTGCTAGGCTCTAGAAGAACCACTGGCCACTCTGACACCGGGTCTGAGCCAGGCATCTGAATGTGCTGCTCACCTCCTGCCTTCACCTCACAGTCACTTTGCCCTAGAACCCCAGTGATGACAGGGTCTACATGACACACTGTGGATGAGCTAGACAGAACAAAAGTCCCTTCCGTATGTTGCAAAGACACCTGTTGAGTGGACCTGTCTTCTGGCAGATGGGAGGAGAGTCATGTCTCAGATCAGTCAGAGGCTGAGGGCTACCTCTCTCCTTCCTCCCTCCCTGCCACACAGGCAGAATGCTGAGAACTTTGGACAGTTTGATGAGCAGATGATCACAGGCTCCTCCGCTTTCTTGTCTATTCATTCAGGAGACATAACCCTGAACTCTCCAGTGAAGCACATAGGGAGCCCAAAGGACTGGAAACTCTCTTTCTTGGCTTCTCTGCATCTTTTTACTCACTTATTAACACGCTTGCCCTATTGCGGTCTTAAAATTAAAACCAATAATTTACCATTCACTGTGACACCCACCACTAAGCATTTTTTTTCTTAATTGAATTTACTGCTATGTGCAACTTTTCCACTCTTCAGATTTTGCTCTTTACTCCAAATAACACTTGGGAATACGCAGAGCTGTGCTCTCATATGCTTGCCCCACCCCCAAGTTCAAAGCGTGTGTGTGTGTGTGTGTGTGTGTGTGTGTGTTTGCTTTAAACTAAGTATTTTATATTGGCTCAACAGAGAAAGGGACAAATTTGCCTCAAAGAGAGAGGAAGAGAGCAAGAGGGAGGGGACAATGAAATGCTTATCACAGGAGCATGAAACCTAATCACAGATGACTTGAATATGCCATGACTTATCCATGCACGTTTACATGCTGAGGAGAAACCCAAATTGATGAAGAAACTATCATAATAAAATCCACAAGGCTGGATAAAGATCCACCATCTCAGTACAGAAATGTAGGAGCATATTCAAGACGTCCTAGGCTACAGGTGCATCCTGAGCTACTTGACTGGATTAGAGCACTTCCTTGTTCAGTGCCTTCTCACAATCCCTAATTTCTAACAAACGTAGCATAAACCACCCACCTCACACATCACTAAGTTGTGTGTGGCTCTTAGCAGCTCATTCTCTGTTGTGTTTTAAAATCAAGAGTTTATGAAACTCTCTCTAAAAGGCAGTATTTCCTAAGTTTAGCAGTTGCATATCATTTTCACGTAGTTCTAAATTTTATTTATTTATATGAATGAGGCCAAAACTTTACGTCCCCTTGAAAAGGGTGTATTTCCCTTTCTTAGATATAAATGCAAGAATTCCACAGCCTTCCATTCTGCTCACAACTGGGGCAGGCAATTTGCTCCATGAATCAACCTAGACAGTAGTCCCAAGCGCAGCAAGCTTTACAAGTACAGAAGGGAAACCGAGGAAATGTACCTGGCAGGGTGAGAAGAAGGGAAAGGATTGGAGAGAGGAGGGTGAACATGGCCAAGGAGCATGACCCAACCAGAGAGTGGGAACTGTCTTCAGGAAGCCCTGCAGCCTGTATCATGCACAAATATTGACAAAACATGTCTATCAAAGGGACAGAAAGGGGCAGCATATGTCATTTGTCTGTCTGAGCAGGAATAAAAGCATAGCACATAGCACGGAGATTCTGACTGCAGTGGCCATCCATGCTGAGCCTGGAGCAAGGTGGCCCAAGATGGAAACCAGGAGGATCAGTGATCGGGGCAGCCAACACTCCCTCCCTCCAAGACAGCGAGGCTCTCGATGTCAGGGACAGGTCAGGTAACTGTACCCTGGCCAAGCATAGGACACTGGGCAAAGTGGACAGTGCCACGAGTTGACCCTTGAGATCCAGTCTAGGCAGCCTGTCACAAGTCCTTCATGGTTCCTTTGAACGTGCAAGGACAAGAAAGTGCCTCTGGGGATCAAAATGGAAATTGGTGCTGGCAACTCCAACCCCTGGAGCTCTGGCTACAAGCTGCTCTGTGCAATCAGTTATCAAGTGCTATTTTCTTTCTGCTGTGTACACTTGTGTACAAGTGCATGCAAGCAAGTGCTTAAGGTGGTTGAACTCCTAGGAATTTTTCATTCCTGCCTTCCTTGTTGGGGCAGTTTGGGGACATCATTATTTCACGTACATCTCCGGTTCTTCCTCTTTCCTTTCCTGAAGGGCTGTGTGTGTGTGTGTGTGTGTGTGTGTGTGTGTGTGTGTGTGTGCAGGTGCATTTGGGAATGCCAGTGCACATGCAGAAGACAGCCAAGGCTGCCAGTCCTCACATGTGTCTGCCTTAGATCTTTGGGACATGGTCTCTCAGTGTCCTAGAGTTCATAGATTCAGCCAGGCTGACTGTCCAGTACCCCCCCCCCGCCAGCCCCCAGCACTGATGCCACAAGCAGATGCCGCCACATCTGGCTTATTGCTCATTTATTCTGCTGGCTGAAGTCACGTCCTCGGGTCTGTAAGGCAAGCACTGGGCTTCCTCTGGGAGCTTCCTCTGCTGCCGCCTCCAAGCCCATGAGTATCTTGGGGCTCCACAGCTCTCACTGTCCATGTTTCTCCCCTTAGACATTACTACTTCCCTCAGGTATGCTTCCAGCCTCTGACTTCGTTTTGTGTGTGACTGCCTGGAACAGGCCTGTCTTCCCAGAGCTTCTAGGCGCCACACCATCCTGCCCTACCAACTCTGGGTGTTATTTTTAGATGGAACTGTGTTTTGACTCTGTTGATCTGCCTTTTTTTCATGCCAGATACGTAAGACCAATTGGTGCACGAATATTACGTATTTGACCTTGTTGGTTGTTGGTCACTTGTATGTGCTTGTAAACAGCCTTGCTCTTTGGTCTAGGACACAGTGAAACCCTTCGGGAACACTTGGGTCTTTTCACATTTTGCACTCTGGCTCTAAAGTGGGGTCAAAGGGACCCTTACTTCAGGGCTGAGCCTGCTGCTCCTGAGGCAATCTTCTTCTGCAAACTCCCTCGATGCCCCTCACACTCTTCTATCTAGACAATGAGAACATGTGACCTTTCTAGGCTGCGGGAGCTCAGGAGATTCTGCCTCTGGTTGTTCAGAGTGGTTCTCTTCCCAGAGTAGGGTCGTGTCCTGGCCTGGACACAGTGCCCTTCAGCTGAAGATCCCAAGGGCCTCTGCAGCCTTGAGCATTCTTTCTGCTGGTCTGCAGCTCTTCTCCCTGGAGTCCTTCTAGGGACCCTGTGTGCTTGGCCTCTGTGGATTCATGTCCCATCTCCCCACGGGACTCCCCTTCCAACTCGGCCGCTTCATATCTCCTGACAGGAAACACTGGGGACTTCTAAGCCCTCACCATTGCTTTCTGCCCCTAAGGAGCACTGACCCCCCATTGGCTGCTTGTCAGAAAACCCCTGCTCCACATTTCCAGTTCTCGTAGTGTTTGAGGGAGGAGAGATCAAGGTCTTGCAAGGCCATCTTAGGCAGAACTGGAGAAAAGAAGCAACACAAGCAGGAGCTGCTTCTCTAAAGAAAGTGCTTAGTTGATTAGGTGACAGTCAGGACTAGAGCAGTGGCAGGTTAGTGTGCAGAGGGGCTGGTGTGTCAAGGCTGGTGTGCAGAGGGCTAGTGTACAGCAGAGCTAGTGTGCAGAGGGGCTGATGTGCAGAGGGGCTGGTGTGCCGAGGGGCTGGTGTACAGCAGAGCTAGTGTGCAGAGGGGCTGGTGTGCAGAGGGGCTGGTGTGCAGAGGGGCTGGTGTGCAGAGGGGCTGGTGTGCAGGGATGTTAGGTGCAGAGGGGCTGGTGTGCCGAGGGGCTGGTGTGCAGAGGGGCTGGTGTGCAGGGATGTTAGGTGCAGAGGGGCTGGGGTACAGTTTTGTTTCTGCCGTTTGCTGCTCCTGCCTGCTGTGCTGTAGGTCCCGTTTCTTCATATCACACACCAGCCTGTACAGACACAGTCTAGCCCTGTAAGTGGGCATTGGCATCAAGCCTCCCAGTGCTCCTACCCAGAAGGATTTGCACTTCCGTGAGCATCCTGACACACTCAGCTAAAGGCACAGCACCCTACTGAACTGTAAACATAGTTATAACATCTGTCACACAAACTGCAAATTAACAAACCTCCTGGGCTCTGAGTCGAGATGAGGAATGAACACCACAAAATGCAGCAATGAACTGAGCATGAACACACACATGTATGCTCACACAAACACAAACATGCACGCAGGTACATTCACTCACTCACACACGTGTACAGTCACATACACAGATGCAGATAAATTCACATGTGTGTGTACTTGTACCCACCCACACATGCACTCAGAAAAAATGCACACACGTGTTAACTCACACCCGCATATGCAGGCACATGCACATACATATACACATATGCAGACAGAAAGCATGCAGACTAAACACACCATGTGTATTTACACACATGGGCATGCAGGCACACACAGACACACACAGAGGGGGCACTGGGCACACCCTGGCCTCACACTATCTCATGTTCTGTGCCTGGATTCCTTTGGCCGAGTCCACACCCACTGACCCACTGTGACCCCAGCTGGCGCTTGCTTGCGCTGTTTTCTGTCTACTCTTCCACAGGTGTCATGCCTGGCCACTTCCCCTCTGGAGGTCAAGAGCAACAGAAGGAAGAATGAAGCGAGGAACAGGGAAAGGATGTGCAGGGACAGACAGGCTCACTCCTTGCCTGTTCATTCAGGGCTGCCTCCTTCACCATCCACTGTGAGCAGAGCCCAAGCAGGAGTGGTCTCTTCCACCGACAACAAACCCAAGTGTGAGGGCTGCATGTGCCCGGAGGCGGCCACAGTTCTCTCCTGTTGGCATGAGAAGTTGGGCCTGGGATTTTCTTTTTTCGGTTTGTTTTTTTTTTTTTGGTGATTTTCCAACTAGATGGTGCAAAGAGCACTTTAACATGACTGAAGATCTAGTTCCAAACAGATGCCAGGCATGCTCAGGGATGGGACCCTTACTCTGAGATGACGGAAATCCTGGAAGTGAGATGGTGAGGGCATCGCTGCTTTTCCTGCTGTGATGACTGTAAGGGGGTAATGCGGGTGGCTCTGCCTTGTGGAGGGACAGATAGTCCAGGAGGCTGAGCAGCATGAAAGCAGGAGCAGAGAACATGTCGAGGGCTGCAGCTGCTCTCTGTCCGCCCCACACAGGCTGAGGAGTCCTCCGGCCGGCCACAGCCCTCCAGGGACTGCCCATGGCTCCAAGCAAGCTCGGCACAGAACACTGGACACAAGTCCGTCAGAGCAGGTGCATGCTGGCTGTGAGCAAACGGCACACAGAGATGCAAAGGAAACAGTGGAAATCAGCTCCCCGCACTGGTGTGTGGGATCAGCTCCGGTGCGCACAGGCAGCTGCCCAGTTGTGAGAGAGCAAATGTCAGGCGCACGGCTGCTCAGCACAGACCGACCGTACACTCCTGCTGAGGGGCGTGAACCCACCACCTCCTAATCACCTCTCCCCCTCTGACAGGGCTCCCTTAGCTTTTGCTCATGGGCACTACTATCGGATCATTTGGGAGAGAACCAAGGTTTTACTGGTGGGGATGGGGGAGCCCGCCCCTGCTCACTCCTCATCTAACAGGCCTTAGCTTTTCTGTCCCCTGGAGACAAAATGCTCATTCCCAAGTAGCAGCCAGGCAACAAGCACTGGAGGGACAGTTCCTGAGAGACACACAGGGGTCGTCTCTTCTGGGGCCTGGTTTTACGGGGATGAGGCTCAGCACACACTGCCTTCTCATCTCATGAACCTGTCTCACAAGGGATCACGAAACACGAAAGGGCATCAAACAAAGGGACCAAAGGTGGAACAAAGGTCTCTTCCTGTGCATTCCCGTGCACACCGAAGATGTTAGCCAGCGTTTCCTCACCTTAAGTGTGCACTCCTTTTGTCTTATGTCATGGGCACAGGCTAGACAGAGCGCAGGGACACCCCATGGTTCCCACCTCTGAGCCCCGAGGAGGCTTGCTCTGTCCTGCACAGGTTGGAAGTCTCCCTCTACCTTTCACTCGGTCTCTTGCCAAGTTTCCTTTCCTTTTATTTTATTTTATTTATTTTATTTTACTTATTTTTATTTTTTTGCCAGTGTCATTAGGAGATTCTCTGCCTGAACTTTTTGTGAAGTGACATCTTCTCCTGCCTCAGTTTAACCAATCAAAGACCCGCAGAAGGTGGAGTTACATTAGTGCAGGGACAAAAGCACATAGTTTTTATCATACCGTGTTTGTGCATTCATACCGTAGGTCCTTGTTTGCAAAATAAAATATGTCCCCACAAAACACCCAAGCCAAAGGTGTATTCAAGTAAGCCTTCAAAACATAGACTCTGATGACAATCCTACTTCCCCCAGCATAAATTATGCCATGTTCTGCTGGTACTGGAACAATTCTATTTTCTTCTATGTTTAGTGTTTCATGATAATATATCTCAATTTCATTTAAGCAAGATTTGGGGTATTTTTTCAGGTTCATGGCATGCTATGTCAGTTCACAGGTACAAATCTAGTTCTAATTGGAAGGAAGTTTTGTCTGTAACAACTTTAGTGCTTGCTACTATCTCTTTGATTTCGCAGTTCAAATACTCCTGCTTATCATTTTCATGAGGATTTGACTTCCACTCTGTGATGAATCTCCATTTCTTGAGGATGTGGTGACCTACTCCAGCAACCTGAATTTGAGCTCAGAGGGAAAATACTATTTTAGGCAATTGTAAGTGGTGTTGGTAGGCCTTGGAGTGGGAATCTGATTGCTAATTTTCTGTAGTGATTTGCTGAGGTCCAAGCCAACATGAACTCTGCCATTACTCAAAGACTGTGGTGGCCATTTCTCCATGTTGCCTCACCATCCACTTTGACCTCCTTCTGGGTGCTTCATGGGGAAGGATTCCAGTGCAAGTATCCCGGTTTAGAAAGCACAGTAGGCCTAGTACACAAAGCTCCCCAGGTGGCACAGTGTGAAGGACGATTCATATACTAATGTGTAGAAATCCAGACCTGGGAAGGATCCGAGACGCAAGCTAACCTGCTCTTGTGAACTCAGGGCACTGAAGTTCGAGTTATTAGTAATTTCTCTGAGTGTGTCATCTCCTGGTGGAGTTCGTGGTTGCTGCTTTTATGGGTTTTTGTGTTTATGATTTGGGGGATCAAACTCAAGGCCTTGGGAACTGGGAAGCAAACACTCTACCACTGAGCTGCAGTCACGGGGGACTTTTGTTTGTCTGTGTGCGTGTTTTCATAATAAAAGGTTTTCTGAGTTATAATGGAATATAATATTAGGCTTCTGGGTGTGTACATGTGTGTGTACTCATGTGTGTGCATGTGTTTGTGTGTGCACTCATATATGTGTTCATGTGTGTGTTTGCATGTTTGTGTGTGTACTCACATGGGCATTTGTGTGTTTGAGTGTATTATGACACAGAGATTGTGTGTGTCTGTGTGTCTGTGCATGTGTGTGGGTATGTTTGTACATATGTGCATACATGAGTATGTGTGTTTGTGCAGGTGTGCATACAAGTGTGTGTTTGTGCATGTTTGTGTGTGAGCATTTGTGTATGTCACTCTGTTGCTGTTGTAATCAATTATTGCTTTTATCCATGTGAAGCTTGTTTTGATGTTGTAAAAGGAAGGTAATCTCACTCTATCAGTACCTTTCCTGCACATAATAGCTCCGAGCAAAGGGTTCACCACAAACAATCAAGCTGGCTTTCCCCAAATATGTATGCCATCTTTACAACGTATAAATTCACACACACACACATTTTTAATTTATTCTAAATTTTTCCCAGAATGTATTCCTGTTTTTTTTTCTCTTATAGAATAGTGTAAAAGTGATGTGGTCTGACTGTAACCGTCCTTGCCCATGGCTGTGCTTAGTAGGCCTGCTGCCTTTAAGCACAGTGCTGTGTTGGCCTGAGGGTTGTTTAGGTCTAAGCTGTCCCTGCATACACCTTGTTCAGAAAACTGTCATTAAACGGATGCAAGTGTGAATTTCAGCATCAACAGAGACAACGTGCATGTAAAAGCTACTTGAGAGAGCCCCAACATCTATTCACCTTTGTGATGCAGTGGACTACTGGGCTCCTTTATGCTTGTCATTTTAATAAGTACTTGTATTCCATAAGCAAATGCGTTTAGAATTATCATTACTTACATGAGTTTAATTCACTCATTCTAAATCTTTTCCTATTTACAATTCATAGCAGAATTATCTTTAAATTGGGGGATCGGCTTTTGCTGCTTTCCAGAATCAGAATTATAAGGTCCCCCAACACACACCCTGACCAGACACGCTCAGAAAGGCTTTTTCGATGTTAGTTCTGTCTTCCTGTGATCATCTGCCTGGGGACCTTGTTAACAGGTGAGTTTCATTAGCATTAGCTCATCTGTGTGTCTACTCTTTATGCAGTTATTTCATCAAAAATCTTAGTAAAAATCTTAATAAAGCCTTCTTCTCTTCCATTAACCATTTCAAAGCGTCTCAGGCTCTCTGTCTTCCCCATGGTGCCTGCAATCACATTTGCTTTCAGTGGGTCTGTTTCCACAGTTTTCCAAGATCCTTTTAACAGCGACTTTTTTGATAACTGGGTTTCTTCCTTATATTTACTGGTGCTTTCCATATGCAGTGTTAAGTGAGTTTTTGCTCTTTTCTAACTTGTGTAGTTCAGCAATTGCTTCCTTGGCCTAGGTTCCTCTGTTTACTATGTTTAAGGCGCTAGTTTCCTTTTCAATGTCGTCTTAGCTGTGGGCAACAGATTCTGATGGGCAGTGTTCTGGAATCCCTTTTTTTTTCTCTACTATATTTTTTTGAGGGGGGTTATTCTACGATTTAAAATCATTCTTTGCAGACCCAGAGAGACAGCTCAGCAGTTGAGAAGCATGCTCACTGCCCTTGCAGAGGACCCGAGTTCTATCCTCAGCATCCACATTGCATGAATCACCACCACCTGTCTAACTCCAGCAGCGGGAGGGCATCAGAGCCGTTTCCATACCTCTGTGGACAACACCCGTATAATCCATGTGTGCTCGCATGTGCACACACGCACGTGCGTGCACGCACACATACACACAATTAAATTAAATTAACCACTTTTTAGATTGTTTTGGTCTACATAGGTAGTTTTGGGTGATAATATTTGGGATTGTCCCTTTGTAGCTGTTGTTCCCTTGTGGCTGGATATTGGCAGTACCAGGCAGCCAATAGCTCTGAAAAGGCTGCCCTTTCATCCACACCTCCTTCTCAGGCTGCCTCTGCTCTTGTCTTATATCTGCTCGGTTGAAAAACACTTAAGTGATTTCCAATTCTAGACCAAGAGTATTTTAAAATATTCTATTGTATGGTGTTTGGTGTCAAATATGGAAAACAATGTTAATTGCTTACTAAGTATGAAATCTTTTAGACTGGTGAGTTTGAAAGCGTTGGCTGTAAAATCTTAAATCAGCAGCAGTGGCCAGTGGGGTTCTCAGCTTACAATCGTGCCCAGAGTACAACACCCTAGACCAGTGATTTGAGAAAACTGATTACAGCCCAGGTAGCCTGAGAATCTAGATAATACACTTACTTCATCTATGGATTGAGGATAGTGTCCACCCAGCTGCCTAGCCCTTTGCCTTGGATCCTGAGCTGCAGGATAGAAGAATCGCTCTCCCACTGAAGGGTAAAGGGTAATTTATGTCATGTGGTCACAGTGGGTGGCATGGGGCAGGTCCCCGGACTTAAGCAGGGAGCAGAAGGCCCAGGAGCTTGACTTTGGTGACAATGCACTCTCAAGTTAGGCTCACGTCATTGCTACAATGTGGGCAGGCTTTCCAAGAGGGAGGGGCAACAAAATATCAAAGTGGGATCCAGCGTGGATAAGCCCTGCTCTGATGCCGACCCTACCAGGCCTCCCTAGACGTCTAAGCCAGCCTCTGCTCAAGCTCTAGGCCAGGACCTGGGCAGGCCACCAAGTTCTCACAACAGCTCCCAACTCACTTATCAGTGTCGTCCTAATTTTGCAGAGGAAGAAATCGTGGAAGCCTACATCACCCTGAATGCTTCACGCTCAGGGACACATCCAATTCTCACAGCAACGAGAGAGGTAAGCACCCTGACTCCCTGTCTTTTGCGGAAAACAAAGCTGACATACAGCCCGTTCATGGACAGATTTCATGGCCGGTGTGTCCGAGTCAGGGCCTCGATTCACTGATGTTGAAACACCTGCAGAGAGAGCTCGTGGGTCCAGAGGCCCCTGCCACGCTCTGCCGCCGTCTGCAAGTGTCCTGCTTGGGGGAGGCGGATCTCTTTCCGACTGCCAACAACAGAGTTTAAGTGTTGATTTGAGGGCTGGGCATGCAATGCGGCTTCCCCTGACCTGGCTCTCTGCCCGTCCGGGAGGTCTGCATAGAGACCGGGCGACAATGTCGGCATGACCATCCTTGCCCAGCAGCACCGGACTATCGGCTCTCGGCTGTTTCTCGCCGTGATCTCTCCATATTAGAGAACTGTGTTGTTCCGAACACCCCGCCTATCCATGCGTCACAAATCTTGGATTTTCCGTGTTTCCTTAATGCCAAGGGTCCGAGAGGGTACGGGTGCGTGATGGCACAAGCATTCCATAGCTGAGGCAAAGCGGGGATGTTTGAGAAAACGCAGTTTGTACATCAGAGCAGCGAGACCTTGTTGACCTCAGGGTTCTCCCTGTTGGGGTGAGTTGCTGAAAATACCACGGGAATGTGTCAAAAGTTTCATTGAGAGCAACTGGCCTAGAAAAAAAAATAATGTATTTCATTAAAAACAATACAACGGAGAAAGAGGGTGCTCGGGCAGGGGCTGCTCAGCTCACCCCTCAGTCCGTCTCCTCTGAGCCTGGCTGGTTGCTACAGGCAGCCGCCCTGGACTGCCAATGCCTCAGATGCACCGTGGTCCATATCAACATTCCCTCTGGGGAGTAAAGCGGCCCTGTGGTCCCAATGTGTCATAAGTCAACCTCGACCTACCTAGCCAACCTCCGGGCTCTTTCTCCCTCTCTGTAGAAAGACAGGGGGTCCCCCGATTTTAAAGTCATTTCACCTCAGGAGAGTGGGGTTGAACACAAACGTCACGAGCTCCCTGGATATCCCCGAGCTCTCTGGAGGTGTGGAGGTGTGAGGGGTGCACAACTGGCTTAATTTTCTTTTGTACCCAGAAACCCTACAATCTGCTGCTGTCCCAGGCTGTGCCTACCCTTGTGTGGTGCTCTCACACCCTCCCCTAGGAAAACACAGCCTCACTTTTGCTTGCACTATGAGGCAGGACCGGGTATAGAGCTGATACATAACTTGGTGTGGAAGCCTCACCAGATCTCTGCCTGTGGACCAGCGCTGACACAGCAGAGGAAGACTCTGGCTGAAGCCCTGCTCTGCCTCTCCTGGCTTTCCGAGTCGCTCTGAAACTGCGCTTCCAGCAATTTGGAAACCTTGCCTCTCCCGACAGTGTCACTGATCACCATCATACGCTCCCACCGCTTGCCAGGAATCTCTTAGCAACGGAACCCTGTGTTCTGCCAGCTCTCTCCTCATGCTGACAACCTGGATTTCACAGAAGTTGTGTTTTCTAGAAATATTTCTGGACTGGGCCAGGTGACGAAGGGCTGCCTCATCCCTGTCGCAGATGGAGAATGGTGCTGGCTGCCCCGTTCGCAATTTCCAGGAGAGATTTGAGGTCTTCATATGACCTTTATATGGCTAAAACAAAACCATTTCTTTCTCATCACTGGCTCCTCATCAAAAAAAAAAAAAGAGCACAGATAGTTCATGAAGCTGATGTTCAGCATCTGTGAAGAAACAGCAACTCGGTTTAACCACGAGTATTGAAAGCCAATGTTAAGACTGGTGTTCGGCAAGTAAGGTAGCGGTGTTAGAGGTTCTGCTCACCTCATAAACAGCAGCGTCGACACGTGAGCACAGCAAGTTCATTCTGAGAACTTAAGTAGTTCCCACGGTCGATGGATGAGCCGTGGCACTCAGTAGATCACTGTACTTCAGCCTCCCCCCACATTGTCCTTACTCACAAAGGGTAAAGGCCAAGGTCATGCGCAGCACACTCTGCCACAGACCAGTGCTGCTAGTGTTGGCCTGGCACTGATGGCCTCATTTGAAAGTGGCCCCTGTGTAACTGTTCAATATATATAGAATAAGCATGGCAATCGTCCCTGCTGAAGAAGCCTCAGGTTCTCATTTACTTTATACTGTGCCATCCAGTAAGTGGTAAAACTAATATGGAAGAGAACAATCAAATCCACCGACTGGCATGGATCAGACTTGTTTTCCCTGGGATTTCTTCACGAAGTGACGATGTGATGGTCATAAGAAATAAAGTGACACGCTGGGTAAGGCCAGAACACAAGCTTGAATGCATCATGGGGAAACTTGGGGGGGGGAGGCATCAGTTTTACACAATTCCTCAGGCTAGCCGTGGTCAGGAATGTACTATAGTTCCCACAAGTAAGCTCCCAGACCAATGAAATTTTTTTACAACTCCTTTTAAGGTATAAGGTGCCGAGTTATGAAATGGCTTACTTTACATTCAGATGGCCTGTAGTCTACAGAAATGAACTAGCAGATGGGCGTTTAATAGCCAGCTGATTAGGTAGGAGGACTTTTTTTTCCTCTCAGGATATTCTCTAGAACATTGCAGGACTAATGTAGCCTAGGGGTGGGAGAGGCGGGTCGCCTGCTCCACCTGTTGCCTGCAAAGCTTTAGATAGGAGCAGAAGCAGAGCTGCAACCCCCCCTGGCGCTGTCTGGGTCGCTTTCTGCACTGTGGCTCAAAATTTCAGCAATGGTTTGCGGTCCTAGATCCTCACCATTGCAGGGGTGGGGTCTGGGTGCACCTGCTTGCATCTCTGCTTTTGACCTTCACTGGGAGGATGCGGTCTCGTCTCATTCAAACTCATTTTCATCCAGGAGCATGCAGATATCAAAGGTGCCTGTAGATGTGGCATGGGCCTGGGGTGCTGTGGATTCAGGCTGTCTCCAGCTGTCATGTCCCGGAAGTCAAGACCCCTGCTGAGCCAGGGAATACCGGGGGAGGGGGGCTGATGTTGGAGGGACCCTGGGGTTCAGGCTCCAGGGGTCTCTGTGTGTCGTGGTTTCTCAGTCCATCGACATGGAGCCTTGCCTCTGCTGGCTTCTGCATAACGATGTCAGGTTTCTGTATCATTGACTCAGTAGCCCCAAGCTTGTGGCCAAACTCAGGCCGAATGAAACTCACCTCACACATGTGTATTGGGGCAAAGAGCTTCTGACAGTAGTGCTGCCCGCAGAGCCTTTAAACAGAAGTCAGCAACAAAAGACACAAAGATGTGGAAGCAGCCGCAGCTGTCAGTGAAAGGACCCTTACTGCAGGACACCCATATTTTGGACCGCTCTTTTACCTGTCCACAATTAGATGCAGAACTACCAAGACTCTTGGTTTTGAAGTTATGAGGAAGTTGGGGTAAAAAGAGGAATTCGCCCTTGTAGATCCCTGGCGATCAAGAGTGTGGTATGCAACCCATACACTTTGGAGGATGGAGGTTGTAGCAGGATTGAGAGTAACCATTACAGAAACAGCTTTTGTTTGCCTGAGCAGCAACCAGGCAGCCCTGGGATGATACCCACAGAATCAGAGTCTCTATTAATGTCAGTCCATAGGTGAATGATTGGGGGGAGGGGCAAGAAATGAAGCAATTTCATGAGGAGCTGCCCAGTGTCAATAGAACACCTGATACAGAAGAGATCCAAACTAGGTCCCGTTACTGTGACAAAACCAACTTAAGAAAGAAGGGGCTTATTTTGGCTTATGTTTTGAAGGCTGCAGCCATCATGAAAAGAAAGGTGTGACAGCAGGCACACAAAGAGACTCATCATATTGTATATAGAGTCAGGAAGTAGAGTGGTTAGGAAACATGGCCAAACTTTGTAAACTTCAAGGCCCAACCCCAGTGACCCACTTTTCCCAGTAACCCTCTGTCTCCTAAAGATTCTATAATCTTCTAAAACAGTGCCAGTAGCCAGATCCCAAGTACTCAAACACATGAGACATTAGCACATTCAAGCCACAAGGTCTGTCTGGGATTTCAGAGACTTTGGCTTCACCGACAGCTCGTAGCCTGTCCACCAGGCAACAGGTAGCAAGCAGGTACTGAGGATGGAGCAGGGTGGCACTGCCCTGGGGCTGCCAGGATAATTGATTTACAGAGATTCAGAACTCACAGCTAGATCCCGGCACAGCACACAGAGGCAAGCCCAGAGCGCCTCCATGGATTTGACAGGAAAGGGAGAATCCACACTGAGAAGACTTAGTGCAGTGAGGGTGGGTGGACCCAAGGCGGGGAGACCAGCAGAGACTACATCCAGCAAGGACAGCAGGAAGGGATGGCTGGAAGAGCCTCAGAGGCGCCATTTTCCTTGTGAGGAAGGCGGATACTTAACGCTCTTTCATGATGTATTTTTGTTTAATCCACAGCCTGCATGGGTTCCCACTAGGTTAGGGCTCCATGCTCTTGAGGACAGACATAAAAAGAGAAGTGTTACATTTGGGACAGAGATGATTACAATGGATCCGTAGCATCCCCTGGACATGAGGGACAAGGACAGCAGGACAAGGAATCCTGTGACTAAAAAGATCACAGGGAAGCCAGCCACACATTAATGCAACACTGTCGCCCAAAACTGTGCACTGGTGTCTTGCTGAACACGTGGTGCATGTGCAAGCTGAGGTAAGAGAGAGAGAGTCCACATTTCTTCCCCACTCCCACACCCAAGCTTCGATTTTACGGGCCTCAAACCGGAGCCATGAAGAACCCAATGTGTGCTGATCTGCTCCAGAAGGATGAGCTGTGTGCCAGGTCATGGGCAAACCAAATGCTCCCCCAAATTCCGCTGGGTCAGACTGGGAATCCTACATAGCTATGCCAATTAGGTCACATGCCAGAATATTCCGTTCTCCTGTCTTTTCCATTTTAAAAGAAGCTGATGTCTTCCACTACCCCCGAACGTGATACTTCCAGAAGGACTTACTTACAAATGATGCTTACAGAAGGACGTGATGATTTGGTTGTGCTTATAAGCTACCCAGATGCACCCCTACAGCTTACACACTGGATTTCTAGGCCAATGCACCTTGGACGACATTCTTGACTGGCACCTGGCTCCCACAGTAAAGAGCCCAGTTGTCCCACTGTGTTTCCCAATGTGTGAGTTGATGCCGTTTCCCACTGGAGACCTACCCAGAAGCTGAGAGGCAAACAGCACTGTGGCTAAAGGTCAGTGTCACCATGCTTTGGCAATTTTTTCACGGCTCCTCTTCCAACCAGGAAGAATCACACGTTCTTCACTATGAATAAATAATAGCGGGAAGGAGACTAAAGCACGGGGAGGTTTAGATCAGTCGGAGGACGTTTTCACGTTCTTGGCGACATTCACTATTTTCCAGGGAGTTTAGGTGGTGTTACTGGCTTTGAAGCTCTGTGATGTGTTTTCTTAGTTTATGAATCACTGACTGAGGGAAGCAGCCTTTACCTAGTAACACAAACGCCTGGGGTCATGTATCCAGACACCAACATAGCCCTGAAAGGAACAAAGACTCACAGGAGGAGGGAGCCAGCGGCTGCCCCTGAGCTCCAGTCCACCCCCTCCACAGCCCCAGAATCAGCCAGTGCCAGAACAGGAAGTGAGACCTTCGCTAGTGTGTGAGCACTTCAGCAGCCCCCGTGTGTCTCACCCTGCCATCCTCCTCAAGGAGAGGGTAGCTGAAGCAATCTGGACTGGAACCGGCCCTCTCCATCTATTTTTAAACTGCTGCATGGACTAACTCCAAATCATGTCCTGGACTTGGATGTGCACACTCTCTGGAGCCTTTGAGTGGAGTGTTTCTGCCTCATTGCTGCACAGACACCCGCTAATAATCACACGGTTCTTGGAAGCCCTTTCTGCCCCCAATCACGTGGGTTTTCTTTAATCTTCCGTTCTTCCCATGAAATAGACATTAGAGATTGTGTCTCTTCCAATTAGGTACCTGTAACATGGCTCATAGCATCTTGCAAGACTTGGAGAGAGAAAAAGTAGCATGGTAATTAGCATTGCAAAAATTTCCACTCTCGTTTCTATTTATTAAGCAAATGTTCTTGGAAAGGCCTTTCAATTATAATTTATATATCACATATACATACATATTCTTAGAATTCTACTCAGATTTTTCTGCATAAATTTTGAGGCCTTAAAATGCTTACATTTGCATTTAATTACTCTTCTGATTAATAGAACCAGTAAAAATAATCAAATTATGAACAATTTAAATATGGATTCTTGAACATCCATGCCAATTCTTTTTACCTTCTCATTTTTTTAAATGATGGTTTTGGCTTAGAGCATCAGAGATGTGAAGAAATTAGGAAAAAAAATCTAAGTAGCTTATAGCTGAGTTGTTTTACCCTATCTTTCTTTGTTTCTAAGAATGTAGACTCCATCTTGGAATGTTGATTATAGTCCTCATGATCTCTCTCGAAGGACAGTCCTGGTGTTTGTACCTGAGGAAGGAGAGAAGCGGCTTTAGGCTGGCCTTGGTAACAGGGCGTAAAGAGCAGTCTGCTGCAGGAGACTCCATAGCACTGCGAGGAGCCAAGCTTGCCTACAGTCGGTAGATACTTAGCAAGAGACACCTTTGATGGTTGATTTTAGATGCCAATTTGCCGCAAATTAGAATCGACATAGAGGATAGCCTTGGGTGAGGAATTCCTTAGATCCCGTTGCCTTGTGGGCAAGTCTGTGATAGACAGCCTTCACTCTTAATTCATATGAGAAGAGGCAGCCCATTGAGAGTGGCACCGTTTTCTAGGCAGATGGTCCTGAACTATGTAAGAAAGTAAAAGGCCAGCTGAGCGGAAGGAAGCAGCAAGCCGGCAGCACGGGTGTGTCCATTTCTCTCTGTCCCTGGTGTGGACAGTGTGAGCTGTAGCCTGCCTGTATCTCCTTGCAACTATGGGCTGTAACTCGGCCAAATAAATAGGCCAAAAAACCTTTTTCATTCCCCAAGTGACTCTTGGTTGGGATGCCTTATCACAAAAACAGGGAGGAAACCAGACCAGCAAGCATCCTCTTACCTTACGGCAAAATGCTCTCAAATATGCCGTCTTCTTAGAAAATTGTTGTGGTTGTTTCTCCTGCATGTGTGTCTGCAATGGGAGCCTCATGCCCTCAGACGCCAGAAGAGGGCATCAGACCCCACTGAATAGGAGCTACAGACAATTGTAAGCTGCCATGTGGATGCTGGGAAATGAACCCAGGTCCCCTGAAGAGCAGTCGGTGCTCTTAATCTCTAAGCCATCTTTCTAAGACAAATACACCTTTCAATAAGCAAAAACTCTGGCAAGCTTAGTACACAGGACAGTGCGTTTTAGTGTGAGCCTTGGACCAACTACCACAGGAGCAGCAACAAGGACTTGGGAAGACAAGCTGTGGGTGTTGGCAGACCACTGTCAGGCATCCCCAGGCCCCTTCAGGTTAGAGCCTGAAGAAAAACAGCAAAAGAAAACTACAGTGTTAGGTAAGGAGACTACTGAGAAATGACAGCACCTCAGGCTGGTGGGTGGATAGAGTGTCTGTCACCCACGCCTAACTGCAGCAGGTGGAAAAAGCTATGAAGTGATGGCTCGATGCTTTGTATTTTTAAAACCAGTATGGAGAAAATCCTGAGTACAGCATAGACTTCAGAGATGGACCATAGGGGCTGGTTTCAGGGACACTCCAGCTGTGGACTTCAGGTATCTTCAGAAGTTCAGTATTGTTACCATATGCTCAACGACATGATTTTCTCTCTCAAGTCTCTTCTAGAGTTAAAAAAAAAAAAGGTATGAATGACAACTAGTTCCCTCTCTGTATGAGGTCCTTTCTTGTACTTGGGATGGTGAGTGTGCTGGCAGATCAGCGGGAAATGGCCTGAGGTGTCAGCAGTATACCTGAGAATTAGGAAGGCAAGCTGGCCTTCCTCTGTCCTAGGTATCTTTTACACCATTTCCTGACTCATTGGTTTCATGGCCTGACTAACGTCACTCAGGTCCCCTCTCTCCTGATTCAAGAAGAACAGTTGAGGATATGAGCTCTCTCCTCTTTCTCCACCATCCACCACGCCTGCTGCTTGCTGCTTACTGCCATGTGTCCATGCTGTCATGTACCCTTATCCCTCCTGACCAGAAACCAAAACAAACTCTTGTTTAAGTTGTTTTGGTCAGATCACAACCTGGCTGTTTTATCACCACTATGGAAAAGTAACTGATATACCCCGTTTGACCTCTGTGTGGAGGTTACTCAGAGTTAAGCCCTATTGTCTTTGTTGTCTGTTGTCTCATACAGCTTACACACAGCTACAGTTAATGGGATTTGATTCCACTTGTGCACAGACAACTCCAAACCACGCTTCTACATACTCCACCTTGGTGCTTTCCTCCCCAGATCTCCACCTGCTGCCTCAGAGTCATTACACACTGAATTCTTTCTCTTAGCTTCACTTCCCACTGGGTACAGCTCATCTCTGTGGCTCCTGAAGAGAGTCTCAGTTAAAGAATTATCTGAGTCAGGTTGGCCTGTCTGTGGTGGACTGTCCTTGTTATTAATTGACCTGGTCCACTGTGGGAAGCATCACTCCCTAGGCTGGACCCTGAGCCCTAGTTGAGAAAGCAGATGGCATGATCTCTTTCTTTTTTTCTGCTCTTAAATGCAGATGTGGATGACCAGATGTCTCCAGCTCCAGCTCTGTGACTTCCCTGAAATAACAGAGGGCATGAAGTCAGTTCTCTTGAACATGAGCTGTTACAGTGAGTGACCTGGCTCCTGAGTCACTCTGGTTTCCTCTCTCTCTCCAAGTGATAGTTTCCCTGTGCACAAACTTGCTGATTCTTGCTGATTCTCATACGTGTCATTTTCATTATCCTTTGATTTATTTTTACTTTTATTTTTACATGTTTATCTATTGTTATGGATGGAAGGGGAAGTATGCATGCAATCGTGCAAGAGTGGAGGTCAGAGGACAATTTGTAGACTTGGTTCTCCTTCGACTTTTATGTGGGTTTCTAGGACTGAGTGCAGAGATTCAGGCTTGTCCAGCAAGTGTCCTACCTGATGAGCCCTGTCTTTTATAACTACATTTTGATTGATATATGAAAAAACTTTTAAAAGTTTTGGAATGTATTCATTCTTAAGGGTGCTTACCACTAAATCTTTCAATCCTCTTCTTGTTAATATTCAACTGGACTACACTGTAATTGGAGAATCTGGCCTATTCTAATTTAATTCTTTAAAATTCACTTAGAATTATTTTTTTTGACACAGGCATGATATTTATGTAAATTGTCTTTGTAGAAATGAAAATGATGGTCCTGAAATTGTGAAGCCTGGCTTGTTAATTGTATGGCTCAAATATTTTTCTCTGTAGTAAATATTTCCTGTCTGATTTATCAATCTCTAACTAAGTTATATGAATAGATTCAATCTATTAATGAATTTGCCTGTACCTCCATATAATTCTGTCACTTTTTAAAATGTTCTTTGGCTATTTTATTACATCCATAAATATTTAGACTTTTTATAACCTCTTGGGAAATTTAAACTTAAATCAAGACATAATGGCCCTCTTCATCTGTAATTGTGGCTCTGCCTTTTGGCCCTTTTCTCTGGTATTAATATTGCTTTGCCCGGCATCTTGTGGTTGTTCCTCGCCTAGCAAGCATTTTTCAATTAATTACCTGAGCAATTCTGTATACTTAGGCTTTAGGAAAATTGCATGCAAAGGACATATAATTTGATTTAAAAAAAATTCCCATCTGGAAGTCTTCTTCTATCCTATAAATTTATGCACTGAGATTACTATAGCATTTTAATTCTACATTCTTCTTTTGAACTCTTGTTTTCATCCTTCTGTTTTCTACACCATATTTATTTTTCTCTAATTGGATTGATGTCTCCAATTAAAATGGAATCTAAAGTTCAACAGACACAATGTCTTCTCATGAACAAGACAGACCCGGAGCAACCAGCTCACTGTCCCCCAGCAGGATGACCTGCTGTGGCCGTGTGTGGTACCTCATGCTGTTAGTTATGGATTAAGCTTGACATTTTGATTGTCATTCTCTAGCCAGGGCTGGCTTAGGCTACCCCACTTTCTGCTAGATGGCACCTGCTCCTGGGTGTTTTATTTCTTCCCTAGGTTGATGCCCCCAGTACCTTTAGAGAGGATGATAGCTATGAATTCCTTTTTAGTTTTTGTTCTTTTGAAGCACACAACTAACTACCTTACTCTTGATTACAGGACACAGTTCACCACATACAGCAGTTTAGAGTGACATTTGCTTTGCTTGTTCCTTTAATGGTAACTTTGTTTTCATTGATTTTAATCAGTTCTGAAATACTATGTCAGCGTGCCTTCCTCTTCACTCCCCTTACACTGTCTCCATTTCCTTGACCATTTTTATTCTGCTTTTTTTTTTTTGGTGTCTCAAGTCTTTGAAAATAGAAATAAAATGCCATAACTTCTGCTTCCCATTTACAGTGAGTGAATGCTTCCCCTGGTGCATGGAAGTAGTAGGTGGATGTGAGTGACACACACACACACACACACACACACACACTGATACTTGGCCAAATTTAATAGGTAGGACTTGCTCGGAGCATGACTGCGACTGGTCATGCAGAGGGGATCTGTATAAAATGTGTTGATTGCAGCTGCCAAGAACTGATAAATGCAGTTCTGGACTTTGAGAATCCCTGAGCAGCGTCCACTGACCACTGAGCTATAAAAAGACACGTACACACACACACTACCACCACCAAGCTTTCCACACCATGTTCTTGGAGATTGTTCTGACAACAGATTGAAAGGGGAATCGGGAGGTAGCCTCCCAGGTCCCCTGCATGTGGTCATCTTCTCACTTTCTGAGGCCTCCCCTCCTTCAGATGTCCTGACTTTATTCAGAAAGCCTGAATTCCTCTGCAGATCTGTAAGCTGAACCAAAGTCCTGCTTCTTGCCCCCTAGATGCAGGTTAATCCCACTTCATGAGACTGGACTAACCAGGCTCTCTAGAGGAAGATAACAGAAAGAATGAAAGAAAAGTACAAAAAGTGTATTAAGTAGATTTGCACGATGTGGGCGTGGTGCTCAACAGTGCTCATCTGTATGGTAAGAGGCTTGAGATGCATTCATGAGGCTGGATGCCTCCGCAATTCCAGGCTGGCATGGAGGCCCAAAAGAGTCCTGGAAAGCCTGTGGTCTTCAATCCACACTGGAAGGCCCAGGGTCCTGGATTCTGATGGCAGGGGAAGGTGGCAGCAATGTCAACAGCAGCAACAGGATCTATGCACTCAGCATCAGAGAGCAAAGGCAAACAGGCAGTAGACCTTTCTGCGGGATATGAGTGTGTGTGAGTGTGTGTGTGCATTGCCAAAGGCAGGAGCTGTAGCTCTGGGAGAGATGTACAAGAAACTTTCATTCACCTGTTTCAGTTGTTGTCTGGGAGGCTTACTGCTTCCTTCTGCTAACCTAGACCTAGTCCTGGAAGCTTCTAACCTCTGCACGCTCTAACAAGACAGGGTGAGCTTACTCAGCAGAAAGTCTCAGAGGCTGAAAACATTCTAGGCCTAGGTTAGGCTGTGCCAAAGCATCCAGGACTAGGCCTGGTTAGCAGATGGAGACACTGAGCCTCCCAGACAACTGAATCAGGAGAATAAAAGTTTCTTTTACAGCGAGGGTCTTCCTGCCTCAGTTGTTCCTGGAACTGCCTCTAGAGACCTTCCCACAGGCCTGTCTCTCTCATTGTATCCCACAGCTGGTCAAGCTGACAGTCACAATGAACCTTCCCTGGATGACAGTGGAGCTTTGGTCTCCATCTCGGCACATGGGCTTCAGTCTGCTTTCGCCCAGGTCCGATTTCTTTTTATCGATATACCTTTTCTATCCTTAAAAGCTTCAGCAGTGTGTGAGTGTGTATGCGCGTATACATGCACATGCATGCTTGTGTGAACATCTCTGTGTACATACATTCTTGTGTGAACACATGTGTTTGTGGATGTGTGCTTGGGTGAGCACATGTGTGTATATGAATCATTATCTGAGCATCTGTGTTCACATTCATCCTGTGCATGTGCACACCTGTATGAGCTCATGGTTATGCACATATATGCTTGTATGAGCATCTCTGTGTGTACAGACATGCTTGTGTGAGATATATACATAAATGGTTGTGTTAGTGCATGTATACATGCATGCTCATATGAACATACATATGTGTATGTATGAGTGTATAAGAAGATGTATATATTTATGCATGCTTGTATGAAATAATATGTGCCATTGCATGTTTGTTTGAGTGTATGTGTGTGCATGTGCACAAGTATTTTCAAATAACACTTCACGAGGACATTTATGAAGTTGGGTCTCCTCGATCCGCTCAACAAGTTCTGCAGCTGATAGAAGGTACTCTCCTGGGTAGGGCCCTGTTACATATGTTGCTGAGTTTCCCCAGAAAGACAGAGGTATAGTTGGTGCTAGGTGGGATGGGGGTGTGAGCCTGCACTAGGAGTGTGTCTGTGCTTAGCACTCCCTCCTGCCATCCCTCAGCTCCCTCGGGGAGCAGGGCTGGATGAGTCTGCAGTCTTGCTGATGTTCTAGCAAGACCCGTCCTCTCAAGTTCCTGTGTTATTGTCACTGACCCTATCTTCTCTGTACCAAAGCGCTGACAAATGTGTTTGTTGAATGTTTTTGCCTAAAGCACATCCATGAGAGATTCATAGCATGAGTGTGAAGATACCCATGTCACGCTGTGTTCTGGATTCTGCTTTTCCCTTCCACGCCTCTTGGGTCATCACCATGTTGCTATGTTGCTGGCATCTGTGCACAGACAGCAACTCATGGCTTTCCCCACATGCTGCCTATCTGCTCAGCTCACCATGGACACGCATCTAGAAGTCTGTCAAGTCTCACTGATTGCCACAGACGTGTGTAACCCTTAGGGGCCACAAGTCTCTGATCCACAGAACACAGCCCTGACCAGCAGCAAACACCATGGGTGCTCTCCAAGGTAGTGTGCAAATCTCTCCATTAACCAGCAGGAAAGGGCCGGTTTCAATTCCATAACTAGGTGGAGAAAAACACTCTAAGTTTGGTTCAAGTTGCTTCAAGAGTGATGGTGGTAAGGCTGTCAACTGAAAGTTTTTCATGGTGAAATCAATGAAAACTGTGAGAGAAAGAGGAGCCAAGTCAAGCCCAAGTACCAAATGCAAAGAACCAGGATGCTACCAACTGAGACAGGAGGGAGTGTGTGAAAACCAGCCCCCAGGAGAACAGACTAAAAGGGCTAGGGTGGGGTTGGCCCGGCGAGCCTGGGTGTCTAGTGAGAGCCGTTTGGCAAGACAAAGCTGGCAGGTGGGCCTGCAGTCGGCACTTCCTGGGAGATGCTGTGTTAGAGGCAGAGAGTCAGCCATTACCCACAAGCAGATGGTGTTTTAGACTGTAGTGACAGATGAGATCTCACGGAGAGTATATGGAGCAGGAGGAGAAGAAAACGGACAAATATTCAGCTCCTAGGTATCTCAAATCAAGGCGCTTTCTGTCCAGGAAAGGAATAAGCAAACAATACATATGGATCAGCCAAAGAGGAAGGACAGTGAGTGCGCGTGACTGACAAACCAGGGTGGTGGTAGGACAGCGGGGACAGAGCTGAAAGACAGAAGTGGTGTTGTCAGTGAAGAGCAGGAGGCATGCTGCGCCAAGGACACCCAGAGGTTGAGAAAGAGAACGAAAATCGGCAGGTAGGACCGAGGAGGACCATCCACCAACGTGACACCCACCGATGCTCGCCGGTCATCTTCTGATGAGTTCTACATTGTGCTAGGTTTAAGGACAAATGGCATCAAACAGACAAACCTGGTGAGAGTTTTCACCTATGAGAGACAGGTACATATGGAGTAGCAGCAGGACAGACAGAAAGGATGATTGGGGCAGAATATTTCAGGTAAGAAAAGAAAGTTCATACTCATAATGAAAGTGGTCCAGTAGTGAGAAAACTAATCAGAGGACACAGAAAGGATGATGAGGACTAAACTAGGAAGTAGGCAGAGGCCTCATCCATTCTGTAAGTGCAGAGTCTGCTTGGGCTGGGGTAGAAACTGAACACCTGGTGGGTAGGCAGAGCACATTCCCTCACTGATACAAGAACATGCAATTACAGAGACAGGTACACACACTCATGTGATGTTGAATGAGGAGGGAAAAACCGCTGGAAACTCCAGGAGAAAGACGTAGGTGTGAACTAGTCATCATATATATCCTACTTATGATACAGAAAAGTTATGTGTGTATGTGAGTATGTGTGTGTGTGCAATACCAAGTAAACATATACAGAATATCAATTCTATCTGTGTTAGTTCCATATTTACACATCATATCAGTTACATATAAATCTATCTTACACATGTGTGTGTCCATATCAGATATGTATACACACACACGCTAGTGTATGTACACACACACACACACATAGTTGCCTCTCTGAGGAAGAAGCCAACCATCAGAATAACAGTGATTAATCATCTCTTCAAGAGTCTCACCAGTATGCTAACTTTAAATAAGAGAGTCAGGTTATGGGATAGAAACAACAAAAGCAAACTGAGAGACAGAGAAAGAGAGAGAGAGAGAGAGAGAGAGAGAGGAAGAAGAAGAAGAAAGAGCAAGAGCGGGAGATAGGCGTACATCCAAGCTGTAGTGTGAAGGGAGCACTTTGCAAGACCCAAGACAGCCATGCTGAAATAAGAGACACTTTGATCTCACTCTCCCTACAAGCATCCAACATGGCATCTCTTCTGCTGACAGACGGGGAAATGGCACAGAGTGTTTCCACCAAGATGAGAAGAAATGGAAGCACAAAGAAGTTAAATAACTGTTACAAGGACATTCTGTTTAACGAGTGAGGATTCCAGAACATAGACCAGTATTTGAACGTCAGCCTGCTTTGCACAACTCAAAAAGCAAAGGCTTTTAGAAATAGAACTTTCTGGAAATTCTAAAGCTGTAAAGTTGTCTTTTTCTCTCTGGACCAAGAGAGACATGTTGAAGAGGCTTGAGATGCTCATTCCCTTGGTTCCCCAGAGTCCTTCAAAGATTATCTCTCAAGGGCAATTTGAAACATTGCAAGCAAAATCAGTCCCTCACATGTTCAACTCAGGTATTCTTGGAATTAAATAAACAAAATTTTAGAGAGGCCTAGGAAGAACAAGTGCTCTTCCAGTTGAAGCTAACAACAGCTCAGTTTCTGCTAATAAATATAGCACCCAGAAAAGGGGTCAACTTTTCCTGGTGTTCTGTTTCTGATGCCTTTGTGGATGATGAGCTGAACAAGCCTTGCTGCCATCCAGCAAGGTAGGAAAGAAGCGTGGCAGGAGCCCAGGATCTGTACTAAGCCGGGTAGCCTGGGGCTCTGAGACCCTGGACATGGTGTTTCCTCTAGCCTTGGTCTTCGTCAGGTAAGCACTTGTGATGCCTGTCTCAGGTGTGTGACATGAGAGGCAGCAGTGGAAGACTTAAGACAAAATGGGTGGCCTTCCTCCATCTCTTCAGAACTTCATCCACATCTGCATGGGAAGGGTGAGGGGATGGTATACACGTGCTTCCACCATCCTCTGCCCCAGACACAGCTATGTCCTGACAGCAGGCAGCAAGCTCAGAGGCAGAGCCAGATGAGGAAGAGTAAGTGCCCTGTCCCAGGACATAGTGAACTATTCCTGGACTGAGGTGGGCCTTCAGGGTTGGGTTCCCATGAACAACCAAGCCTTGAGAATGTAAAGAAGAAAAGGCTGTAAGATGAAAAACATCCCATGGCATTAAGGGAAGGTCATGGAGTCAGAGCCCCGGTTACCGGCTGTGGCCACCACCAGAAGCCATTCTTTTAATAATAAGCTGATGAACTATTTCTGTATCCAGTGATGTTTGTCCAAAGCTCAGAGAGTGGACATCTTACCTTCTGTCACTGGACAGGAGAGGCAGGAGAGAAATGCTAGGGTACTTTCAGCACGTGCACACACATTCAACCAAGGCCTTGACAATGCTTATCAGAAATTCACGATTCAGACTATAACCACACAGCGTCTCTAAGGGTAGCTGGCTTTTCCTGTGACTTGTGTGGATTGTGTTAGTGAATCTTCCATGCTGTGAGTGTTGTTCTGAACTCCACCAACCAAGTGGGCAAGGCCAAGACCCATAGAACTGGTAGGGGAGGAATACGTTAGGATTGTCTCAGCCTGACAAGGGTGGTTCACGCCTTTAATTCCAGCTTTCAGGAGGCAGAGGCAGGTGGGTCACTCTGAGTTCGAGGTCAGCCTGGTCTACAAAGTTCAGCCAGGGCTACACTGAGGAACCTGGCTCAAAAAAAAAAAAACAAAAAACAAAAAAACCAAAGAATTGTAAGTCTCTCTGCTTGAAAGATTATGAAGACTGAGAGACCATGTGTGCACATAAGCAGGCACTCACACACGCTTATACACATGTGTAGGTATTTGCATATGCATGCACACACACTCACCATGAATGCACTCACATACAACACACACATGCAGGAACTCACACACCCATACACATACTGCATATCACACACACACACACACAAACACAAACACACGCACACACATGCACAGGCTCTTTTCAAAACCTTCCTGCTTTGTTTCCTTAAAAGTTTACCTTTAACAAAATGCCTTTTGACACAGCTTTTTCCCCCAAATATGCGTTGTATTTGTTTCTTCTCTCCCCTAATCCGTCACACAGCTCACGGTGGATTAAATGTTCTTGGGAACCCACGTCCAGGACCAGTCCTGACAAGTCCGGACAGAACTGCTCCGGGAGCGCAGCAGTGGGCCCTGGAGACTAGCTGCGGACTCACCTGTGCCTGCCGTGCTATCAGAGGCTGCAGCCTGGAACATGGAGCAGCGCTGCCCGCACAAGCAGAATGGGAACGTGGGTGGGGAAAGCTGCTATCTGTAGTTCCTGTAACACAGAGCCCAGACTGTGGTGCTTCAACGTTCTATGATCTGAGAGTTCCCATCAGAGCCTCAGCAGGCCACACTTCCTCAGTGCTCTAGAAGACTGCCATGATGTCTAGATACAGAAGCAAAGCCAAGTGTTCAAATACAGTGGCCATTTTCTTTCCCCACCAGGGCTGTGCAGTGCATGTCACATGACTGGGGGTTAAAAGGACCCACCATTAATCACCTGGTTATTTATAACCTGTTCCCAGAGTCAGCTTCCTGGAGGAGGAAAATAAAGACACTATATTGACTGCTCCCGCAGGACCATCTTTTAGGTGCTGTGTGTACAAATGTGTCCTGCTGCAACACCGTCAAGTAACGTGTGCTGATGAACTGGTCCTGCTTCCCCTGTGCCAGTGTGCTTGCCTCCATCTCCCACTCACAAGTTTCTGTTCTCCAGGTCTGACTCCGCTACATCCCGACAGGCACATTTCTGATGGAAACCCCCATCCTTCCACAGCTGGCATCCCTGTCACTCCAAGGTACCCACATCAACTACCATGCCATTAACAAAGTTCAGAGAGACCAAAGCAGCCCCAGGTGTCTCTGATGGAATGTGGCTGTGCTCCTCAACCAACCTGTGGTCCAAACATTTCCAACCCGTTACTGAGTGAACAAAAAAAGACCCCTGACTGCTCCCAAAGGCTCCTTACTCCTTTTCCTCAATGCCTGGTCTCTGGAAACCATGCCCTTGCCCAGGTACCTACCATGCTGCAGCCTGATGACCACAGACTAAAGCACAGCATCAGATTTCCAAGTCGTACTAGAAGTGTCGCTATGTGGCCCGGTGCCTGGTGGGACCGAGGAGACAGGAAGTTGTCTCTTCTCGTGGACAGTCTCTGACCTTTTCTTTCCATGCTTCATCTGCATTCTAAATGGGTTTTCTTCTTGTCTTCCCATGTGTGCCCTGAGTAACGCCATAATGTAGCCCTCCGGGCCTTCCACCTTCCCGCCTTCCCTGCTGCATTTTTCAGGTATCTGTTTGCCATCTGTTTACTTTCAGACTTGAGACCATTTGGTGAGAGTTGTTTACTTGGTGATTTACACATAGATTCAGCCTGATGACGTTATCGCTTCATATTTTAAACCAGTCTTAATATTTATTTACAAAGTGAACGGCACCAACGTATTTTCTTGGTTTTGGTTCCTTTTCTTAGGTCTTGTTACTTCCTTTTCTTCCAAAACGCCTCTGCACTGACCGCCTTTCTCTCTCTGGCTCCTAACAGGCTGTTTTGTGTCGTCACTGTTCCCTGAACAGATGAAGCTCAACTGTGTAAAGTATTATTTACAATTTACAACATACCAGAGTGATGGAGCAAAATTAACATTCCTTGTTTTCTGTGTTTCTGAAAAACCTCCCTGGTTTTTATTAATGGTATGTATTCGTTGCATATAGTATTAGGGGTCCTAAAGATCTTTGCATGTATGCATATCATAGGATTTGGCCAAGTAAGAAGTATCTTTCCATTTCTCCCTCTTACCCTCCCATTAGTTTCTTTTTCCAGGCAGTCTTGCTTCCATATATGTGTGTGTGTGTGTATGTATATAGATAGATAGATATAGATATATAATGTATATAATATATATTCATAAATTTTATGTATGTAAAAAATAGGTCATAGTCAAAATACATTGGTCCCTGTGTTTGCTTTTTAAGTGTCTTTTTGAAACTCATCACTATAGGTACTTTTTAAAGATTTACCTTGTTTTTAATTTGGAATAAGTGCATGGGTACAGGGACCTCAGAGGAGGAGAGAAGCATGCTCTTAACTACTGAGACATTCAACTCCGCTATGGATATTTTTAAATACATAAATTTTATGTGTATAAAAATCTAGGATCCTCATATGAGAGAAAACATGTTGTCTTTCTGAGTCTGGCTCATTTTGCTGAGACGGTGATATTGTTTCCATCTCATTCCCTTTGTGACTGAATCAAACTCCTCTGTGTGTCTCTGTCTCATTTTTATCTCTATTCTGCTGATGGTCACCTAGGCAGATTCCATGGTTTAGCTACAGAGAATAACATCACACAGAAAACATATGTGTGCAGCTGTCTCTACCATATTTTGTTCCACTCTTCAGACTCACAGGCCTTTCACACAAAATGCAGCTTAGAAAATAGGGTAAATATTTCTGTCTACAAAACTCGGTATCCTGCTAGGCAACATGCATCAGAAAGGTTACCATGGTTGCCTCACCAGAGCCCTCCAGGATAGTTTCCTGCTGCCAAGACAGACAAGTGACGCTAGCACCCTCAAGTAATTTCTCAATGCTTTTAAAGACTGGCTACCCTGTCTGTACTTGGGGGGGTCACAGCTGCACTCCAGACCTGCCCTGTGCCCTCTTTTTCCCTTTGCTTCAGCACACTGACTTCAGATACGACTCTCCAACTCACCAGTCTGTGTCACCTCAGAACCTTCCCAAGCTGTCTTGAAGCAGCCTGCTTATTCTCTGAACCCAAACTGTCAAACTGCCCTTCAATGCCAGCTTCTGTGTAACTCCCAAAGAGTGTCACCCTGGTCCAAAAGACAGAATTAGACCCTCCTTTGACATAGCAGCAGTCAGTGATGTATTGTAAGCTCCCGAGGGAAGCGTATGTATTGTCCTAGGCGTTCTCACACCCTGGCTAGCATCTGTCCTGGCCCACAATAGCTCTCAACAAACAAGGTGTGATTCGTAAACAAATAAATACATTTTCACATATGCATTTCAATAGTCCACACTGTAAGAGTAGCTGTCATCACATTTTACCATTCCTAGTGAGTGCCAACGAGGAAAATGGGCTGAGGGAAATCTTGTGATTTCTGGAAGGTCACTTAATTGGGACATCAGGAGTTCCCTGAGTCAAATTAGTTTCCAGCCTCTACTAAGGCTGTCCTGGCAAGTGAAATGTAGAGCCGAGAGCAAGCACTGTGCTGCGGCCTGGTGTGTCTCTGAGAGGCTGTAGACTTCTCTTCTGTGAAACAAAGATGCCAGCAACAACCACAGTGGCAGAAGGCTAGAGAACGTCAGAGGTCAGTTTCAGTTCCACATACCGGGTGCACGTGTGTGTGTGTGTGTGTGTGTGTGTGTGTGTGTGTGTGTCTCGCACACAGGAGCGTGCGCACACAAGCCCTCATGGAGAGGGATGCATGTGCCAAAGGCCAGCCTCAGGTGTCTCTCCTCAGGAGACCTTGTTTTTGTTTGTCACCTGGGGCTCACTGACTCAGCTAGTCTATGGGGCTTCCCATACTTCCCTCCATGGTGCTGGGATTGCAAGTGAGAAACTGCACTCAGCTCCTGACATGGGTTCTGGGGATCTGAACTCCGGACCCTGGCACAGACAGCTATCTCTCCAGACCCAGTTGCCTAGATGTTCATCTGAGGTCAGGCAATTGCCAAAGCCAGGTGCTCAGCCCATGACTGGACTCTCCAAGGACAAAGCCCCCCTTCCACATGGCATACCCTCAGCAGTGTACTGACCGACTTGGGAACAGGATGGCACAGGAAGGCTCTCTGAAACATAAGACTTCACCCATATCTAGAAATAGAGTAGATATCTATCAACCTGAAGTGACAAGTGTTTCCCTTTTCACTTCCCCTAATGTTTGGAGACTTTCTATTTTGCATTTCCAATTCATCCTTTATCTTCAGTTTTAGTCCTGAATTACAATAATACACACATAACACACACATATTCACACATACACATACATAGATGCATGCATACCTATGTGTACATCTGCTGTGTTCTTGCTGTGGGGGCAAAGCAGACAGCTGTGTGTGCTGTGAGGCAGGAAGTCTGTTTAGTGGTGTTCTGTTTCTTGGTTTCTTCTGTCTAAATTTCCTTTGTGCGTAAAAGCAACAGATATATGCATAGGAAAAGGGGAGGTCCCTGGGTGACTGTCACACCTTCAATAGCCCCAAACCTGTGAGCACCCCTGCAATGTCACCATCCCACTGTCCCATGCAATTCTTTCCTCTGATTGGAGAGCCACCCTAGACACTCCAGCAGTACCCCCATGACCTCACTGTGCCCCTCGTCTATAGCGCTAACTTGCAATTTTAATGATAGCTTTTATCTAATGAGTATGCTCATGTCTAGAGACTAAGCATCCTGAGCAAGTGTCTAGGAAGCCCAAGCCTTGCCTTCATCCCCTTTTTACTATTTCATGAGATCTGAGGCAGGGGCTCCTTCCTGCTCTTTATCACAGTTCCCAGAACAGCAAGGGACTTTGATCCGCAGTTCTCTCTCCATGTACACATGTAGGACACAAACCCTGTTTCCCAGGATGCAGTGAGCTATACTCCAAGGTCAGCCCTGTGGTGGCAGAAATCATTGTCCCTGGCAGTGACACAGCCAGCTATTTGCTTCATGTCCATTTTCTCCTTTCTATGAAGCTGTTTTGGTAGGTGGTGTGTCCTGTGTCGCTCATATTCTGTTGTTATATCAAACATCTGAGAGAATCAACTTAAAAAGATGAACGGTTTGTTCTGCTCAGTGTTTTGGAGACTCCCGTCTTCTCTTAGTGGTTGGCCCTGTTGCTGTTGTATGTGCCATGAGTCAGCACAGTGTGGCGGTCACCTGTGTTACAACATGCCCTCACCTCGTGCTTGACTGTCACAAAGCAGAGAGAGAGACCAGAGACCCTCAGTCCTCCTTTATCGGCTCCATCCTTAGTGGCCTATAGCTTTGCACTGGGCCCAGATTCATGAAGGTTTAATACCACCTCTAAATATTACCCATGGGGCCTTCGTGGACAGTCCAAAGCCAGGCTGCAGCAGCTGGCACAAAGCCTTGCAAGTGACAGAGACCTTCGATTATCAACCCTCCCGGCTTCTGTCACTGGCCTCTCAGGTAACCTGTGCAGCCGGATGGGTGAATGGATCTGATATCAAAGCAGAAACAAGGAGCAAAAGCTCTGGCTCGGGTCTTGATGAGTTGCTTAATCATTAAGCCAATTTGTTAAATTTTGTGTTTAATCACATGTCACGGAGGTCGAGGGGCTTGCCTAGATATTTACAAAATAGCATTAGGTTTTAGTTTCAGGATGAGGGTGTGTGTCCCTCCAGATATTAAGGAGAACTGTGGGTTTGATCAGCTGTTTACAAAATAATAATGTGGCAAGAATGACATCAGCAAGACCTTTCCGGGGCAGAAGGAGAGGGGAACAGTCCCACACCCAAGTCATGCACTGAACTGATGCCATCTCTCACGGCAAGATTTTCTAATTGATTTTCTGTACAGGTCACTCCTAATGTAACAAACCTACGAGAATCATTTTTTCTCAGAAGCAAAAGGTGATAGATTGACAAGGGGGTGGTCAGTGGCACTGCAGGGGTCAGTGCTGGGCACTTGGACAGGAGGACTTTCCAGAGGCCTGTTGCTTGTGACGGTAATTACCGGTAACATTAATACACCACATGTCTGAAGGGGTCTTAAACAGGTAGAGCTCGTGTTGTGTGGGGCTGTTATGAAAGAGAAAGGAGGGAGGAGGAGGGAGAGGAAGGAGGAAGAGAAGAAAGAAAGGAGGAGGGAGGAAAGGGAGTTAAAAGGAAGGCGAGGGAAGGGAAGAAGGAGAGAAAGGGACAGGCCATCCCCAGCTGCTTCAGTGATGAGCACTTCTTAGCTCTATCCCCATCCCTGAGCTGGTCTCCAGGGAAGAAGGATCTACCTGGAGTTGTTCCCATAGCTCTTCAAGGACTAACAGCAAGTTTGACCAATAGAATCATTTATTCTGCAAGGTCAAATCTTACTGAAGAGATCTTCCTAGTACAAGCAGAGGTGAGTAATTTCTTTTTCCCTCCTTTCTTCCTTCCTTCTTTCCTTTTTACCTTCTGCTTCCTGCCTTTGCTATTGTTGTCACTGCAGCGGCTGCTGCTTTTGCTGTTGTTGCTGCCACTGTTGCTGTCTAGCCCTGGGAAGGGAATCCAGGCCTTTGCATTTGCTAGGTGGACACACAGCTATTGAGCTATATCTTAACCTAGGGGGTAAGCTATACATACCTGATCCACGCGCTGTAGCTGTGCTTTCCTACTTTTTATTAGAGCTCCCAGGCTTTACTGTCACAGAAACCCCTCTTCCTGTCTGAGAGGGCAGCTGGCACACCCGAGGCAGTTTTGTCAAAGGACAGTTTCCACAATACAGGTCCACTGTGGGTAAAGCAGAGCTGGTCCTTGTAGTATCCTGCTGAGCTCTCAGTACCGAGCGCCCACTCGGTGATCACTATGGAATGAATGGGGAGACATGTCGCATTGGTGTCCCTTATTCCCAGAGTTCTCCACATCTGTCCGCCTGTCCTCCGTGATGCCAGCTCGGTTGGCCATCTCCAGCATGGAAGCAATGCTTCAGCACGTGGTCCCTCACTGGGTTCCTCTCTTCCCAGGTTGTCAGGTTTCCAGCTGTCAGACTCTAGCATGCAGAAGACATTACCTTGATTTTTGACTGGGAATTTCACTTCGGTCAAAGCACCAGCTCTTTCTGCTGGCTCACGCTGGTGTGGCAATGCTGCTGCTATCTCTGTCTTCCTCCAGGTACCACCTCTCACTACCTTTCCATCGTGAGGAGCCAGCAGTGGGTGCCGGAAGCCACTCCAGTCTCTCCACAGATAAGGCGTTCCCCTTCCCTTCCTATCTCCCTGCATCCCAAGGGTCTAACATCCTCTCTGAGTTCCCTGGGGCTCTGAGAGTTCCTCACTGTAGCATAGCTCCAGCATAAATGCCTGTGTTCTTATCTACCTGACTAGTGGGAGCAGGACCTCATAGCACTCTTAGCCATGGCACCAATGTCCAAACATCCTCTATAGGTGCCATTGTCCATGCAGAAGAGGACTAGGCAAGATAAACGGAGAACACTGTTCAAAGTCATAGAGGCAGCCTGGATTCTGCAATTAGTCCTGGACACTAAGGGAGATGCAGGGTGAAGGTCGGAAAGAGCCTCATCTGACCTCTGCTCCTTCTACTAGTTCACAGCCCCAGCAGGAGACAAAGCAACTCCAGCTAGTCGGTTCCAGTCCTTGAAAAGGGCTGCAGAAGATTAAATGAGGAGCTCAGAGGGAGGGTAGAGAAAGCAGGAGAGAAGGAAATGCAGTGAATTCAAGCCACACAGGTAAGAAGTGGAGAGCTCAGAGCCTCTGAGAGGGCGCTCACCATGCAGCCTTAGGGCTTTGTCTCCGGCATCCATGACAGAACCCAGGCGCAGAGCAAGACCTGTAACACCAGCACTGGGGAGCTGTGCATAGGAAGCTCCCTGGGTGCTTCTGGAAGCCAGCCTAGACTCTCGATGAAGTCCAATGCACTGAGAGACCCCGTCTCAAAAAACATGAGGTGGAAAGCACATGAATGTACACACACCTGTGCACACATACAACAATAAATAAATGGGTAAATAAATGAGAGTAGACAGGGCAGCAGAACACCCTCAAAGAAAAACTTGGGGCAACCTGGCTCAGGTCCATAGAGCTGGGAGCAGGTGAGGCTCATGGGGAGGAGGTCCACTGTGTGAAGAGCAACAGGCCATGGGAGGAAGAAAGAGCTATCCCCACTGTCTGTGGGAAAAGCAGCCATCCACTGGAAGTCACCTGAGGCACAGGACACATTTGTCGTAGCCTCTAGGAAGAGAGTGGTGGGGACTGCCTGGCTGGGCCGGGCCTGCCGTGAACCAGGCTTGGCTCTGAGTGTTGCCACAAACCAACTATGGGTATAACCAGATCAGACACACTCCATTACCCACCATAAGCCTTCCTGAAGGTTCTTTAAAAGGCTGTTATACCGTGTGTGTGAGTGTGTGTGTGTGTGTGTGTGTGTGTGTGTGTTAACAAGGGTTTTGCTCGAACCCTCTAGCCTTTCTCCCATTCCACCTAGCCTCTCTAATGACCCACGCCCCAAAAAAAATCCAAAAGAAAAGTTTTCATTTCATGAAAATTTTCAATAATCTCCATGTGAACCTTTTTGTAATGCTAAAGCGGGCAGGGAACAAATGGAAAATGGAAAGGTTTCCCACAGTGATCCCTCTGATGAAAAACTTATCTTTCTCCAAAGCACATATGTGGGACCTCAAGAGAATGAAATGCAAAACCCCACTGGAAAATCATTACAGGCTCCTCCAGAAGTCTGCCCCAAGCCCACATGTTGGCTGTTTGAGATCAGTCAGTTAACTGCTATAAAAACTGCTTCCCAGGGTCATTTAAAAATCTGCCTCTGAAGACCAAGGAAGCCTCAAAAGAGCCTCGAGTGTGCAATCTGGGGCCTTTGACCAAAAGTTTTAAAATCCCTGTAAGTTTCTTTCACAGGGATAGAGTCTTACAGCATCTGCTGTCGCTGCCTTTGATTTTAAACTGTTTTATCAGCTTTGTAAATAGGACGAGTTGCCGATTTCACTCACCTGCAGAATTTCACTCCTCTGAGAATCTCAGAAGCAGCATGTGTGTCTGTCTAGAACTGCAACTGCCCTTCACTTTGGGCCCGGCTTTCCATTCCCTCAGAGCAAACGCAAAAGGAATGCCTCCATCAGTTATTGTGCACGCTCTAAAGCCTTCCTTGTTTCTTGTCAGCTGCTTTACTCTGGTCATGAGCTGGTTCTACAGTCATACAGGGGTCCCAAAAGGCCCTTCTGAGAGATCAAGGGCTCTCTGGGTCATGGCAGCTGGAGTCTCATCCCTGGGCCTAGAATCTCTCCCTAAGCAGAGTGTGTCAGCTTAGGCTCCTGGGGCCAGCCAGACTTGTGTCTACTGCCGTCTGCATAAAGGAACTTGCACAGAGGTCTGACTGCCTTCCCACTTCATAAACCTAAGATCTTCTTTCCCTCTTCTGCAATTGGATGCAATGACCTTAGGGATTTTCCCCTATCTCTGCTGTATCTCAAGCCTCAGGCGGCAGCTCACCCACACTCATCAGTGCTTCTGTCGGGAATACTATAAAGCAACATGCTGGGAATGCTGCAGAGAGACCCTTGCAACACCAGAGCTAGCCTGAGGAGTTTACCCAGTTGTCATCATGGGCACACCATCCTGCGCTTTCAAAGGCTTGTGTACAGACGATGTTTTGAATCCCATCTGTGACAGAAAGCGGCCGGGGTGGGCTGCACTCCTTTCTCTTTCCACTCCAGATGCCTGCCCTTCCCCCACCAGCCATCTGCACTGGGACCAACAATGGCACCATCTTAACAAAACTCTACCTATAGGTTCTGCTTCAGCGGAGCCCACCCTGGCTCTTAGCCATCTCCTGGCCCACACAATCACAGTTCCGAAGGTGCTTCCATTGTCTGTGCAATTAAGGGTCTGAACATGAAATGTCTGTTCTTCTGCAGAAGGTGACAGGCCACCTGTACACCCAGATAGTCACTTACATTTCAGATCGGGGGTGCACAAACTCCCCCAGACTTGACTAGCAAAGCTTCCCGAATGTTAGTAAGTTAATAAGAGTTGTACCTCCACTCTTACAGGCATCATGGCCTCAGGAAAGCCAATGCCTGTGGAATGAGTTTTTGATACCAAGCTATGAGGCTGTAAATTTTCTCTCCTTTGGAATTTGAAAGCAGTAATCTCTTTAATAATTCATCTTTTCCGCCTTTGGCCTTACTAAATATTAAGCAGACGTAAGTTAAATATTTGAAAAGTGAGTATGGAGAGAGTCACTCCAGGAGGTGTGGCCCACCTGGTGCCTCCTGGGTGAAGGACAAGATGAGGCGTCGCCCAGGCCAGCTGTGAGGAACTCTCCTAGGATCAGCCCTTGGAGCAGGGGAGGCTGCAGCCTATGTTCTCACTTCTAAGCTGTTGCCCATTGTGGACTGCCCAGTATCACAGCCCGGTGGACTTTAGACCCTCCTCAGCCCCCAGGAACAAGACACCAGTGACTGGTTGAGGGCTGCAGCAAGCTTTTCTGTCTGGTGGGTGACTGCATATTTCACCCAAGTTTATCTGAGCCAGGAAACACAGCTGTGTTTCCCATCCTGACCCCTGAAGAGTGATTTCATTCAGTGGTTTCTGTGGTGCTTTGAATGAGACGTTTTCCTGCGAGTCTTGGGTACTTGAGTGCTTGGCCCCAGTTGGTAGAACTGTTTGGGAAGGATTAGGAGGTCTGGTCTTGATAGGTCTTGAGATGTATCACTGAGGGTGGGCTTTGAGGTTTCAAAAACCTCCTTATCCCTGTCTGCTCTGCCTTGTGCTTACTGCTCAAGGTGGGGTTCTCGGCTGTTCCCACTGCCACACCTTCACCCCACTATCATGGTGGAACCCAAAGCCCAAATAAACACTTTATGTTATAAGTTGCCATGTGTCTTCTCACCGCAGCTGGGGAAAGCAGCCACTACAGTTTCCATGGAGAGGAGCTGTCTGTGTGATGGTTCACAGTGTGCACTTGAAACTGAACCATCACCTCAGAGACAAATCTGCGCACGCTTGTGAGGAAATCTGGTCTCTGGATTAGGCTAATTAAGATGGAGAGAGCCACGCTAACTGTGGGCAGCACTCTCCCACAAGCTGAGGTCCTGGACTGAATGAACAGGAGAGAGACAGCTCTCATCACTCTGTTTCCTGGCAGTGGGCGCAACATCAGCAGCCACCCCTCGCTCTCACTGCCGTGACTTTCCACTGTTCCCAAAACTGAACCGGTAGAAACCCTCCCTCCCATGTTCGAGACTGTTAGGGTACAGACTCACCACTGCTGTTGAGAACTCAGTTTTTCTTTAAATGATCAGTTTACGCACATTAAGAAGTGTGAGTGGCTTTGAAGGCAGCAGCTGAGGCTTTCAGTGTCCATGTGAGCACAGACCAAGAGCAAGCCCTTTGCGGTCCAGACACAGCACACAGGCAGCTCTGAAGGTAGTGAGCAGTGAGTAATGAGGCTTGTTGGAGGTTATGAATGTTGTTGTTGTTGCTGCTGCTGCTGCTGCTTCCAAACTGCTCAGCAAGAGTCCGGGAGCTAGCCTGGGCCACACTGCCACCAGCAGCCAAGTGGCACTGACCCAGGGACTCTGCATTCGGCCAGCCACAGGGATGGGTGCACCAGTGGTTGTAGCCAGCTGTGCTCCTACTGTGTCTTTGAGGGCTCCCTGTTAGACCTAAACCCTCATCACAGGCCTGACTTGTCTCATGTTGACCCAATTCCATGGGGTGGAGTAAGCTATCAACTAGGCTTGGCGGGGGAAACACAATGAACATGCAAATTGGTGACACGATTCCTGCTTCATGTTTTATTAATGACTTCTGCACCATATTTGTGAAGTGATTTGCATAATACGCTAATATGCTAATTATCCCCAAGAAGAAGAAGGGGAGCCCTGAGCACACAGAATCAGCACTTTTGTGCTTGTATCAAAAACTACATAAAACATCAAACCCTTGTCCCTCTTGAGGCTCGGGTTGAATTTAAAAATCTGTCAGGACTGCATTATCAAGTCTGCTCTTTGGGATAGAGACTCATTAGTAACATCCGGGGTGGCTTTGGACCTCAGTTGTAGCAACCTTGCCTTCAGCCATTTGGACATATTCAACACGGGTGGGTCACGAAGCTCTGAAGACTGAATGTGATCGAAGGTCCTGGAAGGTTCGCCAGACACTGAGGCTTGTTCATTCATTTCCTACTCCTTGGCTTCAAGCGACTGATTCTCCTCTTTGACAACTTCATACGTGTGTGTACTGTCCTCTGATTACTCTCTATCCCACCTCCTCCCATTTCTGTCAAACCCACCTTACCGACTTCCTCTTCCCGATTCACCTCCAGCCCTTTTTTGGTACAATGTGTGTCTCCTTTCTCCACATAGATACTCACTTATATAGACCTATAAGATAAGATAAACATACTGAAATCTATACACCTAAAGAAGATAAACAAGAAAGAAGACCTGGGGTAAGAGGATTAATCCTCACTTAGAAAGTCAAATGGGATGGACATTGGATATAGGTGAAAAGAAGTAGCAGGACAAGAGCCTACTACAGAGGGCCTCTGAAAGATTATACCTAGCAGGGTATCAAAGCAAATATTAAGAAACATAACCAACCCTTTGGCAGAGTACAGGGGATCATATGAAAGAAGGGGGAGTCAGTATGACCTGGAGAGGACAGGAGCTCCACAAGGACCAAATATATCAGGGCACAAGGGTCTTTTATGAGACTGTCTCTCCAACCAAGGACCATGTATGGATATAAC
>CM053764.1:114070683-114113446 GCA_028658305.1 Pachyuromys duprasi | reverse complement strand
GTATGTAGCAAATGGTAGCTCAATACCCAAGTGGGTACACTAGTAAAGGGAACAGGGACTATTTTGGACTTGAACTCAATGGCTGGCTCTTCTACCTCCCTGCCCCCCGAGGGAGGAGCAGCCTTGCTAGGCCACAGAAGAGGACATTGCAGCCATTCCTGAAGAGACCTGATAAGCTAGAGTTAGATGGAAAGGGAGGAGGTCCTCCCCTATCAGTGGACTTGGGAAGGGGTAGGGAGGAGATGAAGGAGGGAAGGGGGGGGATAGGGAGGGAATGCGGAGGGGGCTATGGCTGGGATACAAAGTACATAACCTGTGATTAATATAAAATAAAAATGTTAAAATTAAAAAAAAAAAGAAACACACTTGTGGTTCGAACTAAAACGGCCCCCCCACCCCGTGGGTCCGTTGTGAGTGGTGCCTTTAGGAGGCGTGGCCTTGTTGGAGTGGGTTGGCCTTGGTGGGAGAAGTGTGTTCACTTCCTGCTCCCTGCAGAGGGGGATGTAGACTGGCTGTTCAGCTCCTCCTCCAGCACCGACATGCTCCCCGCCACGACAACAATGGACAAAACCTCTGAACTGTAAGCCAGCGCAATTAGATGTTTTCCATTTAAAGAATTGCTGTGGTCCTGGTGTGTCTTCACAGCAATGGGAACCTTGAAGAAGACATACATCAACTTCTTCCAGAACTTCCCACAGGTCAGTGGGTATGGAAGCAAAGATGAGATTTCCCAGTCCTGAGACAACCAGGAGAGATACCATCAGTGATTCTGGCTGGGCACTGAAGCTGCAAGTCCCTTTAGAGACCTACTTTCATGTTGGCAGGGACTACCCACACTGTACAAGAATGCTCAGCCTTCCTAAAATGCAGCAAGCTACCCTCTGCTTGACATCAGAGTCCTACTCACAGAATCTGACCATTTTTATATATTGTTTGAATAGAAGGAAATTCTTAGTCTTCTTTCTCCCAGTTCACAATCAGTCCACAAGTTCCTTGTGCATTGTCAACAACACAATAATGACACATAGGAATTATAAGATACAGGAAATAGAAGGCAAACCTGTACCTCATCTGCATCTTACCCTATTATGAGTATGGTGGCCTCCTAGGACAAGGACAAGGACAGCAGCTAGTTTTGGGGAAACATCTCATGTCTTCTAAACTTCACCTGCGACATGGATCTTGGCCAAAGATGATATATATATATATATATATATATATATATATATATATATATATATATATATATATGCCTGGTACATATGCCTGGTACCTTCAGAACCAGGAAAAGAGTGTTGGATCCCCTTGATCTAGAGTTATGGACAATTGTGAGTCATACCATGTGGGTGCTGGCAATCAAATCTGGGTCTTCTACAAGAACAGCAAACACTCTTAACTGCTGAGCCATCTGCCCAGCTAAGAAGCTCTTAATTGATTATTAGTTACTCCAGGTATTCATTCATGGACATAATCACTCGTTGATATTTATTTAATGAGGATACTCCCTGGGTGTCATGTCACGCCATACGGTACTTTGGGGCACTGTGGGTGCCCCCAGAGCTTGCCCCTGTGAAGGCTAAAATAAACTACTTTCTCCTTCCTCTTCACTCACGTTAGGTTTCTGAACTCTTGTGAGAATGCCTTGCTAAGGATAATTTAGTTTCTTTCTATGAAAAGGGAAAAAAGGTGCTTAGAATCTCAGCACTGATTTTGCACGGACAATGACATTCCCAGATAAACTCTGCCCTGCTTACTCATCTACTCCAACACAGTACCATTCTAGGACACTGAGCTGCTTTCCTGTACTGATAACTGCCGAAACCTTTGAATTATTTTGGCAGCAGAATGACATCTTTCGTGGAAAAGCAGATGATGAGTTCCTCAAATATCTTTCCTGACAACTCCCTGGAGGAAATCAGAGAACCCGAGGAAATCTTGATTCTGAGGAAGGCTGCGCTAACTCATCCAGGCAAATCTCAGCTATGGGAGGAAGCAGAGGAAGAGCCGTCTTGAAGGCTGGTTGTACCTCAGGGTTCAGAAAGAATGCAACCAAACCAGAGCTGACTGAACGCAATCCCTCTCTGTCTGGACAGTGTGTCCACACACACTTTAGTGTAGCTCATTTCACACAGGGTCTGCTCCACTATCACAGCAACTGTGTTTGCATCACCTTAGCTTCCTGATCTTTATAAGAGTTTGGGGATTATTTTAATTCCAAACACATCATAACATTGAAGCAGTAAAAACTGACATAACCAAAGAAAACTATTTTGCTGTCACTTTCTTTATCTATTTGTAGTTCATTTTATGAGATAGGGCCACACTATATAGCCTTGGCTTGCCTGGAACTCACTACATACACCAGACTGGCCTCAGGCCCAAAGAGATCCTCCTGCTTCTGTCTCCTGAGTGCTGGGATTAAAGACATGTGCCATCCTACCTGGCTTACTAATAGCATCTCAGAGGCAGTTTTCAGTTCTGCATGTCACACTCAAATGTTGTATTTGTGGTCAACAACCCAACACAGCAGAAAATGGAAAAGCATTTCAGTTTCATCACAGGACGTGACTTTTGAACTCAGTGGCAGCATCCACAGGACCAGTGTTCTTTTCTTTCAGAAAAGAAAGAGGCGATCAGTATCCATGACAAATTCCTGTCACTGAGCACACCACTCCCATTCTCTGGGAAGAACCCAAGAAAGAGGCATAGAGCTCTTCGACAATCCATGCAAAGGCAACTTTGGCAATAGGTGTCACCCAGAAAGAAAACCAATGAAGGAGTGTTGAATTTGACCCATGCTTTAGGCTGGGTGGACCTACTTAGAATATAACTGGAATATTACATCCAACCACAGAAGGATAAAATTTTCCCCAAGCATGCACACAATAATCTCCATCATACATTACAAAACCAACTACAAAGCAGTTCAATAAATGTAAAGGTTTGGAATCATATGGTACCTTTCCTAACCATAATGCCATAAAAATAACCGTAAAAATGAAATGAATTTGGGTATTTAAGAGGCATCCTGGAACAAGGTGTCAATTAATAAATTTAAAAGTTAGGAAATGCCTTGAAATAAGCAAAACAGACATATAATGTATAAAACTTTAGGGTGTCAGGAAAAGAAAAAAGCCCTGAGAAAGAAGTTGGTAGCAGTAAACACATCAAAGAAAATAAGATGCTGCTCTTGGGACTCTTGCTGCCTTGTCTACCCTGGAGATGAGGGCTTTGCCTTGTCTTACTGCATCTTGTTTTGTCTTGTTTGGTTGTTGTCTCTTGGAGGCTTGCTCTTTTCTGAAGGGAAATGGGGGGAAGTGGATCTGGGAGAGGCAGGAGGTAGGAGGAAAAACTGTGGTCAGGATATATTAGATGATAGAAGACTCTATTTTCAATTTTTAAAAATTGTAGAGGTCTTTTTTACTTATTTTTAAATTTTGGGGGGATGCTTTGCCTGAATGTATGTGCCTGGAGCTTGAGAAAGCCGGGAGAGGGTGTCCGCTCTCCTGGACTGAAATCCCCAGGTGCTTGTGAGGTGCCCTCTGGAAAAGTAGCCAGCATTCTTAACAGCTGAGCCTTCTACCCACTCAGCAATTTTGCCTTCTTGGAAATGGCTAGGTAGTTTTAAGTGCTCTTACACAAAGCAATACAACTATGGGGCACTGTAAGTATATGTGATTTTTATTTGTTACAAACAATAAAAAATTAAAAATGGACAAATATTAAATTCTGCCTGCCTCCTCAAAGAAATATAGAAAATTATATATATATATATATATACTTGAAGTGACACATCAAATCAGAAAGTGCACACCGGAATGCAATGAAAACCTGGGGACCTGGGGGAATGTGCATCTGTTCTCTGAACATTTGGCTCACTTGCAGGGACCTCAGCATCTTCAGGGAGGCCCTATGTGGCTTTCATCTTATATTCCCAGGGTTCACGTTGGGCCTAGAAAATAATAAACATTATAAAAGAAGCAAAAACAATTGTCACCAACTGAGTCTCTTTATCTTAGTGCAGTGAGCCGCCCCATTCTGCACCTTAGATGGTAGGACCCACTCCTCTCCTACACCTGCTGGGCACAGGGACACACAGTAGGGCTCTGCTGCTCCTGCACAGAATCCTCATCTGCTTGGGTCAAACATGCCCAGCCTTGGAGGAGCTGATGGGGCCCATTTAAAGCCTGACTCTGAAACAGACTGCTCAGTGGCATCATCACAGATCACAAGGCACTGCAGGGGACGAATGGCCTGCCTCCCACCTGGCATCAGCAGGATGCGGCATTGAGCTAACAGGCAAAGATGCCTGCTGTGGAGTCTTCAGTTTAGGGGATGAGCATCAAGTAATCCCCCAGCCCAGGCTACTTCAGCTCGAGCTCTCTGTCACAGCTCATTCTCCCCGTCAGTCACATCGGAAGCCCTGTGGGAAGCTGAAGGCAGCTCTCCTGCCTCTTCTCTACAGCCTAAGCACGTCTTTGAGGGTACCGTCTCTGGCAGCCATTCAATAAGTGCACAAGAAGGAAAGGAAGACTGGAAAAGGTGGACAGTAGGGGTGGGAGAAATGAAAGCTCCTTCCGTGACTAACTGCCAGGACAGGCTCTGGCAATTTCTCAGGCTAAAATCTTCTCAGACAACTGTTACCAGGCCTGAGTGTCTGACACAACTGGGATGCACGCTAAATAACCTTAGTCATCTTATTCCCGTTCAGGAGGCCTATGCTGATGGGGGATCCTGCACTGCCTACACATAACTCAGGTCACAGAATGGACGTGGTTGGGGCCATGGAAGACTTCCCCTCTCCATTATCAAGGCTCAGGTCTCCGTATAACAGGTTCAAACTATGAAAAAGACCTGTGGCTACTCACCCTCCCTGTGTACACTCCCCAATATCCTAAGGGAAAAGTTGGCTCTGCCCCTGTTTATCTAGCCTGTCTCTCCCTAATCTTCAATTAGCCTGCTCTGTATTTCCCCTCTGGCGCTGACTGCCCTCCTTCTTATCATCTGCCATCCAGCCCTGACCAAGCCAGCTCTCCATGAAGCACCCACAGAGCATCTAAGGGAGGCTCCTATCTAGGCTGCCCAGGGCCCATCCAGACAGCATCTGAGTTGAGATAATGTGAGCACACTAGTGAAGTCATACCTTAGTGTAATTCTGATTTCCACGGAAGGATGCTTCAGGCTGTGGGCTAATGATGCCGTTACAGTTCTAGAGGACCAGGTTCACTCTCTCACCAGCCAGAACCATGACTCAAAAGGGGTCTCTGCTGAGTAGGCCCAGGACCTTCCACCCTTAGGTGACAGTCTGTGGAACCTTGTAAATCCCTGCTCCTCCCCAGCTGCCACAAGGCTGAGTCTGCTGTGCAGTTCCTGCATTTAGTGGACTTAGCGGCTTCTGCCTTCAATTCACTGGCTTTTTACCTTTGTTTGTCTCTCTTGTTTATAAGAGATTTTGCTGTCTTTGGAAAAGATGATATTTAACATCTTTGTATCTATCTATCATGTATCTACCTGCCATCTGTCTGCCTACCTACCATCTATCTAGCCATCTGTCATCTATCTCCCTATCATCTATCTATTTATCATTTTATCTATCTATCATCTATCTATGCATCTCTAATGAAAAGTTACGCTAAATATATATCACTGATGTGACACAGCAGATATTTTAAATCTGTCGTGGCTCCTAAGCACCAACAGTCCTAGGCACGGGAGTCTAAGTGGCCAGCTATCCTGGATCCTCAGAAAGTCAGCCCATGAATGTGATGTCATTGTCACAATATCCTACTTCCTCTACTGTCTCTTTTGTGTTCTGCATTCCCAGGGATCTCACGAAGGGATGGAGGAGAGTCCTTTGTGGAATTTAGTTTGTCTATTGTGGAGCTCAGACTCTTCTTGCCCTCCTTGTGTGAGGGGACGATTCTTCCCTGCGGCTTTGGTTTTACAACCCTCAGCCCAGGTTCCCGGGCCACAGAACCAAGCCTCCTCCCCACCATGTGGAACAGCTTAAGTAAACCTTGTATGAGTCAGAGCCACATGCATGTCAGACTTAAGTCTCTGCAAGGAGAACTGACTGGAAGTGGCTGTGGTGAGCTTTGGAAAGAAAGTCCTGTCTAGAATCAATGCAAACCAGATCCTCCTTTGTTGAAGGTGGTCCCTTCAGTCATGGCCTCCCCAAGTTTACAGTTTCCTAAAGTAGGTATCCCACAGTCAGATTAGTGGGAAGTCCATTTCTCCCTCAAATGTTGGTGACTGAGGGGCGAGTCTCTAGATATTGGAATTTACAGGCAGTGTGAACAATCTGGCACCATTTGCCATCAGGTGACCCATGGACCTAGGTTGCCTGACATAGCACAGGCTGGGGAAATGGCACAGTGAGCAAGGTGCTCACCTAAGAAACATGAGACCTGAGCTGATCCCCAGGATCCACTGGGGAAAGGACTCTTCTAAGCCCGGAGCTGAGGAGAAGCCAGCCTGATTATCAATTTCAGAGCAATGTAAAACTCTACCTCAAAGAACCAGGTGGGTGACATCGATGAAATGCAGAAGATGACCTCTTCCTCCATGTGCATGCAAGCACACACACACACACACACACACACACACACAGGAAGGAAAGAAAGCTGTAAAAACAATGACATGATACTTAGTCTGGTGCAGGTTTCTACTTCAGACTTACGATGTGTTGACTATCCTTTCTGAGCCATCCCCCAAATGTGGACAATTTGGTGAGCGTCATGCATGTACGCACCTATGAATTTACGATCACTGTCAACAAAGCCACGCTTTCTGCACGCCCCACACACCCTGTGTCGCTTTCTGCTCTGTCACACCTCCCAACACCCTGTCCTCAAGCTCTGTTTTCATTTGTGCCGAGGCTGATCTGACTTTTCTCCATAGAGCAGGATTTGAGGCAGGTATTTTACATAATTTCACAGTCAATGCTGCTTGAGTTTCTCATGTGGTCTTTCCGTCAGTTGTTCCCCTTTCCTGAGGAGTGGTCCTCCCTCTCTGAAGGGACGCTGCAGTAGGCTTAACCACTCACTTATTGGTAGACTTGTAGGTTGTTCCTGAATCTGGGATATTAAACTTTAACCAGCCCAGAGCATTAGTGTGAGTGTCCTTGTGTGCACATGTATTTCCCTTCCCTTCACTTAAAGTCTAAAAAACGATCCATGTCTTAGTAAATGGTGTGTGTGCATTTGAAGCACTGTAATGTGAAGTCAGGCTGGCTGCTGGTGCTGGGATCTTTTAGATACCCACCAAGCCTCTGTCTGCTTTCTTTCCCCATTGTTGAGGGACAAATCTCCGAATCTGTGGTTGTCTTCTGGTTCCTTTCTTTCTTCTCCATCACTACCAGTTCTCAAGTGGATAAGCTCCCCGTGGGAGTGCATACCTTTAGGCTCTTGCTGTCTTCTGCTGAGTGAACCCTCTATCATAATAATGTCGTGGTTTTGTTTTTGTTTTTGTTTTTGTTTTAAGCAGTGAGGATATTCCTGACTGGCAAGTTCAGGCTTCCCATTGTCTCCTCAAGCCATGGGGACTACAGAGAGGGTCGCATGACTTCTGTGGGAGCACCACTGCCTGGATCACTCACCTATACAGAAATTCCGGTGCAGACCTCCCTTTGTGTCTACACGCTTGGGGAGCACATACCATTAGGAAGCTAATTGGCCACAAAGGTGTTTTTTCATGGTGGTACCCCACAAGAATCCTTCAGAGGGTCCGTGGTGGGTAGCAACATCAGTGATAAGTGCTCGCTGCTTTGCCTTGAGTTAAGGCATCTAATAGCTTAAGGTGGCAACCAGCTCAAGCTGCCCTCCCATCGCTGTGAGTCGAGATCACATGTCCCCCCCCCCCCCGCACAGATGTGAGCTCTAAATTGTAAATCTCAAAGGCTCTAAGCTTTAGTTCCATAAAAGTTTTCTTAACCTTGTAACTGTCTATTACGGTGAGACATTCAGAATCTCTTCCAGCTTGTGGAGATGCCCGTTCTCTTTGCAAACATCCACCTTGCAGTCAGGAGCTCTCTCGGAGGGGATTGTCCTCCTGTTCTGCTTCCATCCTTCATCAGTGTCACCTAGAAAGCGTCAATATAATCACATGCATACACACAGATACAGACACACATTCACATACACCCAGAGACACAGACAGACGACACACACACACACACACACAGAGACACACAAATTGACACACACACAAACATGGACAGACACACACAGACCCATACACAAATTCATACACAGTTTAACATACACACCTTTACACATAAACATACACACAGACAGGCATATATACACATTCACATACAAATACACATACATGCACACAGATACACATAAACACACACACACACACATACACACATGCATGAAGCCACCACACACAGCAGACCCCTCCTTGGGTCCTTGCAGTTTCCCTGCCAAGCTCCCCTGTGCTTCTCATCTCTTGCCACACGCCCCAGCCCACACGGTCCCCAGTGGCCACCTGCTCTGCGGTTCCCTTGGGAATTCTGTCTGAGCTATCGCTTTCCTGTATTCTAGTCACTGCGTGAATACTCAGCTTTTCCCTTTAGGCCTGTGGGGGACTCCTCACTGCTTTCCACCTTGAGACAGAGCATTTGCTGCTCCCTGTCTGAGCTCCAGGATCTTGGGCAGAGGGGATCCTGCTACGTGTGTGTGTGTGTGTGTGTGTGTGTGTGTGTGTGTGTATGTGTTCCTGCAGGAGCCTAGATGCACTGGGTGCTAGTGAAACAGATCTTTTCCAGTTTGTTTACTTATGTATTTGTTTATGTGTTTATATATTTATTCATTACTTATATACAGCCTGATCCCAGCCCCCTTTCCTCCTCTTCTCCTACTCCCAATTTCCAGCCCCCTCCCCCATTCCTCCTTGTCCTTCTTCTTAAAGAAGGGGTCCCCCAAGGGGTACCAACCCTCCCCGGCACCTCTAGCCACAGCAAGACTAAGCCCTTCATCTCCCACTGAGGCCAGACAAGGCAGCCCAGCTGGGCCAAGGGAGCCAAAAGCAGACAACAGAGTCACAGACAGCCCCTAACCCCATTGTTAGGGAACCCACATAGTGACCAAGCTGCACATCAGCCACATATGTGTAGGGGGTCCAGGCCCAGACCATGCATGCTCTCTGATTAGTGATCCAGTCTCTGTGAGCCCCCTGGGCCTAGGATAGGCTCCCATGGGATGGGTCTCAAGTTGGACCACTCTTTAGCTGGCCATTCCCTCAATCTCTGCTCTATATTTACCCCTACTCTTCTTGTAGGCAAGACCCATTTTGGATCAAAGGTTTTATGGGTGGGTTGCTATCTCCCTCCCTCCACTGGGAGTCCCAGAAACAGATCTTATTTGATTCACCATCCTGGAGTCTCATCCTGTGTCAACTGAAGAGTCTAAGTTGGTGGCTTTCCAATTCTTGCTGTTCTGCAACCCAGCCTTGCTGGCGCCCACACACTTAACAGGTCCCCAGCGCCCTCTGTTTTCTGTGAGAGGTTCCTGTTACATGCACACACAGGCAGAGTGACCTTTGGTGTGTGCTCTGCACTCACAGTTATCTCCTTTTAACTCTGCTGGGAGTGGATACTTATCTCCTCTGTTTGGAATGGTATTATTTCTGGGAAAGGAGCTGGATTCTTGGCAGCCTGTTGCTGGGCAGACAGTTGCCCTACAAATGAAGTCTCTCTCTCCAGCCACACTGCCCTGCCACACTGAACATACATATCCAAAGGCTGTTTGCCCTGGAGTTGCAGCAGGGGACTATCCCCCCTGGGTTACTAGAACCTGAGTCCCCTGCAGAACCTCTACAAAACCTTGGAGTTACTCAGTAATGTGAAATACAGAAATGTGCCCATGCCTGGCTGGAGACTGTAAGGCAATGACAAACTAATAAAATGAATTGTTCACAACCAAAGTTAACAGAGATGCCAGGCATCTAAAAGCAAAGCAGTAAAAAAGTGTGTGTGTGTGTGTGTGTGTGTATGTGTGTGTGTGTCAGGTCAGCGTGGGGTTCATCCTCAGTTATTCCCCACCTTATAATTTAAATGAAGGTCTTTCACTAAACTTTCCAGTTGGTCAGCAAGCCCCAGAGACTTGCCTCCACCTCTCCGCTCCTGGGACTGGGTGTCTGCAGCTGTGACCATCTTTGTCACAATGTGCTGAGGATTCAAACTCAGGTCCTCATGCTTGCATAGTGAATGTCTTATCCTCTGAGCCATACATCTGGCCCTGAGGCATCTTTTAGGGCAGACCAAGAAGGTGACTCATTGTAGTAAAGATTTCTATCCATGCTACTCTTGTCATGTTCCTCCTCCTCAACCAAAGGGAAATAAAACCAGGTTGAGTTCTTCCAGGGATACCCCCAAACAACAAAAGGCACTGTGGTCTTCTGTGTTGTCCAACAGGGAGAAACATTTCTTAATCTTTTCAGTCAGAAAGCCTCAAAAACTCACTGGTCTTCTTTCTGGAATGATTTATCTGAAGATTGAGCAGGTGTTCTCATCTTGAGGAGATCTTTGTCATTTACATGTCACCAATCTTACAAATGGACAAACAACTCTCAAACAAGGCTTACTTGTCAGTGGACTCCATCAGGCTTCATCAATACTTAATGGGAAAACAAAATTCAAAGCAACATGAATAACTTCAAACAAATATGTTTACTTTCTAAGCTGACATGTAAATACACAAAGAGGTTCCAGTGGAGATGTGAATGATCTAAGAAAATGTCATTCTAATGCACTGCCTAAAGATATTCTGTGTGTGTGTGTGTGTGTATGTTCCACTTTCTCATCATACTGAGTTACATCTTTCAGCTAGCAAGCAAGACAGCTCACGAGATTCCTCCCAGATATATAATTTTTGTGAACTCATAAAGATCCAGAATCGTAAGCAAGATAACCACAGCTTTGTTTATCTTAACTTTCACTTAGAAAAACTGAAAATCCATTTAAGGGCCGGTTACATTAGGAGTAACTTTTCTCTTGATTTCCTTTTTGTATTTGAGAATTGGTGAAAGCTGTTTATTCTGAAACTTCACACTGTGGACAAAAATTTCAATGTGTTGAATCACTTTTGCTATCTCTGCCTTCAAACTACTAGAAACCCAACAGCAAGGAAAACCAAGGCTGCCAGAAAGCTAGCCCGGCTCCTTGCTGCCAGAATCAAGTTAACTTCTGTATCTCCAGGAACTGTGAGGAGCTGTGATCAGAAACTTTCTGCCCTAACATGACCAGTTTATTATTCTTTTTCAGACTTTGTTCTTGCCACCAGTTTGTTTATTCAAGAGAGCAGATTTCAGAAAGCCACCACAAAGCAGGCTGGCTGTATCTGCCATGGGACCCTCAGATGATATTTCTGCTGGCTCAGGACCCACACAACAATGAAGTGGGTACAAACACCACAGTCTGTGGCCATTTTCCCCAGGGCGGCTGCCCCACACCAAGAAGTGACCAGGCACGTTGTAGGACTAGGAGGGAGATATCACAGCTGCAGGCCCTGGGGAAACGGTTGCTGCTGGTCCTGCTCTTGGGTGATGGAACTTCTGAGTGTGTCCATGGGTCAGGATGCTAGCCAGGACCCTTCCAGCTGCTGCTCCCCACTTGGCCACAGCACAGACTCTGCCTCTCGATGCTCCTTTTTGTCCTCCATAGCTCCCTCCTCTGAGCATAAAGGACAGCTTCCTGCAGAGATAGGCACAGCAGAAGCCAAGGCTGTCTCCCCTCACTTCTCCACTCACTCTGAACAACACCAAGTGAGGAAAACGTGAGTCTAATGTTTACCTGAGCAAGAAAAGAGAATGGCCCTGAGTACTGGCAGGTGACATGTGTACCTGTGCACGCCTATCTGATGGTGTCTCATGGCTCCTGTGGCCTTGGGTGTGCTGACTCAGTGAGGAGGGAGTGTGGCCCTGCCCTGTGACCTTGCGATCTACTCTGGGGCTGGAAGCTGAGCTTTGGCCCATGTTAGGCAACAGAAGGAAAACTGAAAAACAAAATTCTGTGACTAATGCTTTGAGCTCTGGCCTCCCTGATGCAACAACCCAATGCAGGACTGCAGCTGCATGGTAAAGCCAGCGGCCCACCCCACCCCGTCCTTCCCCTTTCCTCCCCTCCCCTGGCTGGAAGGCACCAGCACTGTCCTGGCTGCTTCTAATGGAGAACACCGGTCAGACTGCCAAGTAGAAGGAACTGGAACTAGGTTTCTGATTCCTTGCCGCTAGTTCCTCACTGAGCAATGTCCCGGCTCTTCTAAAGAGAAGTCACCTGGTGCCAAATGACAGCGATGCCTATGTGCCTGCTCTTGGGGTCAAACGGAACAGAGCTTGCTGAACTCCAAGCATACTTCATACTCATACATACCCTGCTCCTGCTCCACCTCTGAGATCCATCAGAAGCCATTTTAGCCATCTTCTTCATGTTACCTGCAGACTCTGCTTCCTATGTAGCATCACTAACAGAATTAGACATAATTATGTAGCAGATGTAATTACTTATAATACTGTATATAATTTTCTGCCAAAGTTCTTCAGTTAAAAAGAAGCTTATCCTAAGATAAACATATACACAGAGAGGAGACAGAGGAGAAGAAATGGAAGGCAGGAGAAGGGGGGAGGGAGGAAGCAGAGGCAGCACCAGAATGTATCAGCTTGGATGCACACTTCAAAGCCATGTTCTACCACTGAACCACATGGCAGCCCTTGTATTTTTTTCTGCCAATGTCTCACTAGCCTCAGACTCAAGATTCTCCTGCCTCAACTTGTCAAGCACTAGAATTACAGAGTGCATCAACACATCAGGCTAGTACTCAGAAATTCCATGTGGAGGAGCTTGGGAGATGGCTCAGGGGATAAGAGCTCTGGCTTTGCAAGCATGAGGCCTGAGTTCAAGTTACCAACACTCTCGTAAAAGCCCAGGCATGGCTGCCTACACCTGTAACTCCAGGATTGTGTGGGGATGGAAACAGGTGAACATCAAGGGCTTGCTGCCCAGCCAGCTGGCCAGTGGTGCTTTGATGAAATAGAGTCTAATTAGAGACAGGAATAGAAAGTACCCCCATCAAGTGATGTGATTGCATACCATGAGTGAAGCAGGAAACTGGCAGGACCCTGTCTTATCTAATGGTATTTTTCACAAGCCCCTTATGCACTGGCTTGATGAAGTGAATAAACGGGTCTATTAGTGAAGAAAATCTGCTTCTGGTCCCATCCAGTGGCCCCTGTGGCATTCTGGCAGCCCAATAATTTGCACTGCAGATACATGAGTATAGGAAATTAGGAGGCTGTCAGAGCTCATGCATAAGGGGGATTAATGCAGAAGAGTAGGGTGCTCAAGCCATGCTTTCTAGTAATCCTTTCAAATCTGTACTTCTTCCAAAAGGCTTTTTATTTCAAAACCCATTTTAAAAGTCAATGATCATTAAGCATGCAGAGATGTGAGCGGGTTTCCGCTTTGTATTTCATTTGACACGCTTCCAAATTAGTGTCTGCTTGCTACTTCCATGAAGGGGTGGATATTGAAAGCTAAATGCACTGTTCTCCGAGCTACAGACCTCTTCCTGTGTCTTAGAGACACCTGAACAGAGTGCAGATCTGGTCTCCCCACAGTGCTGGAAAAGCAGAACACAGAGGCACCATGCCATGAGCCTTCAAGGTTGGAATCCCCCTGTCCCCGCACTCAGGCTCAAGCTCCCAAGTGCACGTGTTTCAGGCCCACAGCCCCACCTTGGCTCTCTAGGACCTCTAGGTAAGGACTAGTGCTAATATTCTTTCTTCTGGGACAGACATCCTGTTGTCCCTTCTCTGGGAGAAAACCTCCGCCTGTCTGTATACCCCTTTGGTGGTATCTGGATCAGCTCTCACCTGCCCGTCTCCCACTTATTCCTTCCCTTGATACTCTAGGGTAAAGACAACCAGATGGCAGCTTGGCAAGGTGACCCTTTTCTAAGGGCATGTCCTAAGGTAACACATGGCCTCTTCCTGGCTGGGGTAACCGCTGGTACAGGATAGAACGCCTTGCTGCTTGGCCTCCGGAGTCACCACTCATTACATAGCCTTTATCTTTGTGCATATCCTGGAACAATACTCTTAAATAAATACTCTCGGGGGCATTTTTCTCTGTGGTTATTTACTTTGTGTTTCCATGATCTCAATGGGACACAGAAATGGAGGAGGCAGAAGGCTTAGCAAATAAGCACTGGCCACTGTCTACGCACAAAGGGAGCGACTGTGAGGGATAGTGTTTTGTTTTCCAAGGGAGGCACGTCACTGATGTGACACAGCCCATGTGTGTGAGCACAGAGTGGCTTGGAAGTTTCCATTTGACCCAGAATGTCAGATAAGCCTATATCAGGTGAGCAGAGGTGGCCTGGGCTTCAGGACAAAAGGCTCATGTCACTCCTCAGTCTCTGCCCCTGAGCCTCGGGGCCTTGGTCACGCCCTCGAGCCTTCCAGGTTCTCAAGTGCACTGTGCAATCAAGGAAGACTCCGTGGTTTACAGTTGATGCTCTGAACAGTTCTGCACTTATGAGATTCTGTATATTGAATGTAAAAGTCTGAGAAAAAAAAAGAATGAAAATTATAGAAAACATCACTGAGCAGACTACTTTGAAAGTCATGTTTGTTTTTCTTTTTCGCTATGGGTCAATGCTCGCCACCACAGTTCTGATGGCATGAACAGCTTCTTTTACATCTGGAGATATCAAAGTTTAGTTGGAGAGGTCACTGAGCCCACAAATAAAATTACGGCAGTCATGGGCAGCTACCTACGAAGGACCTACACACACCCTCCGTGAACACCCAGCTGCCAATCTTAAGTACCTCTCCCTCTGCTCATCCTTGGTGGCTAGGAGCACAAAGGTCCACACACTGAAATCCAGGTTCCCATGAGAGCCTGCCAAGAGGAACCACGAAAGAGGAAGAGGAAATCCAAGCTCCCCAGGGCCATTGTGTTTATTTGTACTAAAGCTAGACTGGCTCCATTCATGCCATAGGACAGCAGGTGTGTTCTTGTACGACACCCAGAGGGTGATGGGACATTTTTCCAGGGGCCTGGGAGAGTGTAAACCTATTTTCTTTGTTTCTTTTATAAAAATGCAGGCAGCCTCCAGATCCCACATCAACGATACAGTCTCTCTCTCTCTCTCTCTCTCTCTCTCTCTCTCTCTCTCTCTCTCTCTCTCTCTCTCTCTCTCTCTCTCTCTCTCTCTCTCTCTGTCATCTTTCTAGGCTGGCCTATGACTGAAGCAAGCCAGAGGAATTCCCACATAGCTAGATATACCTGGCCTCCCCAAAACCTGAAGGAGCATAGGGCATATGTGTTAGGGCCCTATCCCGTTCCTTCTCACATAAAGATGCACAGCTCACAAGGCTGAGCACCCTTTAGAACGCAAACGTTGAAACTTATGGAATCATTGTAATGGCAGCACAGCGCCCCAGCAGAACAGGGCTGTTCTGCAATTATCCTTTCTTTGTCCCAAAGGGTGTCCAAAAACATCTTTCACAATCCCAGCATCTGTGCTAAAGCTGAGTGTGAGGCGGTGCAGTGGTGCATGCCTGTAGACCCTGACGCCGGGAGGCTAACACAGAAGGATCCAGAAGATCATGGCAGCAAAAGCCTGTCGTTAAAAATGTTAGAAGAATCTCTGGGCTGAGAAGGTAGCATGTATGAAGCCCAGAATTCCAATCTTCAGCCCCCTTGGGGGAGGGGTGGAGACCGCGCAGGACACAGCACTCTTTTCTAATGTCCAGACGGAATAAAACCCTCAAACCTTTAAGGCAGGTTTGATTTGAGAAAGGACTTTATTGTGTGGATTTCTGCAGGCAGGTGTGTGTGCGTGTGCATGCCGTGTGCGTGGGCTAGAGGTCAGCCTCAGACACCATTCCTCGGGAGCTCACTACCTTGTTTTCTGAGTCAGCTTCTCTTGGGGGATCTGAGCAGATCACTGATTAGACAAGAACAACAAGCTTCAGGGACCCACTGGTCTTTCAGCAATGCTGGATTACAAGCCTGGGCCACCAGACCCAGCCTTTTAGGTGGGTTCTGGGGGTTGAACTTGAGTCTCTATGCTTGCATGGTTTTACTGACCTCTATCTTCAAGTGTTTTGATCCCAGTTTAATGCACGTGGTCAGTTCCTGGTCTTCGTGATATTGCTCTCTGAGGCTAAAGGCAACGAGTAAGCAGTAAGTGTGAGGAGGGCTGGTAGCGCAATGTTTAGTGACTTGTATTCCCAGGAAGACTTAGGAGCTTACCAAACTCACTCCTCTGTAATTACCACGCATTTCATTTAATGATGCTGCTGATATCATTCTAAACAGGTGGCATAGAAGTAACACCTTAACACCCTACCCCACGATCAAGTTCACCCGGGAAACAGGCAAAGTTCACACCCAAAAAGAATAATTTCAACAAAGCCAAACCATAGGGTTTCTGCTTCCCTAGCTCACAGGCTTGCAGAATGGGCCTGAGCCTTTTCACTGGCAGCCCAGGATTCCCACCTCACAGATGGCCTATAGGGGGATCTCTCTCCTCCATAGCTGAATAAACCACCTCCCCATAAATATATTCACCTGTCTGTGTGTCTATCTATCTACCTGTCATCTATATCCATATGTATCCATCTGTCCATCGTCTAATCTTTCCAGATACCTATCATCGATCTACCTACTTGCCTCTCATATAGCTAACATATCTACCTGTTACCTAGCAATCATCTTTTATCTGACCCATTCATCATCCATTCATCCATCCATCCATCCATCATCCATCCATCCACCCATAATCCATTTATCTAAACTATCCCTCCATCCATCTGACTGGTCTTCTTCCTCTCTCTAGATCTCTGGAGAGCATGAACAGAGAAACCCGAAGGCTGCTGAGCCTTTGGTGGAGGTCACCGGGAGACCGGAGACATATTTCTACACAGCACTCTAACCCTGTAAGTGTGAGCCTTGTATAGAGATAATGCAGTCCACAGACAATGACTGTCAGGTGCATCTGGTGTGCATTTGTGATGACAATCAATTCAAGTAATAAATGATTTCATGGCTGAGTGTGATAGTAATATATTTATTTCCAAGTCCAGATGATATGTGTCAAATAGATTTTTATTCAAGTTCCTTTTCAGTACATTCAACTGCATTTATTTGAAATATTGGAGAAGCCTGGTAGCCATAGCATCTTCCACAGGCGCCTGTGTCGGAAAACTTGGTCCCTGGCTCATAACATTGTACTGAGGAGTCACGGAACCTCTAGGAGAAGAAGAAGCAGGCTCTCTGGAGGGTGGACCTTGAATCAATCAGTACCACATCAACTGGCACAGTGTGTATCGGGGAGCAGCTCCCACCGGCTGTGCGCTGCTCTTCCGCTCGTGTGCACTCTCTGCTTCTCCCACCCAGAAGTTTCAGCTCCTGAGAATATCTTCACCTTCGATGGAGGAAACTGTGGATGTCTGCAGCATGAGCCACGAGAGGAGTGAGGCTCCCATCCCTCGGTGACAGCAAGCCGCCTTCTGTCTCAGAGGGCTCTGTGCTGAGTCTCAGCTTAAAGTCACCCACATCAGCAGCACAGAGGACACACTGGAACTTGGTAAACACAGAAGCTGTCCTTCAGAGTTCCTACATCCCCAGAAGTCCTCAGAATCCAAAGAAGCCCAGGGCATTGTGGGTCTTTGGCATCTCTCCTCACTTCTCAGTTCAAATCCATGTGCCCATATGATGTATGTGACCATGCATGTGTGGATATGTGTGTATGTATGTGGTGTGTAGTGTACTGTGGTGTGTATGTGTGTATATGTGTGTGTTGTGTATGTGTACTGTGGTGTTCTTATGTGTATGTGTGCATATATGTGTAATCATGGTATGTGATATGTATGCATGTGTACATGTGTGTGTGGTATATTTATATATGTGTGGTCTGCATGTGTGGCTAGGTGTGCATGTTCCTCCATGCAGACTTTCTCTAAGATGAGGGACTCTGACCTCCAGCGTGAGAGAGCAGAGGCCTACACTCTCCCGGCAACAAGCCTGGGCTTTCCTGAAAACATGGAAGGCTCATCATGTGAAATGGGTAGCCTGCTACCCAGCAATATAAAACACCTTCTTCTGTGTGTGTGTGTGTGTGTGTGTGTGTGTGTGTATGTGTGTGTGAGTCTATGGATGTGTGCACATGTGAATGTGTGTGTGTGTGTGTGTGTGTGTGGATGTAGGGGTGGTCCTGTCTCTGAGTTCTAGAGAACTCGTAACACACTAGACAAGGTGGGGACATGACCAGCTAGCCTGTCTTCCTCTGTATCACTAATGGGAAAATTAAGCTCAGGCACGGTCGTGATGTCGGAGTTAACACATTCTTGTTAGGTACTTTGAGTGCTTCCAGGCATAAGAATATTCAACAAGGGGCTCAGCTACCACCCCTCTATACCACAGCTCCAGGACCACCTCCTTCCTGCCTTCCTGTCTGTAGTCCTATCACACACCAAAGGGCGTACTGGAAGTGGCCAGATGCGAGCCCTGGCAACAGCAGGGGAGCAGGGCCTGAAGGAAGTAGATTCTAGATACTGAGCACTGAGGGTGTGTTCACAAAGTCCATCCTCATTCATTATTTTAAAAATCACCCCGAGTTCAATCAGTGACGCCCACACGTGGGCCAGGCTGCAATGGGTCTATTTCTCTACCTGTGTTCTAGAGCAGCTTGGAAACAGTCAGGTAGGATAGACCTTCATCACCTCTCAGGGCTGGGGCACACGGCCCATCGGAAGAGCCTCCTTCTCTCCCTGTGTATCTTCTCTAAGAGTCTCAGACTGGATGTCCCATCCTGACAAGGGACCTAGTGATGACAATGCAGTCCCAGCGTGGTCTTAGATAAACACAGCCTATTTGCTTATGGACAGATGAGTCTTTCTTTGTAAGAGCCTGCTCCTCCTTAGGAATGGGACAAAGCTCCCGTGTGGAAACCTCACAGCAAAGACTGAAACAAACAGAACAGCGTGGTAGCTAACAAACCCAGCATGGGAAGGTAGTTTGTCTGGAGGGAAGGCCCGTTGGATGGTCCACTGCTAGAGAGCCAAAGCTTATGAAGGCCGCCTCAGTGACTTCCCTCCCTTGGTGGACAGCCTGTGTTTCACCTGCTGTTCGGATCTCAGTGCAGTCCATTTTCTCTCCCAACAGACCGTCACTATTCAAACACACTGTGCTTCACTCTGTGACCAAATCACTGCGGAAAGTGGATTGGTTGCCTACAGTGCGAACCTCAGAGTCACCACGGCAGCCTGAGACCTGCAAATATTGGCTGTGACATGCCCAAGGGACACCCACTCCATACTTGCACTTCACGCTGCTGTTAGGTGCTTCCCCTGACAGGTGTAGCCCTACCTGGCCACGCCTGGCCATGCCTGGCCCACACAAGCACTGGAGTCCATGATATCACCTTCCCTAGGCCTGAAGCTGAGAGCCCTACAAATGTCACTTAACCAGAATAGGATTTAACCTTTGGTGCCTGAAATACAAACAAAAATGTGTGATGTTTCCAATACTAGGTGTTGGTTTTGGATGACTCTGACACCCCTGGAAACAGTAATTTGGCGTTCACCGTGGTTTGTATTAGCGTGATGACCCACTTAAGAGAGGAGGGCGAAGGCCCATCCAGTTCTGCTCAACACCTGCATCTCCTTCAACAACAAACACTCACCTTCACCTCTCTCTCCTCCTGGGCGGCACCGCAGGTGGCAGACATCCAGATACCCGAAGCCAGTGAGGTTTGCTGTCCCTGTGTGAGCCTGTGCTGTTCAAGCCAAGGCTGCTTGCGGGCCTGCTTCTCCGCCTGTCTCTGGAGGAGACAGGAGCGTGCCCTTCTGTAAATGTCGGGCTGGGGACATTTAGTACCTTCCCAGGACGAAACAGATGGGAAGTGGTCAGTTAGAGTTGAAAGGACCACCACGCTGGAGTAACTGCCTGGGACAGGACTTCCTTCTGCTCTCACTTGCTGACATGTGCAGGAGGGACCCTGAAAACGGACACCATCAGATATGTTTGCATCTCAGTGCAGCAGGGCTCCTAGGCTTCCACGGGGATGCACAGCAGTCTGAATCGTAGCATCTAGAGAGAGCGTGCCAGGCTCAGCTGCCCAGAGGGAATAAGAGGAGGAAAGGAACAGCTTCTGAAACAGAAGTGATTCTGCTGTTGCTGTATGTATTCCTAATACCATAGTTTCATTATTGGAGCACTTTATGTATGTATTCAACGTATCTGGGCCATGTTGATTCTCCATCCCCACAACGTTCTCCTACAATTTCTTACTTTCCATTTTTTTTTAACTGACCCACTGACTCAAATGAGTGCTGCCCATGTGTGCACGTATTGGAGGAGGGGCATCCAACTGAAATTCACACCCCGGAAGAAAACTCTCCATCTACCAGCAGCCGTCAACTCACAAAGCTCCTCAGGTAGAATCGGGCCTTCAGGAGCCCTTGCCGGGAGTGACCTTGTGCGGGTCATGTGCGGGCAACGACAGCTGCTGAGAGTTCAGAATTCACTGACCACATTATGACCAGAAGTCACTGTTCTGATCCCTCTTCCCATAACACTCCCTGAGGCTCTGAGGGAAGGGAAGTAATGCAAATATTCCACAGAGAGCCACACACACTGGTCACTTATTCTCTGCACTTCGACCAGTCGTGAGTTCTTCAAGAGAACCTGCATTGCTGACAGAGAAAACTGGGTGTCTGCTTTCTTTCCATGTCTCTCCAGCTGCCATTCTGCTGACTCTCATAAGATACAGTGAGTGCTCAGCGCACACCTGCACATGCTACAGAGCTAAAGAGCCAAGATAAACTCTGCTCACACAAAACCAAGCTAGCACCTGTTAGCTCATTTGCTCATGGTGGTGTCATTGTTGTTGTTAATACATTTAAATTTGTTTTGGGTTTTCCTACAAAGTAAATTAGAGCCCATGTTTCATTCAGGCTGAGTTCCCCAGGGAGTCACTCACTGACGTAAACTCAGGCCCAGGTATACAGGCACAGTTCCAAAACAAATCTCAACAAGACTTAGAACATCTCAAGTTTTAAAAAGCATGTGTTGTTCTCTTGATTGTTGAGAACAACTTACAAGGTGGCAGCATCTTTTGTTTTGTGGAAAATGATCTGCATATTCATACTTGTGCATGGACAGACTATCTTTCCCTGACAGAAGTGTGCATAGGCCCAGGAGTCACTCGGAGCATAAACACACACGTGCCCTGCTTCAAGGATGTCCTGACCTGCGTGCAAACGTTCAAAAGCAACTGAGAAGCAGGCAAAACCTCTCTGTGTTTCTAAAGCTCATGCCTCGTGCTCATCAAGCACGCTCACTTCATGCCGTGACATGGCTGGGGGAGGGGAGGTCACAAGCATGACCATCACAATGCTGTGCCTTCTTGGATTAAAATATGTCCCCTTCATGGAGGTGAGTCTCCAGATAGGATGCTGTTCTCTGCCTCGGGTTCTTGCTCTACAAAACAAGGGTAGCTGTATGGGACTCCCAGGGCCAGAGCGCTGACTGACAGCTAGATCTTCTGGAGGCAGAGACCCCCTCCCCCTCCCCGGCTCCAGCACACCCAGGCCACGGTGTGAGCCAGGGCTCTCGTGGGCCTCTGCAGACAAACCTTGCTCTCTATCTCTATGTCTCAATTTAATGACTTTAAAAAATCCCTTCCAGCATCTTTTTAGAAATTAAGCCTTTTAAGAGTAAAGCATGACATCAGTGTACAAGGGCATCAAGTCCTGAATACCCCAAGGGTCTTGTTCCTCCCAGAGCTGGCCCGTCCTCTCTGCTGTCATCTGGGTCCATTGTTTCTGGATGGCCTGACATGCCTCCTAAGGGGCAGGATGAGTTCCCTGAGTTCATCGGGGGGAACCTCCATCCTCTGAGAGAATCTCTCCATCAAGATTCTCAGGTAATATCATCAGGAAAGACCACTGGTGACTGATGCCATTCCCAGGGCCTGGCACACCTCTGATGGCATGATGGTGGTGACAGCACACGGAGTGGCCCCAGTTGGTGCCTTTCCAGACTAAGGCTAATGTGGCCCTGATGAAATTTACCCCCGAGCATTCAAGGTGGGATTTACTGTTCATGTGGAAGGAAATAGTCAAGTTCTTTAACTTCTCATAATTCTGGATTAAATTCATCTTAGGTTTCATGTTGGACCTGCAGGGTAATTCCCAGCCTCTCCTATGTGTTTCCTCACACACATTCACTAGTGTTCTCTCCCCACCAGGAAAAGAATCTGAAAGAAGGAAGATTCAGCTGAAGCTTGTGCGTGCACACATGAAATGAAAGTGGGTGGTATTAGTATGTAGTGCGGTGCTTAGGGTCAGAGCCTCTCCCATTCACGCTCTGCCACTGAGCTGTGCCTCCTTTTATTTTGATACAAGCTGGCTTTGCCACCACCAAGAAGGCCTGGCCGGGGGAGAGGAAGTGTGAAGGGTGGTAGTTAGCCGAATACTCAGCTCCTAAGGGTCACTACAACAGTCCCTGGAAATAAGGGGTCTAGAGAGAAAACTAAGTGCCACAGGCAGGAAGAGACTGGGTGACTTTAGCTATCGTTAACACCGACACCTCTGAGGCAGGTGCTTCTCCATGGCTGACAGCGGGGCACGCCAGTGCTCCAGACTCTCTTACTTTTGTGATGATCTGCCCAGGTCCCTGCCCACTGCTCCGCAGACCTCATTCCAACCAGAGCCTCAAAGCCTGCAAGGCTCACGGCCCCTGTCACACCGGGCCACTCGGATTCCGCCTGTGCCCTTGTTGACTCAGAACCTAGGGAAGAAAACTGCTTCCCACGTCACTTACAGAGCAAATCCTCAACAGAATCTCTAAAATGCTGGAAAGTATTTGAATAATCTTCCACGTTGGCCACCCGTGATCAGAGGCGCATACCTGCATTCCAGCAAAGTGTGGGACCCTTTGTGGTTTGTCTGTTTGTTTTACAGTCATGCTTTCCTTCTTGGGCTTCTCTGAACACACAGCAAACTGTTTTGCTCCGTTCTGTTGGCTTTCTTCTCAGGGCTTCCCAGTCTTCCGGTCCCAGCGAACATCATGGAGAATTGCCCTCCTTAAAGCAAGAGACTCTAGAGGTGGGGGTGGGGAGGGTGAAGCACCCCCACACTGCTGGGGGGTGAGCCTGCATGCAGTATCTGCTAAATGGAGGCAGGAGCAGAAAAACACATGAGGGGGGTCCACATTTTAATCATGGTACACGCACGTCACCAGTGTGCCAGGCAGGATGCCCAGCTTTATCAATAGTCAATGAAAAACGCTCAGAAGCAGAGAGTCCCTCAGAGGCTGCCCCTGCTGTCTGTTGTTGACTCAGGTCTGAGGATGTGGGTTCTTTTCCTGCCCTCTGTGTTCCTCCGAGGGGCTGTTTATCCGATGTATGGAACATTTTTGTTTATGATGGCCTGTGGTTAACCATTCACCAAGGACTCGAGTCCTTTGTACCTATTATTGTCAGGCATTTGTTTGGACTGCCTCTGACCCTTGGTACCTGAGGGACCTGCCCTGAAGCCTTTGAAAACATCCATTGAGAGAAAGGAACCTGGGTGCCTGCTGAAATCCTCTGCCACCTCTCACTGCATGGGGGAGAGGTCACAAAAGCTAAAGTCTCAGTCACAATAGCACGTCCATTACCACTGCAGGCAAACAGAATCATCAGGGGTTATGGGTAGGTTACAGAGTGAGAGTTTCCTTTTTTTTTAAGAGTGGATGTACTTTTGTACTTTTGGGGATCAAAGAGTGACAGGAAGTGTCTTCAAGTGTACCAAGTGACAAGAGCCAAGCCAGAGGGGACAGCCAGACACATCCTCCTAACTCTGTGTGTGGCCGTTACAGTCTTTTCTCCGAGTGCAGCTTCAGGGAGTCAACCCCTATGTTTAGTTATCTGATGACCACGGGCCTCAGCTTCCGAAACACAGGCAGGTCCCAGGAAGAGAGCTGGGAGGTCATCACACCTGGATTAATCATTCACCGCTGAGGCTCTTCTCCAATAAGCAATTGACTCGGTTTCAATCTCTGCTCACTCCCCCATTCAGTCAACAGACATTTATTGCAAGGTTACCGTATGTGGAGTACATTGCAGCTGGCAATCAGAGTACTCACTGATCTCCCAGGGTTTATAGTCCAACCTCTGTCTCCCCTCAACACACACACACGTACACATGCACATACATTAGCTTCAAAACAAAGTTGTAAATGGGCTGGCCACATGTCCAAGACAGATGATAAATGTGAAAAGTTCAGAGTAGGGCTATAATCATTGAGGGTTCAAAGCCCTGTCATGGATTAAGCCATGTCACCATTTGGGTAAATGAATGGGGGGCAAGACTTTGAAGTGGTCAAAATAGCAAGAAGAAGAAAGAGAGGCAATAAAGCTTCAGAAAGAGGGTTAGAGAGTATAAGCAATGAGAGCAGGATTCAGGCACTCGAACATTCCTATATTCTCCCTCAACACTAATCTCAGAGTGTGCAAATCCATGTCTATACACTGGTCAAGAGTTTCTGGCACCTTCAAATATCAACAGGCTTGACTGAAGTTCCTGCCCACTCAGATCCTCAAAACTTTAACTTTGTCAAAGGCTTTGATGGGGACAACCTTGAGAATAAAATATGCTACTGGTTATGTCAGAGAAAACCCATCCAAAATCTTCACAGCCCTGCAAGCAGTAAATCTCACATGAAAAGAACTATGAAGCAAGTCAGTATAATATGGAAAAGTTGCTGATGTTTGCATTTAGAAAGAAGTTGGGGAAGGAGAGTTCCAGAAGTGGAAAGTGAAGAAATGGAAGAGAAAGAGCAATAGAACAGTATATGTTCAATGGAGAGAGACAGAACTGGAGACTCAAGGTTAGTGAGAAATAGACTGTGATGCCACCTGAGGCCATGATAAGGGGGTCATGTTTGAGTCTGTGCTCTTGCAGCAGCAGGGGTCTGTGTTAATGTCTGCAGCTCACATTACCACAGAAGGCTGCCCCTGGTCTGAGCTGCTGCCTGGGGTCATGTTGATGTCTGTAGGCTGTGTATAGCTGGCCCCACTCGTCACCTTCTGCAGCACTTAGGAGAGTGTACCTTGCACCTTACCTGAACAACACAGTAGAGCTGGCCTGGGCTCTGGAGAGCTGGCCCTGCCCCTCACCTGGGCAGTGCTGGAGAGCTGTCCCAGGTGGCATGGGTGCGGGAGAGCTGTCAGGCTGACCAATTTGGCTACCACCCAGGCCTGGATCCAGGGCTTTGTGTTGGTCCAGCCTAACCTGTCCCATCTATGAACTGCTGGAGTGCGTGAAGGGGTTGGTCCTGCAGATCCAAAGCTGCAAGATCTCCATGACACAGGGAAACAACAGGAAATCTGAGAGGAGTCCCCATGAGGATCTGGAATCAATAGCGTAGCAGAAGCCAGAGGCCTCAAAGTAAACCAGTGACAAATTGCAATGAACATTTGCAAGTGAAGCTGTTTGGGCAAAAGAGTTTACTGCATGACACACCAAGACACATCGCAGCTTCCATGGCAAGATTTCCTGTTCTGTTTTCTCTTTTTTTGTGGGAGGGGTGGTTGCAAGAACAGGGGGTGGTTATTAAGGGATGGAAAGATGAGTGGGACTGGTGTGAGTTTCAAGATGTGAAATTCACAAAGATTGAATAAGAAGTTTAAAAGAAAGAAGGAAGAGGAGGAAAGAAAGAAAGAAAGAAAGAAAGAAAGAAAGAAAGAAAGAAAGAAAGAAAGAAAGAAAGAAAGAAAGAGAAAAAGAAAGCTGCTTCCAGTGAGCTCTCCACACACCTTTGGCAAACAACACACATTCATAGACACATTCATAGTCATACCAGGAAATATTCAAAGGCAGGCACATAACATTATCTGTTTCTATAGAATTCTGGTTGCAGTGGGTTTGCAGAAGACAAATCAATAAAAACTGCTGAAAAGTCCCCCACTGTTTCATGTTTCTTTATTCTAACAAAAGCATCTTGCAATTACACAATGCACCTTAGAACCAAGTTTTTCTCCAAAATAATTACTTTTCAGAAAATACTGTCCTTATTTTTTATTGTTTAAAATTCTTATTCTTATTGACCATAAACAAAGGAAAGAGCCATTTGGGACACATGCCATAAGCAGATATGGCTTGAAACATTTTGGGATATTTGGTTTTTAAAATGTTTTACTGAAGGGAAATGGAAAAGGAGAAGATCTTGGGGAGAGGGAGAGACTGGAAAGAGTAGAGGGAGGGGAACCATTCTTGATGTGTAGTATGTATGATAGAAAAACAAATAAAAATAAATAAAAAGCTTTAAATCTCAATACTTACAATGAAAGTGAAAGATCTGGGTCTTGGTTCACTCCACGTTTAAATAAGTCACATTAAATAAGTCATTTAAATTTGAATCCTTCATGAAGCCTTTACAAGCATATACTATGTGCAGAAAAGGTTGTCCTTTGAAACATGCTCTCTCGGACAGAATGGGATGTTTATTTCCTCTCTGGCTGAGGTGTGCTTTCAAAACACAGCACTAACATACAGTGGCGCCGCTAATCTCCCTTCAGCTCACATGCGCGCGCACACACACACACACTCACACTCTCTCAGAACTGCTCATCTGGTCTCATAACGGAACCAGAGTCTCATATCGTGTAATGCTGCAGGCTTCTGTATTTATCCTCACCCGAAATGTGTTTAAATAGGACCATCTGTGACAGGATTGCATAAAAATCTCTCTTATCATTTTGATTCATTCTCTGGATGATCTTCTTCAGATGTTTGAAAACACCAAGTTCCAACGTGTGGAAGAACAACTCAGTGCTGCTTTGTTGTCGTGTGTCTTCAGGTCTGATCTTCATCTTAGCTGAAGGCCAAGCACAGGAGATCCAGCCCACTGATCAAAGCCAAGGGTTGATCTGTCCTGAAGTTGGGAGGTGAGTGTGGGCAGAGATCTGGAGGGAGCTGGAAGGGGAAATGGGGATGGAAAGGATCATACTTCATTACATGCATGTATGGTATTCTGTAAGAAAAATAGAAAGCCCATGTTTTTCACAATCATAATTTTATCGAGATGTCGTTCACATGATCGTAGACTTCACTTTTAAATGATATAATCCAGACACTTGTTTATTCACAGGTTCTAAAGCCACTGTCTGCCACTGTCCTCTCAAAATGAAGCTCTTCAGCAGTTGCCATCCTTCCCCGCTCCTGTCCCTCCAATCTCTTAGCAACCGCTAACCTACTTTCTCCTCATGGCGTTGTCTATTCTGGACATCCCAGTACAAATCAAATCACACAATATGTGGCCTATTGCTGCTTCGTTTACTTGGCATACTGTTTTCCAGGTTCTCGCATGCTGCCTCGTGTATCAGGACTTCATCTTTTTTATGGAAAATATCTGATAAGTGTTTTATGGCGCAGACGCCCCAAGTTGTGTTTACTCGGCCATCTGTTGATGCATGCTTACTTCCAATTTGGCCCACAAGGATAAAGCACATGAGAACACTTGTGTGCGGGTTTCTATGTAGACTTAAGGCTTCAACTTTCTTGGGCATGTCTCCAGCTGTGGCATTATGGAATCACATAGCAACCCTGTGGTTAGCATCCTGGGGAACTGCCAAAGTCTATTTCAAAGTCTCTGTACCACTTTGCATTCCCAAGGAACACGGGTGAGGGTTCTTATCTCTTCACCAACACCTGCTTCGGAAAGGTTTGTGTAATTGCAGCTAAACTGTGTCTCTTCATTTCTAAGAATTTGTTTCCGTGAATACAATGAGAACACACCATTCCCATGTCATCTATGGGAGGTAAGGAATGGACTCTTTTCCAGCTGGCTGTCTCTCAAAGCATGGTACACCCTGCACTGGGGTTCCAGGAAGACCTCCTGCAGCCACAGTATACTTCCCTGGTGTCAGGTTCACTCCTACATTTCCTGGTATACAGGGAACATCACCAGGGACCTTCCGTGCCATTCCTCACGTAGACAAAGCTCACAGTGTCCGAGCTGAAGAAGTCAGTGATTCATGATTTCAGGGCTGGAGAACTAAGCGCTTCTGACTAAAGCTCACCTTGTACCACCTCACAAAAATTATTTATAGCTCCTCCATGTAATTTTTTTTAATTTTCTTATGACTACCCACGTATCTTTTTGTAAGAGAATCTGATGAAGGTTTTTATAGTGTCCATAGCCAAGTGTTTCCCTTGGACACATTCTCCGGGCATAACGAGCAGGCATGGCCTGCTTCAGGAGAAACAAGGTGAGTGTTGGGAAGGTTTGATCTGGGTGCCAGGCTCAGTGTGTGTCCCTTTTTTTAAACTAGAAACTGTTGTTCACATACTGCCTCCCACATACCTAGGATTCGATGAGAGCACTGTAATAGGAAAATGGTCAGTGTGGAAGAGTACAACTTTTCCCATCACGAGGCTCAAAGAAGTGAAGGAGTATGGGAAACCCTGATAGGCGTGTGTATGGAAATGCAGGCTGGGTCTTAGGAGACCATCTGAAGAGTCCTAGATGGATTACACAGGAATGCATGAATCACAAATTGCTAACTGAGACTGTTAAATTATGTACATGCACATTCGCACATGTGCACACGTTCACCCATGAAGTCCCATCCATGTGCATCTACATAGTCATATAGACATGCTACTGAAATCCAAGACCTGCACATCCTTAATCTCGGTGCATTGTGTACACAGGGCCTGCCATATTTTAGAACTTAAAAATAAGTTTGTTACATGATTTAGAGTATCTGTTAAACAGCACTGCATTCTGTAAGACTCAGGCATGTTTCTCTCACTTTGCTCATACTCTGTGTGCTTCTTGCTGTGACTTGACTCTGAAATCTCCTCTCTCAGGTTCAAGGTTTGAACAGTTGCCCCCCAGCTGGTGACTGTATTTTGGGGGGCTGTGTAACCTTTGGGAGATGGGGCACAGCTCAGGGATGTAGGTCATAAGAGGCAGGCCTGAGAGGGTTACAGCCTGCACGCGCTTCCCATTCTTCTCTCCTCCACAGCCCTCCTACCACGTCAGGCTCTGTCATGCCCTTCTCACCTCATGGACTCCATCCCCCTGAGACTGTGAGCAGCTTAAGAGCCCTTAAGTTGCTCTGTCAACTATTTTGTCAGAAAAACACCTATCATACCTGTGATTCTTTGTATTCTGTTAGTGCCACGATCATGGCTTTCGGATTCTCTTGATGGTAGGAATAGGACCGAAGTAGAAATGGGGTTTGACCTGCAGAGGCCATAAACACCTTCTTTTAACAGAGGGATTGTTATGTTACCATTCTATATATCCTGGTCCTGGCTGAGATCTTGACATTCAACATAACTAACAGCAACACATTTTCTTATTCACTGAGAGAACCCAAGTCAGCAATTCTTTTTGCTGAAAAATAGCAAGAACAAGCCCTCTGTTACTTAAGAACATTGCTAGAATTTTCAGGTATGTTTACATATGGTCTCAACCTAACCATCCCGCCTCCTGAAAATTAATTAGATCAGTGTCACCATTCTAGCTGGCCGGGAGCATCTGAAGTCTAATTCTTCCTGTGTGTTCCACTCTACCTTCCAGAGCACTGGCACTGAGTTTCCACCATTGCTGCACTTAGCCGTAGTCTGCCTCTCTTTCTAGCCTCTTAGGAGTTACACTGCCGGACAAGAACCAAGCCTAGATCTTTGTATCTCCAGCACTGGGGTACCTGATAGGTGAGTAGTTATTCTGCTGACACCGACAGTGCCAGCATACTAAGCCCTGAGTGGTGGTAACATGCTCTTCACACCACACACCACTATTTGCAGTGTGTGGGTATGACGTGGGTATGCAGTGTGTATGTACTTGTCTGTGTGTCTCTCTGACTGTGTACATATACCTATGTGTGCATGCCCTGACTCACACTTAATTAATGTTATCCAAAGTGCTCTGAACTAATTTTTAATTTAAGGAAATGATGGGTGTAGAATAAACGTTTTCCCACCACACTTTAGTCCCATGAGCTCTCTTATTCACACACACACACACATACACACACATGTTCTAGAATGTCAAGCACACTGCACAAGAATTTGAACAGCTCTCGTGTAAGCTAAGCATTCAGTTTTACTAAAATGAGCTGTTAATTTAGTTAAGAAACAAAGTCCAAACAAGCTCTTCATCCTAATGTTTCCAGTGACTCAATTGTCTTCCCTAGTTACAGACATTAGCATAAGGGACCAGCTATACCAATTAAGTGAATAATTGGGGAAAAAACCCTTCATGCCTCTTTAGTTAAACCTAAGGCTTAGATGAGTTTTAACTAGATCCTATAACAACATTCAATTTACAAAAGAAAAAAATATATACATGGTGGTCAAATATTTGCATTTTAAATTCCAATTTGAATTCAACTCCTAAGCACCAACTTTGAGGGCTCAATATGACACACATATCTATCTACCTTTCAAATGAACTTAGGAAAAACCTAAACTTGTGTCTTTCCAAATCTCCATTTTCATAGCTCTCTAGCTATGTGTTTGCTTTTACCTTACCTGTGTTTTCTCTTCCACATAAGTCAGCTAGCTGGGAAATGTGGGTGCAGCTAGACAGAGAGAGCCTGTGTAGTCCACGTGATTAAATGACCCTGCTTACCGTGGGAGACAGGGGCCAGTGCTTCCTCTCCTTCCTCACACTGTCAGCGCTGGGTGGTGGTAGTTCAGCTGTTTCAGTCTGCACTGAAAAGAGAATGCAGAGATGTATCCCCTGGGACAAGCCTGCAACAGCCACCCAGGCTGGAGTGTCGCTGTGTCCTTTGCAGGAAACCTATTTTTCTGCCTTTCTGGTTAGTGTGATTTTATGGGTACAGAAAGAGACCTCTGGTTATGTAAAATCAAATCTCTGTATGGACAAGCAATCTTTCAGGCTGCAGCCAGCAGTCCAGTGCTCTGGCCAATTTTATGTGTGATAAGACTAATCTAACTTGGCATAATAAAAACCGCTACAATGTGGAAAAACTCACAATCAGCATATTTCGCCTATTTTCCTATAAGATGGAGGAGTATTTAGTGAGCAAATGGTCCCTGGACTCTACCAGTGGACAGAAGTATGTTTGGGAAAGCAAGAACTGAAGTAATTTTTATTCACAAGATTTGAGAACAACCTGGACACGGAAATGTTTTCCACAGCCCAAGCCCAAAATAAGCCATTCTAATAAATGGTGCCTGGCTGTGGATAAACAGCAGGCAGAGACAGGGCTTTCCTCACAACGAGCCCCATGTATCATCTCCATCTCGATTGGTTCTCCGGCGCCAGATAGCCCTCCCCCACTTCCAGCTCTGCTCACTATTTATGTGTTTGCATTTGCATGCATCTATGTGATGGTTTTGTCTGGTTGATTTTTCAAGTTAATGATGGGGCACTTGGGGAAAGATTAATGTCAGGAATGTATAGGTTCAGCAAATTGTTGAAGAGTCTCGATCTATAATTAATTGCTCCCCCCCACCCCCCACACTCCAAAAGTGCAAAGGATGAGTGCAAGAAGCCGTAATGATGCCATACTGCTGGTCTGTAGGAGCGGGGAAGTCGGCACTGACAACTACAGGGTGACTCTCAGAAGGGTTTCCAAGCTATCCCCTGTACCTTCCAACTGGCTGTGCCTTCTCTGTGGCCCTCCCCACCCATCAGACAAGAATCCCATAAGCAGGCTGGCAAAGAGCTCAGATGGCATCTCACCTGGCTCAGCTGCCAAACTTCGACACCACAGAAGCCCCTAATACCAGCAAACTGTCCCTGTGTCGTCTCCATGATGAGGTGTGGAAATTCTCTCTCTGGTGTGTGTCATGCACATGGCATCCCTCTCCCCTCCAAGACAATGTTGTGGCTAGACAAGGGGAGATTCTGGATAGTTGACCATGCCACAGAGAGAGAGAGATGAAGGAGAAGTGAGGCAGGGTTCTGTTGTCTGCTTTCCCCCTGGAGGTGCTGGGAAAGCCAGGAGACTGAAAGGAAGGTGATGAGACTTGGGTTACCAAAGGCACCTGAGGTACAGCTAGATACATTTTTAAAAGGTGTGAAAAGTTTCTGGCACCTTATCACCCTTGCACATAACACAACCAACAATGGCTCTGGGACCTCCTCAGTATGACCCGATCCCTTTGTTCAGGGCTCTTCCCTGGCCACACGCAGTGTTAGCCTCTCTGTGAGTGTTAACTCAGATATGTGGCCTCTCTTAGGAACTAGAACAACAAATATTGATTGTGACACCTTCCCTCCCCTCAACCCCAGAGATCTAGAACCCATCACCTCCTGGGTCTTCAGGATATGGGATGTCTAGTCTTCATCAATCTACGGAATCCTCTGGAACCCAGCTTCGTGAGCACCCTCACTCTCTCAGGGGCTCTGGTCTTGAAGGCTGAGAGATAGATGTTCCTGGGAATCACAGCAGCTTAGTTGAAAGCTCGTCTTTTAAAAGAAAATTTAAAAAGACAGGAAAACCCTTTCTCTTTCATCCCGAGCTGCTGGAGATCTGGAAGGGACTTAGTGTGCTCCAGGGTTGAGCCACCTGCTTCAGGATGAGCAGGGGCTGAGGTGGTGGGAACCCCTGAGGAGCACACCTTCACACATGACTCCCAGGAGAGCCAGATGGAGCAGAAGAAAGGGTCACCATGCCTGGAGTCACCCTGTAAGGATGGGCTGTCCACTGACAGCATGAGGGCCACTGCTCATTTATGCCTTAGCTTAGATGACAAGCTCCAGGCTTCAGAGTCCACGAGAAGGCCTTTCACTCTGTTCTTCTGAATTCACGAAAAAGCAAAAACAAATCTCTGAAGTTTCTTTGTTATGACAAAGAAGAAAGACACGGATGAGAGACAGGTGATGTTTCCTCCTAACTAGAACTGTGGCTCAGAGGTAACCAGCTCATCTCTATCCCAAAGCAAGAAACAAGAATTCCATGGGGCCCTAATGTACCCCACTTAGAAAAGAGACAGCTTGCCTATGGGTGCTTCTTCTGTTCTCTAGGAACCTCTGGATAGAAGCCTAGAGAGATGGCTCAGTACTAAGACGTTTGCTGCACAAACACTACGGCTTGAGTTTGAAGTCTCAGAACTCACAGAAGAATTTGCCCATAGCAGCACACACCAGCAATTCCAGCTCTAGGATACAGGAATACACAGATCTGAGAGGTCGCTGGTGAGCCAGCCTAAACAGCAGTAGATAAGCTCCGGGTCTGGAGGTCTCAAAACATAAGGTGAAGAGCAATAGAGGAAGATACTGGACATAGACCTCAAAGCACATGTATGCGGGACATATACATATGTGCATACATATACACACACCACTCAAGGCAGAGCGTCAGAGAGGAGGCACCCTTGGTGCCATACTACTTGATAGCACAGTGATAGTCAGATGTTAGCACAGTGATAGTCAGATGCTGGCTTATCTTCATGGCTCGTCTTCAGACTCACCACACCACGTCTTGTGTCTGCATACACTGAGGGTTCAAATCTGCGGTGATCATCACTGTGATGTAAAGAGGTGACAAGTGAATATCAGTAGAATTACATCTCAGACATGAGGTGTAAGGTTCACATAAGTTGAGCAAACTGAAAGTGCATGGCTTGCAGGCCAACCTCCTCGCAGGTTCCCATAACCCCTGCAAAAGCTACAGCGCATTACAAAACCACACTCCTTTGCTTCTGGCCTCTGATACCTGTCAACACTGGGATGCCAAGGGCATCTTTCCAAGCAATTCAAAGAAAGGAAGAGGCCTGCCATGAACCACAGTGCTGAGAAAGCCATGCACAGCTCCAGCCTTTGCCTCAAGGAAGAGCCCCAGAGGAAAGAAGGTCTCCAGACCGCCCATGAGTCCCAAACCAAGACAACAGCATCTCTTTTGCTGGCGCACATAGGGTTAAAATTCTGAGGCTGAAGCCAGGAGAGATTAGAGTCATAAACCAGGGTTCCTTTCCACTCCTGTGGGAAACTTTCTACCCAGCACATTTATGTTACCCGGGTATGTAGGATACATATGCAAATCAAGCATCTACCAATAACACATTACAAAGAGATCTATTTGTTATATTTATTGTTTGTTTTATTTAAGTTTATTTATTTTACATCCCAAGGGTGCCCCTCCCTCTTCTCCTCCCAGTCCCTCCTCCCAAGGAAATCCAATCCATTGGTGTATGTATAATATTGCCAATTATTAAAGACAAATTTCTAATCCATTCAAATGAGATGGATGGGCTTCTTTGTTTTTATTTGTTTGTGTTTTGCATTAAGAGCAAAACCATGGCCAAATACTTGGTGCTGCAGGACAGAGCATCATCAATCATCTTCAGAGTTGATTGTATTTTGGTTTTATAACCAGAGATGCTGAGAATGTTACTTCACAAAGTACCATGCACAAAATGATCTACATGTGGTTAGGGTCTTCTCAAAAGTTCTTGGAAATTTCCTCTCAACCTATAGCTAAAATGTATCCTGTGTGTGTGTGTGTGTGCTTTTCGAAGCTCAAGTCACTAACCCAAACATTAATTGTTAAAATCAAACAGTCTAACATAGTGCAATCCAAAGACAGACTGATCTGATACTTGCATGCTGAGAAATGAAGGTAGGAAAATAGTGGCAGTATGTTTTCAAACATTACCTCATTAGCTTTCTGTAAGAGAAGAAAACTCGGATTGTACAGTAGAAACACTGCAATGATAACACACAGTGGTTGCCAGTCTGCATTTATAGGTGTGACAAATGATAAATGGCACACAGTATAAACTGCCCATGCTGTGTATTCAGGACCATGGTTGCAGTGAAGTCACGGAAACACCTCAGAGACATAACACACTTGGTTTTGAATTAATTTTTGCCCATTGCCCATTGAGAAACCTTTCACTGTTCCCAATCTTTTCATGCCCCCCAAATGTACCTACATGACCCAATATAAAATTGTGACTCCAGTTTAAAACACTGGGCCAGCTGGTCCTCCGTTAGGTTTGTGCTAAGCTATCTATCCTCCAAAATTACAAAGTCCAAGCTGCAGCAGACTTCGAGATCCTGGTCTTGATGGCCTCATGCCCAGGACTATGAAGAGATCTGGACCAGGACTGATGCAGAGAATTATACCTGCAAGATGGTCAAATAGAATCAGCAAGACCAGAACAGAAGAGGGCTCTGGAGACATAAAAACTGTCTGGATCAATCCAGGCCATGAGTGCAGGTCAGCTCCTGAGACTAAGACAGAGGCTTGCAGCTTGTCTACACAGCAAGCCAGATGGCAAGTGGCCATGGTAAGAGTACAGGTCATCCTCGAGCTTACTTCAGTGGTGCCTGCAAGCAGCTGAATATGAATGCCTCTCAGATGCCCATATCCAAGGGCAAACAAGATAGTGCCTAACTCAGCTCTGTGTTATCAAACACAAGCACCTCCTATTGAGACAGTGTGATGCTCTTTTCCTTTGTACTTTTTTATTTATAATTTGAAGCAGCCCCCAAACACACTGTACCAAAGGGCAACCCAGTTTCTCAAAGAGTGAGAACACTGTGATGTAACCTCCAGAAAATGTACACATGTTAGAGAAGTTTTATTTGGGCCTGAGTTATCAATTGTGGAACATAAGAGATCCTTACACAGAAGCTTGCACACAACAAGCCTAGCAAGCAGTTGGTAGACACAGGGCCAATGCCAGAAGAGCTTACTCCTCCATTTCCCCTGGCAACATGGCTTAAAGGTCACCAGCTCCACTGCCCAAGACAACTGTAAAGAACCTACTGTGGACAGTGAGTGTGGGCTGTTAACTGTGAACCAGCTAGAGGCAGCGGAACTTGGTTGGTAGAGAGTGTGTGGGATCCATGCTCATATCTTGAACAGAACCAGTGCAGAAGCCTGGTAAGAAAGGTGAACCTGTGGAGGAGAGCATCCCTGGGGCCTCCTTCCCCCCACATGGCTGGGTGAGCCTCAGAATGCTCCCTCAAATCCAGCACAAGGCAAAGGTGCTGACGCTCACTGCTTCTGCGCACTTGTCCTGAACTTACAGAAAACACCTCATGGAAGATCTGCAGGCTGAGCCACACACTCAGTGTAAACATGAGGTGGGCCACAGCAGTCATTCCATCTTCACACTGGTGGTGAGGAGGGAAAGCCTGCACACTGGTAGAGAGGAGGGAAAGCCTCCAGATGAGTTACCCGCTATGACCAGTGTGCCAAGCATGTTCCCACACACAGGCAGCCGCCTCTACACAGTTCCTTGAAATGACTCCCAGTTTTTTTCAAAGGAATACAACATTTTAAGGGTATTTATTTGTAAGTTTCCCAGTGGTCCCTTGCTGACGAGTTGTCTCTCCTGTTCCTCCTTGGCCAAAGCCCACTGATGCTGTGAGACACTGCTGGCTTCCCTAGGCATGGTGTGTGGGTTTCAGTAGCTAGTGGTCAGCTGACATCAGAGCCAATCAATAGTCTTTTGCTTTAATGGTTTTGCAAGAAATCCAAAGGTACCAGCTTTTCCAAGCTGTACAAAGTCTTCAGTCTTAAAGGCAGCTTGGATCTACCATGATGCATGAAAGGAAACCAGGAACTTTCCAGAAACCCAAACATGCTTCCTCCTTCCTTTTTCAGCTTTGATTAGCAAAGCCAGTCTTTCTTATGTTTTATAGAAAGACCACATGTCCTTAATATGAGCTTGATGGCTCGCAAGGTTGTTGTCATAAGCTTTGTCAACACAGGAGGAAACTCACTGGAGGAGACTAAAGTCCCAGTGATGCCAACGGCAGCTTCACTTGACAGCTGGTTCTTGGAGAAGAGGGATGATAGAGGAACGCATGGAGACCCAACCCCTTCAAGTGGAAGGAGGCAAGCTTGTAACACCGCCCACACCCCCAGACTCCCCAACGCGTCAGAGTTATCTTGAAAACAGCAAGCTGGACTAGCCAGTCATTCCCATTGCACCCTTCATTCTAAAGCCATCTCCCCATTCTCCTAGTGAGAGGTCTCTCATGCTCTGGACACTGTCAGGGCTGGTGAAGTACAAGGCATCCTAGGACCCAGCGGCCCTTAACTCCTTCCCCAGAAGATGGCTCCGTCTTCACGGGGCCACCACTCTCCTGCGTGTAGAAAGGTGACCTGGAACACAGAGTTTCACAACTCTTCACTTGTTAGCTGGCTGGCCTGTGGTAAACAGGGGCAAGTCTGACTTGTTTTCCAGACTCTATTGCCCTTTGCACACAGTTGGGAGCACACAGTTTACATGGAGCACAAAGTCCAGGCAAAGAGTGCACACAGCTGGAGCGCTCAAGCTCACAGTTCGCATATCTGGTTCAGACTTCCATTACAGACACAGGAAGGCTTGATAGGACCGGGGCCCAATGAAACGTAATGAGGTGCAAGGGTGCCAGTGAAACCTGACCCTCAGCTTGCCATGCTCCAGCTGTGCCTCTTCAGTCTGGTGCTGTCTGAAGTTCTTCCCTCTTTCTCATTCATCAACTGTGCTTGGGCTTGGTGATCTTTGTGTAAATGAGATGAATAAAATGATGTCACTTTACCAGAAGTGATGTAAAAGGACACAGACACCCTCCTTACAGTTGTAGCTGGAAAGCTACTCTGAGATCTGATTTCCTGTCATTGACTCGCAACCACAACCAGGCAAGGGCAAAAGCAGTTCTTACAGTGTTGCGACCAACTTGCTCAAGCATTTCTGCCACCAAGGAACACCAGCTGTAGAGTGCTCTGCCCTGCTCAGAGAGGGACAAGGACTGTTCTCCTTAGAAGACTGAGGCTCCAAAGAAGGGAAGAGATGAGGGTGGCTCTTCCATACCCAATTTCCAACTGAAAACAAATCTGAGGTGATTAAAATGAAATTATGGTAGCTTCAAAGTACTTTACATCCTCCTTTGAATTTCTTCATTTGGAAACTATGGGAGCATCTTCCTACCTGGCGGTGTTATAATTGGTAAAAGCTGGAGAGTAAGAATTATCTGTATACATCTTGAGTCTCCAGTAAGCAGTGGAGGAAGGAGAGGTGGTCACCCACCCAGCAACCTGCTCAGGTAGAAGCCCAAACACAAAGCTATAATAGGGTCCATGCTGGGAAGATCAGAAGTCAAAGTCATCCCTAGCTGTATGGTAATTTAAGGTCAGTCTGTGTTACATGAGACCCTATCAAATGAGAGAGACAGAGACAGAGAGACACAGACACAAAGAAACAGAGTGAGACAGACAGAGAGGGAGGGAGGGAGGAGGATTAAAGGAACGAAGGGATAAAAGAGAAGGGAAAGGAAGGAAGCAAATCCTTTTTTTCTCCATCATGGATGACCCAGAGACCATAAGTTACATGAGATAAGAAAGAAAGTAAAGTATAAAGTGCCTATTACGTCACTCAAACTGATTTTATATATATATAATATATTATATATGATAATATATTATATATATATATATATATATATATCAAACTCACAAAAGGATAGGGTAGACATAGTTTCCAAGGGATGGGTTGGTGGATGCACCTGGAAAAGAAACCTAAGGAACTGACACAAAGCTTCAGTGGGATAGACAAGTCACCTCCAGTGTCCTTAGCACAGGGGGCAGACTACAGCTAATGGTAGTTTGCACATTTCAAAATCTGTTGAGAGAGGTTTTTGAACTTTTTTGTGTGTGTGCGCGTGTGTGTGTGTGCCCATACACGCACGCTCTGTATAGGGCTATGATATAAGGACATGAGTGTGAAAATGGAAACCAAAGCAGGGTATCAGGGCTCTTCCTGTATTGTTTGCCACCTTCTTGCCTCGAGACAGGCTCTCTCTCTGAACATGAAACTGTTCCAGCTAGGTTGTCTGGACAGTGAATTCTTGATGTCTGCTGACTCTCCGTACTGGGGGTCTAGGCAGACTCAGCAAGCCCAGCTTTTTCAATGGGTGCTAAGGTCCTCATCTTGCAGAACACATGCTCTTTCCTGCCGAACACCTCCCTAAAGGTGGGAATTGCAAAGGTCCCCCAACAAAGAAATGACAGGTTTCAAGTGATGGACATAGCTGGTATGAGCATTCTACAAAACATTGTATTTTATCCCACAGATGTGCACAATCATTATCAGTTAATAAAACAAAATGAAAGAGGAGAGGAAGAGAGAAAAATAAACAACCCTGAATTTACCAAAGCCCAACATGAGAGCTACTAACACTGTGAGCAGAAGCAAGGTCATACAGCAAAGAGCAGAAGTGAGACACAGCGGCTGCTTCACAACCCACCCCTTGTCCCCAGGGCCGGAGCATAGTCCCTTTCCATTCAAAGCAACCTCATCCAGCCATGCTATTCTTCCACTCCTCTCAGACCCCTTGAGTTCTGTCAGTTGTGACAAAGAATCCCAAGACACCATCCTTGGCACAAACAGGGAAGTTCAGGGGGACCATTACCTTGTTTAAAAGACAAGGTAATGAGTTTGTTCTTGAACACTTTAAGTGGAGATGCCCAAGGAATGAATAAATTTGTACAGAGGCCCAGTGCTAAGAGAGAAGAACCAATGGTGTGAGAAGGGAATTCAGTCTTAGCGTGGATGCTGGCCCTGTGCTCTGAACAAGACATAGATGATCTCATGCTACGTAAGGTTGCCATACTAAAAGAAGAGTGAAACCAGCTAGGTTGGCATTACCTGTCAACAGCAAACAGCATTCAGAGTAGCATCCCAAGATGTCATGCACTATTTGAGACAGTCTTCCCTAAAGCCTCCTATTGTTTGTCTGGATTTTAGGGGTTATTGGGTAAATCTTTTTCCCCCTGGTAATCTTATTAATTAGTTTCCATTGATAAATAAAGCATGGTTGAATTTTTGAACATGCTGGCATCACTATTCATTTTTGTTGGTGACAGTGTTTTTGCTTAAATGAGGGCTAGAGAATTGGTTCAGGGGTTAAGAGAACTTGATGCTCTTTCAGAGGACCTGGATTTGGTTCCCAGCACCACATGATGGCTTACAACTGTCTATAATTCCAGTTCCAGGGCACTCAACATCCTCTTCAGACCTCTACAGGCATAGGCACACATGGTGCACACACATACATGCAAGCAAAACATTCATGCACATAAAATTATAAAAGTAAATAAATAAAAAATAATTGATTTTCTGAAGTGTTGAGTACACATGAAATGAATATTTTATATATATATGTAATGTTATAAATATATATAGTGATGAGATGAGCCCGATGCCTCCTGATCTACAAAAAAGACCCTCAACAGAAACTTCAAAGCCCTTTTATTCTTTTTATTGTATCTTCAAATAAAAGCCAAGCACCACCCCAAGTTATTCACTTGGTAGCCCCTGAACCTCTTTAAGTGTTCATTTTCCCATCTGTATGTTGCATACCTACCATTTGGATAAGAATGAACACTAAACGCAGTTAAGTGTCAGCCACGGTCAGCCATGCCCAGCCCCACCCCAGCCCCACTACAGAAAGTACCAGCTAAATTGGAGGCATAAGCAATGGAAGTCTAGAGGTCCAGTCTCACTTTCCCTGAGGCCTATTGCCATGGCAACTGAAGCCTCCTTCTCTATGTCCTCAGATGCCCTCCTCCATGGTGCCAGCATGCCAGCTTCCCAATCTTAGAAGGACACTCATCATGTCAGATAAAGGCCCAGCCTGTGGCCTTGGTTAACCTTAACTACCTCTTTAAATGTTAACTCCAAATACAATATGGTCACACAGAAGGTCAGTGCATCCACGTAAGTGGAGGTTACAGCTCAGTCAAGTACACACTCATGTACACATACACCCACATGGCTGATTCTATCTTAATGTGTCTGATGACTGGACATTCTGAACATTTGTCCATTTGATCATTTTGTTTTCCTCTTGGGCTGTTACCTCACTGGTTCTCATCACATCTTTATAATACACTTAATAGGGTACATTTGATTGTTTATTCGTTCTCATTTCTTTAGACGTGTACACTCTTTATAATTCTTTAGTGATGCTGCAAACATGTCAGCAACCCCACAGGCTCAGATCAATCCAAAAGGGGAGCCACGTTATTGCTCCATATGCTTGGTCTTCATTTAAATCAGCCCACACTTGCATCCCTTTGTGTCGAGCCCTTTCTCTTTACCATGACACGCCACAGGAAAGCTCTCCTTTCTTCATACAGTTATCAGCATTTCCATCAACTAGCATTTCCTGCATCAGACTTTAGCATTTGTCAAAAAGTATGCTTCACGGTCCCCTCTGGTTCTCCGCATCGGAATTCTCAGCCGACAGTGTTTTCCTCCCACCACACAGTCTTCCACAGCCTCATTTCTGTCACTTTGGCTGCGTCTCTCTAACACTAAGCTCAGACTGAGGAGGTCTGCTGTCTCTTCTGTGAGGACATTGGTCAAGTTCTAGGGTTCAGGCAGGACAAATGTTTTCATCTCTTCCCTGTCCTCCTGTCTCTGGACTGGCAGGGACCCCAACCTCCAGCGTCCTCCAAGGCCCTGACACAGCTGCTCCCACTGAGTGCCACAGGACTGGTTCCGGTTATGGAATCTGGTCCCTTCCTTGGAGTGAGGCTTCTTCTGTTTTTGTTCAGCATATCTAGGTGTCGCAATAACAGGATTCTGGTGAACTTTGCCAGCACAAAGCTGCACCCAGGAGCATAACACCAATGAGGTCTGTCTGTTGTCTCTCCCTTCCATCAGGTAACATTTGCCTCTAAGAAATGAAGAATGGCTAAACACTTAGGAATCATGTAAACCCTATTCCATGCATTTCAGAGAACAAATACTTGAAGTAATAATAGAATAATATTAATTTTGAGAACCAAGGTAGTCAGTCTGCAGAGAATATTGTCGCTTTAATGCTTATATGTTTGTGCCAAACAATCAGGATAAATACTCACAGGAATGGTCATCCTGTGTCCTTGTGACCTGGGATCTCTTCTGCCAAATCCTACCCTGAAGTTTAAATGCTTAGGTATGTTAGGTGCTTGTATCAGTGAACGTTGCCAACAGAGGAACAGTGTCTCCCCAGGAGCCTAAGGCTGAAAATGGTATGTGGGATCCCCCTCTCCTGTCCTATTCCCTTTAATGCAGGGGTCTTCAAACTATGGCCCGCGGGCCACATGCGGCCTGCAGAGTAGTCTGATCCGGCCCGCCAGCAATGAGCACAGTTTGGCCGCCAAGATACCTGCCAGCATATACACTCAGTGTTACAGCTTCTCAGGGATGACGTCAACCACCTCCGCCCATGGCACGCTGTGTGCTGGGAGGGTGGGCGTGAGGGCGGTGTTGGGAGGGACACTGATGCGCCCTTGCGCCTGGCGCTAGGCACGCACGCGCCGCTGATGACGTCACTGGAGGGCGCTGGACGCCGCGTGGCGAGGAGTACCACATGTGGGTGACTATATAATGATGTAAAAAGGCGCCCGCTCCACCCCCAGGCAACGTGGTGTCTGTGTGCTGTGCCTGCCTGTCAGTGAGGTTTTCCTCTACTCCCTCCACTGTCAAAGGTCAGTCAAAAGTGCCATAGAAATAAATTTTTGCCATATGGGGGGTTTTGCCCGATTGGGGGGTGGGTGACTCATATGAAAATTCCCCTTTGGGGGTGGTGGGGCGTTCAGTGCTGAAATCAAAGTTGGGGGTGGGTGGTGGTTGGGAGATTAGGGGTTCGGTGCTGAAGCATTTTAAAAGGGATTACATTGAAAATTTTATATGCATTTTGCATTTCCTTTTCAGTGTTCACATGCTGATTCCGAACATATCAATTTGGGTGTTATATAGGGAGATATAACTGAACTATCAGGGACTG